>JAGXOD010000017.1:1160000-1317500 GCA_020368025.1 Brachyhypopomus occidentalis
AGGATGGGAAGTGGAGTCTGTGTGGCACGTCTGTGTGGTCCTGCTGCTCGTGCGACACACACCTTGTGTTTGAACTTGTTGGAGCTCTTGGTCTCCTTCTTGTTGAGGTCGATGAAGTAGTGAGTGATCTTGTCTTTGGTGTGAGGGTCTGTGTCCCAGCAGATCTTGAAGGAGTCACACGTGATGTTGCTGATCCGAATGTTCACTGGTACCGGAAGCTCCATTCCAACTACACCGCTGTCTTCTGCTTTACCTGCACACACACACACACACACACACACACACACACACACACACACACACATACACACACACACACACACACACACACACACACACACACACACACACACACACACACACACACACACACACACACACACACACACACACACACACACACACACACACACACACATATACACACACACACACACACACACACACACACACACACACACACACACACACACACACACACACACACATATACACACACACACAAACATATACACACACACACAAATAATAAAAATAGTTATAAATCAGGGATCAGCTGTGAGGCTGTAATGTTAAGTTACTAACTGGTCTTCATTTGGTCTTAATTAGTCATCAGCAACATAAGTGAGCCAGAGTGACCTGCTGGTTTGTAACTGCACAGACGACGCTGATGTCGAAACAGAGGCAGAGAGGTGACCTGTCTGTAAACATGCATCGAGGGGTTGTGGCGTCGTGGAAACGTGGGTCCTGTAGTCCCACTGACCAATTACACACACACACTTGCCATTCCATGACTACAACCCCCAGATTTCCAATAGGGAACAGAGAGCGACGTGGTCCCAGTTTTAGAGGTGTGCTACCTGACATGCTGTATTCCCAGTGTGGGACGCAGTGATTTGAGGTCTCCGCCATCACACGACAACGAGATAAACGTCGAAAAACACCATGACACAATACCGGACTGCATGTAGCACGTTACCTCAGCTCAGAAAACCCAGGGGCCAGTTATACATAATACAGCAGGAGCTGTATGTCACAGCCAAAGGAAACAAAGCCCTTCTGTAGGCTGGTCGTTCACTCATACAGGAACGGACATCTTCACCGAAATAAATGTAGCATTATGGCCTCAGGATGGCTTAATCCTTAACAAAGAAACAGCTTTCTCTCCTGCATGCAAACACACACACACACACACACGGTGCTGTTTCCATGGTAACACAGTAAGCCAGCCCATTGGTGTATGTCAGTCCATTAAATGAGGAAGTCCGGACTATGAACAGAAGCAAGGTGGTTTGGCCGCGGAAGGCAACGGGCATTTCTAGCAAAAGTGTCCAGTCAAAGCCCCTAGGGAGGCTCCAGGCTTGTGGGATCGAGTTCCTATCAGCGTTTTTAAAAGAGGCTCTTTTCTATTAGGCTATGACTGCTGGTTCCTGAAAGGGCTTCCAGCAGGGAGTCCCTCCTAAACAACACTAAACACTAAACAACATCATTACTGCAGAAAGGCTCCAAACACAACCCTCCAGATTCCACGAACGCAGGCAGGTCTGCACCAGTGTAACGGCCCATATCAGCGTGACCATATCAGCGTGACCATATCACTGTGACCATATCACTGTGACCATATCACTGTGACCATATCAGCGTGACCATATCACTGTGACCATATCACTGTGACCATATCAGCGTGACCATATCAGCGTGACCATATCAGCGTGACGGGACTGAACGCCAGAGCCAGACTGCCCACATGTTGCCTTTAGTGTAAACATGCAGCATGCAGACCGTCACAAACTCTAAATCCACGAGTGCATGTCGTTTAATTTTTTAAATATTTATTGTGCACTGTTGCTTTGAACGTTCCATTAACGTGACACTCAATGGATCTACTGCTTAATCATATAAAACACACAAAATGAATAACCACAGCAGCCAGTGCTGTTGTGGGGTGTGTAGACAGGTGGCTTTACTTTAACCCTCTGACATTAACTGGGACTGTGTTCCACAGCAGTACTGAGCCAAACACAAGCATTACATACTTAATGAATCACACGCATAAAGCTAAATAAACAGAGGAACAATGGAGCAAGAGACATCTATGACAGGAGGAGAGAAAGAGAGAGGGAGAGAGAGACTGTGACGGAGAGAGAGAGAAACTGACAGGGAGAGACAGATTAGGGGGGGGCTGTGACAGAGACAGACAGAGAGAGAGAGAGAGATAGAGAGAGACAGAGAGGGACAGAGAGAGAGAGAGATTGTGAGAAGGAGACACACTGTGGAAACGAGAGACACTGTGACAGGAAGAGACAAAGACTGTCACAGCTACAGACACAGACAGACGCTGCAACAGGGAGACACACAGACGCTGCAACAGGGAGACAGACAGACGCTGCAACAGGGAGACAGACAGACGCTGCAACAGGGAGACACACAGACGCTGCAACAGGGAGACAGACAGACGCTGCAACAGGGAGACAGACAGACACTGCAACAGGGAGACACACAGAGACTGTGGCAGGGAGACACACAGAGACTGTGGCAGGGAGACACACAGAGACTGTGGCAGGGAGACACACAGAGACTGTGGCAGGGAGACACACAGAGACTGTGGCAGGGAGACAGACAGAGACTGTGGCAGGGAGACAGACAGAGACTGTGGCAGGGAGACAGACAGACACTGCAACAGGGAGACAGACAGAGACTGTGGCAGGGAGACAGACAGAGACTGTGGCAGGGAGACACACAGAGACTGTGGCAGGGAGACACACAGAGACTGTGGCAGCCAAGGGAGCCTTATTTACTGGAGCGTGTCTGACTCCTGACACTGAATTACCAACAGCTGCAGGTGACACTGGGGTCTGGGATTCTTTTATATACACACACATACACACTGTAAACAAGTACACTGTCCTCACACCGCCCTGTCCCAGACCCAGCAATACCACACACACAAACACCGCGCACAGACACCACGCACAGACACCACGTACAAACACCACGCACAGACACCGCGCACAGACAAACACCACACACAGACACCGCGCACAGACACCACGCACAGACACCACGCACAGACACCACGCACAGACACCACGCACAGACACCACGCACAGACACCACGTACAAACACCACAGCACAGACACCACGCACAAACACCACAGACCAACACCACACACAGACACCGCGCACAAACACCACAGACCAACACCACACACAAACACCGCGCACAGACACCACGCACAGACACCACGCACAGACACCACGCACAGACAAATCTCGTTTCACTTAAGTGGGGTTTCAAACACTCTTGATTTTAGATGGAATTCCACCTAAAGCTGTAAAACAGAACTTTACTAGAAGCATTAATCTATTTGTGTACATTAAAACAATTAGCGTTGCATCCTTAGTGTCCAAATGGACCTGTAATGGACTTACTGATCAACTAAATTCCATCAGGCAGACAGATTCCATCCATTAGAGAACCGATTGTGTGATAAAATGAAGACATTACTTAATCATTAGTGCTAATCAACAACATCTGTTAAGAAAAAAATAGTAATTACCTCACTTCAGAAAAACGGGACCCTCACAGTCTCAGAAAGAGCCAAGTGGCTTTTCATGCATACGCCTAAACCAATGAGAATGCAGTCCAAAACCTGACCACAGCTCCACGAACCTGAAACCACTCCGCTCAGGCAGCAACTAGATCCAGCATGCTCAGAACACAGCAACAGGCTACCGCTGTGAGCCGCCTTACATGTTGCTGCATCATACACTACAGCAGTGCTCCACACACATACACATACACACACACACACACACGTGTGCACACATGTGCAGAGAGAACAAGCTGTCATCAGACAATATTGAGCTGTGTAAATGCATTAGCAAAGTAGGCGTGTTCATGACAGAGGAGCTCACACGACATTCCAGAGTCCTGAGATCAACCCGTGGCAGCGTTGTCAACACTACCGAGCACGAAGTAAACAAATGCAGAGTAACTTCACCACGCAGGACCATATAAATCAGTCGTGACCTCCCTTCTGTCATACAACAGGGTTCACTGTCACAGCAGTGCTGATCTGGAAGAGGGCTGATATATTTAGCCTACAGGGCTACCGCCTAAACAGCCTGGAGTGACACTGAAGGCACCTGTACGTTATGACAGGTGAACCTACAGGTGCACATACAAGTGCACATACAGGTGTACTTACAGGTGAACCTACAGGTGCACATACAGGTGTACTTACAGGTGAACCTACAAGTTTACCTAGTTAGCTAAAGGAGTGGCCAGTGCGTGAACACTCAATGTGGTTTTCAAGTGGCGGATGAGTGTAATAAAACAAGTCTGCTAAGCGTTTCCTCGTGAATCATGTCCAAGACAGATTGCTAGGTTTGTACATCTGAAGATCGGAATATGCTGTATAACATAAGCAGACGTGACACGAACGGTTAGCCTGCTAGCTAGTCAAAAAATGCATAATAACCCCAAAGCCACACCTGGCCCCGACAACTGTGAGGGAACAAACAAAAATGATAAGTGAATTTACCTTAATGGCGAAGAAATACACTATCGACCTCTGTAACTAAACAGGTTTCATCGAAAAAAGACGTGACGCTACTGGTAACTTGTGCTAATGTGAACAACGTCGATGTTTTCAAGCTTAGACACTTGACCAATTTACTTATGACTTCAGAAATAAACGCGTTGAGATAATCATAAAATGAATATGTTTACATTAACAAGCAAAAAGAAAATAGTTAATTCCAATAAAATTGTCCAACTAAACCAGCCATCTAGGTTAGCGACATACTCGCCGCTTCCGTTAGCGTTAGCTAGCTAACGAGCTGGCCTGGTAAACGTTAACATAAATATCCAAAACTAGCTTCTAAATTTGACAATTTAAGTAAAGACAAAACTTTAATAATCCTATGCTCATTTGTCGTAATTTCTTGAGTTTAATAATGCAGAGGCTGTGGTTAAGATCTGTAAATGTAATTAGAGATGCTTAAAGGAAAGTTTTCGCTTTACTTGCTTTCTTGAATGGCGGGCCTTGCCTTTCATTAAAGTTGAAAATATTTTTTTCGATATAAAAGTATAGGGCGTTAAACATGCTCCCCACACCCATATGTCAAACTAGTAACACGACTTCTAATAAAATCTAATAAACGGTGTATATGTGCAACTGGCGGCCCGACTTCATGTGATATTAAAAGATGTCAAACTGACTTTCAGAACATTTCATCAGCTTCAGAGGGACTGAGGAATGTGACGTGATTCAGCCGAGACCAAGCAGGACAGCTTCGCTCTCTCGCTCTCTCTCTCTCTCTCTCTCTCTCTCTCTCTCTCTCTCTCTCTCCCCAACCTCTCAGTCTCTCTCTCTCTCTGTGTGTCTCTTTCTCTCTGTCTCTCTCTCCATCTCTCTCTGTGTCGCTTAGCAGGTGTTGGGTATTCAGTCCGAACCAAAAGCCTGTAATTTCGATTAAATGCTACATTCATATATTTTAATGACTCTCTGGCAGTTCCATGTTGCCAGACCATGACTCCAGTGCAAATTCCTGGAAATATATGATAAAACTCTGCACTCTTTACTACACGGTCTTTATGCGTCTTGTCTGAATGACAGGAGTTCAACCATTAGTCAGGACTAGAGACCAAGTTGTGATACAAGGGATCTCAGATTACAAATTAGGCCTAAAATGAAACTAACAATCTTCCAGATTTTGTTTTAGTCCTGTATCTATAAATATAAGCGAACTTGATATATAATGAGATATATGGATATAATTACCCAATATTAAGGATGAAAAGAAAGTTTGGCAGTAACATTAGAGCAACTATAACAAGCCTGGAACCAACCCAGCACGCCCTCTCTGTTTCTGCTTCAGACGGACCTGAGAGACCCCCCACTTTTGTTCTTCCCGAAAAGCCATGACGGAACCCAGCACATCACATTTTGCTGGGCCGTTAATACAGCAACACAGCTCGCCTGCGCAACAAAACGCGGCGTGTAAATGTGATGAAAAACATGCACAGCGAGAGGTGAGAGGCTTTGTGTGGTCTTTGCGCTGTTGCCACACGTTTTGGCTGGTTAAATCTGATTTAAACAGGCTCTTGAATAAGGAAGATGTAGCCACTTTCCTCTCAACAGAAAAAAAACATGATGAGTCATTGTGCTAGCATTAGCATAACGTTACCATAACGTTACCGTGGGTCAGCAGATGGACCTGTACATGGGTTGCTGATCAGAGAAGCCCCATGTACTTTAATATAGTATTTGCATAGCTACAATTAATAACAAGGACAAGAAAATATTCTTACAGAAAAAAATATTACTGAAAGCGAATTATGAAATTCCAACTGAAAATTTAGTGTTTTTTTTACCATCATGTAGTCCCACTGAAGCCTTCTATCCAAATGTAAACACAAGACAAATCTTCAAGCATATATAAAACAGTCCTCTCAAACACTCACTGCAGAAATGTATTTTATTACAAGTTTTACATGAACAATTTGGCCCCTTACCATATGGCCCCTTATTGCCCCTTATGGCCCCATATGGCCCCTTATTGCCCCTAATGGCCCCTTATGGCCCCTTATGGCCCCTTATGGCCCCTTATGGCCCCTTATTGCCCCTTATAGCCCCTAATGGCCCCTTATGGCCCCTTATGGCCCCATATGGCTCCTTATTGCCCCTTATGGCCCCTCAGCGATTTTACTGAACTTGAATATTGTATTTTAATGAAGTAGGACTGGCCGTTATTTTTATTAATAGACAACATGATGGACTTGTAAGTAAACATGACTCCACCTACCCAGACTCTGTTAATTTAACCCTGATTAGTCTTTGCAGGAAAGTCTATGGCAGGTTGAAGAGATGAGAAGAGAGATGGTGAGGTTGCGTCTTGCAGGCTTCCTCCTGCTCACAGAAGCAGCGGTTTGGGGTGGCAGGACTACAGGAGAGCTGGACTGAAGTGCTGTAGATCTCCATTCATTAGTGTCATGGAGGATTTGATCTACTTCTGGCAGGGCTGCACTGCTAAGCGCCTTGCTGAGCGTTGCTTCTGATTCAGTTTGATTGTGGGTGGTGCTGAAAGCTTGTCTGAAGTCTGTTTTTGCAGCACGGGTTCTGGACGGGATGAATCCAGCACTGTTTGGGAACTGCTCCGTTTAAACAAACCCCAATTTAACTCAGCAACTGAAGACCAGGCGTAAGAGGTTTGTTTTGAAAGTGTGAGCAAGAAAATTGGCAAGCTAGGTTGAACAAAATAGGTGAGTCTTGTGGAACTCTTATTCATTAATTGTGCCAGGGGTCAGTGACACTCCAATTCTTACCCCCACCACAATACAGGCTTCACAACTGGGGCCAAAATTACCCCAACCATAAAACATAACCCTGCAACAGTCAGTCATCCTTAAGGATCCTGGCTTTATTGTGACCACGTATATAACCTCACATACGACCTCTATCAGGGTCAACAGGTCAGCAAGTGACACAATAAATGTGACGATTCCTGCAGCACTGCTCGGCAGCTCCCGCGTTTCAATAAAGCTCTGTGTTCAAAATGATCCACTAATGTATAGCAAAGCAGGCTCCTGCAGCAGGGTTGTTCATCTGTTCAGATATTAGTCACTGTGGCTCGTGTTTACCCTAACAGATGTGTTGGGTGACAAGTGGCACCAGCCATATTGCACATACGCATCACACCATGCAAGCAAAAATTGACCCTGGTAGACATTTGCGAACGACAGCTTCTCCATAACGGTGATATAATAAATAACACACTGTCTGTGTGCCTACACGACAAATTCAGCTTGTGCGTGTATGAATAAAACCTACACGGCGCTTTTCAGCACATATAAAGATAATTACACACAGGACACAGGACACAGGACGAACACAGGAGCACCACTGCACAGGTAGACCACTGCACAGGTGCACCACTGCACAGGTGCACCACTGCACAGGTGGACCACTGCACCGGTAGACCACTGCACAGGTGGACCACTGCACAGGTGCACCACTGCACAGGTGGACCACTGCACAGGTGGACCACTGCACAGGTGCACCACTGCACAGGTAAACCACTGTACAGGTGGACCACTGCACAGGTAGACCACTGCACAGGTGGACCACTGCACAGGTGGACAACTGCACAGGTAGACCACTGCACAGGTGCACTACTGCAGAGCTACAGGTGGGCAAATGGAGTGGGCGTGTCTCGTTTCATGCTTTTACATTCTGTTGGCTGCATGACTGACATGGCCCCTCCCACACAGACTGACATGGCCCCTCCCACACAGATAGACTCTCTGCCTCAGGCTTGGTTGGTCTTTTCTTCCCATCCTCGTTTGTATTCTGCAGTGTTGCATTCAGACAGAAAAGCAGGACCCTTAATGATTTTGCCAGGGCTACAATTCTGATTACTTGTGTTTTCTAATAGGCTCCCTAATTATGTATATATGTAAAAAAAAACAAGGATTTCTTCCAATAATTTACCTGCTGGTCTCCACAAAAGGGAGATAAGTTCATGCAGAAGGTTTTACACGCTGTTTTTACCATGCAAACGCGCCGAATCAGCATGTATGTTTGCTTTTTCGTCTAAGTAACCCGACGCTCTTCGCCGTTCTGTGAGGCCGGATATCTTCCTGTAAGACGTGATCATGGCTCGATAGATGATGAGCTGTGTACACCACGAGCCTCTGTCACTAGTTCAGACACCACCAGTTGAAACAGTAGCAGAGCATTTTCCAGGGGAGGTTTAAAACGCCGCAGTCTGCCGCTAACACTCTTACTACAGACGCTGTTACGCCGTTTGAGGTGACAGGCAGAAGGTCGCTGAACGCGCGGTGACGCTGCGCGAGAGGGCTGTGTCCATGGTGCTGAAATGGTGAGACTCGCGCAACGACGCAGCTGCAGAGATTTATCTTAGTGGTTAGCGCTTTGGATTCGGAAAAAAAAACAGCTCTGCAAAAAGTAAAAATACAGTTGGTGGTGTGAGATAATGCGACTTTCGCAGCGAGATTTCAAAGGTGCAGGGTTTGAGCACATTAGACATATACGATGACTCAGCATGGCCCGCCAAGATGATCTCGCAATATGCAAAATCTCATAACACGCAAACGTGAGCACAAAAAAGACATTTAGGTTTGAGTATAAGTTGATTTGAAAGAATCCCTAAATGTTTTTAAATGCAATAGCTGTTATTTTCAGAGAGAAAGCAATTATCAGAGTCTGGGCGGTGCAGGCTGCACGCGCTTCTTACCGTCTCTCTCGCACAGCTGGAGCGACTCCAGGCTCACATTCTTGACCATGCCCTCGCGCGGACTCAACGGGCCCGTGATGCCGTGTCCCAAATCCGGCACCTCCATGTCCTCCGAGGGGCGAATAAATCCCTGTGTATGCGATCGTGTCCTGTGCGTTTGTGTCGTTACGGCAAGAGAGCTTGTGGCACACGCGGGGAGGGAAAACCTTCTCCTTTCTCTGACCGGCGTACTCTCTCTTTCCCTCTCTCTGCTGCTGTGGTAAGGACCGCGTCAGAAGATAAGACACCAATACCCCTCCACCTCTGACTGTATTAGATATTAATATCAAGTTGACAGATTAATACTTTGCTGTCTTTACTTTGCTTTGGTTACTCATACCTGTAAATCGTTCTCACGTTTTACGTTCCCTATCTTTCCCGTGAACGCACACGTGTTTTAGGTGTGAGACACGGACACCGGATTACCGCGCCTGAACATCACAATGACTGGATTGGGTTAGACGATTACCGCTGCGAATCTGCTTAAATCTCAGTCTGAACCGCTCCTCGGTTGCACGCCTTCTCCTCTCGCGTGCCCTCAGATTCTGGAACCGTTTTCGGTGACGTCATCTTGTCTGGTAAACGAACGCTCGCGCTCATGTCCTTATTTGGTACCCAAACAGCGCCGTACAAAGAGGTGCGCTCCGTGAACGTTTCCCCCTGGCACGTACATCACTTTAAACTAATGCTATAAACGTGTGTATGTGTTTTCATAGGCGGAATCAGGCATCTCGCTTCTGTAACACTGTGCCACACAGCAGAACGAAGCAGCATGGAGAAAATACACGGTGGCCGCTACAGAGAAGACGGCAGCGCGCTACAGGTTTTCATTCATTTCCGCCCCAATATCCCCTGCGTCTTTATCCATACGCACCCCTAAAAGAGCTGCGAAATGAAGCAAATGCAGACAGAGAGATGGGTCGAAACTAATGCGTTTGTGACAGACATGTGTTCGTGCATAGTTAACTGAACGGAAACAGGAGACTCCGTGAAAGATATGCTCATAATGTCACATGAATCACAAATTAAAATGTATAAATCGGAGCCTGCACGTCTGCCCTGATCAAGATGGCTTTAGTAAATGTGCACTATTTGACAGAGCACTGCCCTCTGCTGCAAGAGAAAGGTACTGCAACACACTCAACTTTTCTCAAATTGCACATTGAATATCACAGAATTGATCGAAAAGGAATGTTTCCTGAGTTTTGTGATTACTAGTATCTATCCTATTGTAAGAATGGAAATTATTTATTACCAATAGACCCCACGAGGAACACCACATTACGTTATCATATGTATGAAAATCCATCCCGTTTTAAAGTATTTCCACAACCACCCATCTCTGCCCCATCAGGCTACAGACGTCACCTTACTGGGTATACAGGTCATCCTAACGCATCAGAGGCGCCAGCCCTGCTGGATAAGCTTGTCCAGGGCTCCAGCCAATCAGCAGCAAGAGGAGGTTTGTGTAGATCACAGCATGTGAAGGACTAACAAGTTTTAACCTCCGATATTATAGGCTATTAAGGGCTGAATCAGGACCACAGTCTGTAACATACATGAATACATTTACATATGTGAGTGAACTCCTCTGCATGCAGGTAACACGTTGCAGGTCTGTGGTCGAAAGTTCTTCTGTTTCAGAGTCGTCTACGTTTGTGCGTTTCACTGGGTTACATCATCCTACATCAGTGTGATGGCTTTGTTCACTAATGTGGGCTAGATGAACAGTGCACACACAGGTGAGCACGTGTACAGACACACACACACGTGAGCACGTGCACAGACTGAGATGCATGCGCACACACACAAACACACTCACATAATCAAGGATGGCTTCCATTACCAAACAACGGCCTGGTGGTGTGATTCAAATCATATTTGACACGATATGTGAGCTTCACGAGTGGGAGTTTGACGCACAGGTGCAGAATACATCACGGTAGGCATTACTGTGGAGACACGGACACACCCAAGACAGCGGAAACAGCCCGTGCCTATTTATAGATTGGCACTTTGACCAACGTCTCTGGAGAGAAATGGCCAGCCCTTCGATTCTCTGTGTGGTCAGTGCAATGATCCTAACCTTCCTGTTTTTAATTAATCGATTTATTTTTTGTGTGGTTCCGACTCGTAATCACTGCAGGTCTTCCGTGTCCTTGAAGGCTCACACTTGGTTCCCTTGCGATGAGCTCCCCAGTATCTCTGCGCTTCCAAACTCTCCTAAGTAGAATTCGGGCTTACGTGACGCTACGCAAATGCTGATAATCTAGTAACTGGAAAAGGTTTTGTTCAAATAGAGCAACTTGTACCTTGAATGCAAAGAGGTGTCCATAAATCCATAAACGACATCGTTTAGTACTTTCCCGGTGTCCTCACCCCTCCCCCGCCCGTGAGGTAGACTACCACCGTGTCGTCCTACACACTGCACTGATTGCTTAATCGTGGTTTCCTTCCTTACCATTACTGTAATATGCATTTTTTATTTCATGTTTGTTTCTCTTCTGTCTCACTCCCTTGTGAAAATAAAGTGTAATAAAAAAAAAGTGAGTTTTGCTTCTCTTTCTCTCTCTCTCTCTGCCCATCCCTCTGTCTCAATACAAAAATTTCACTCATTCCTGAGATACAATGAGATTTTGTTTGCATATATTTTTATTTTTGAAGAAAACCACACAAACAGTAGATCTCAATAAATCTCGGTACCTCAAAATATACAGGACTGCAAGGGCACGTGTATAACTGACCTCAACCACTTTAACATGGAACGTGTAATGCTGACAAAAACTGCACTGTGAAATGAAGAACTGAGAAAACTAATTGAAAATATACAAAAATAGTCTCATAAATGTAAAACGTATTTAAATAAGAATGTTACCCAGTCTCAGTGGATCCCAGATGGGGTCTGAATGAATATTTGATTCACTGGGTGATAACTCAGTGGGGGTGGGGTTGTGGTCTCCGACCAATCACAGATCGGCAGCAGGCTTCACCTGCCAGCCCAGCAGGAAGCTGCATTGTGTGAGATCTGCTACCACATCCTGTCTGGACTCGTCAACATGTATTATGGATTCGTAAGCAGATATCAAGCATTAGCCAACTCACGTTTTCAACTGCACCTTGAACCTTGAGGGCATGTCTTGAAAATCTCAGATGGGAAGGTGTATATTCAAACAAACAAACAAAAGCAAACGCACAACAACGCACAAATCAAACCAAACAACTAAAACACTGCTCCACAGCAGAACGTCAGACCAATCAACGTTTTTCATCAACTCATCAAACTAATTACACAATGAAAAAAGCAAAACTAAAATAGTTTTTTTTTTAAATGAAAAAGTAAACATGAAAATAAAACAATGTTAATACTCGAGGAAGAAAAGGTATTAAAACATTTTGAAGTGCATCTTACACCAACGTCTGCCGAGTAATGAAAATATACATGAACACGATGAATCAAAAGATCCTGGGTATGAACTTTGACCTTTGAACCCTGAAGGTCAGTAGTAAGTGCTCTGGCACTGGAACCATGTTCAAGAAAAAAAACATACTACACAGAACCACAGGTAAAAGACCTTAAAGTGCTTTGTACTCACAGCCCGACGTGCCGCGGTTGGCAACAACACAACCGTATTCGATGACTTTCGCACGTTTCTGCTGGTTAGAGTAACCCGACGAAGTTTCAATTGCACCGAGACCTACTAGAAAGGTTTTGCAAACGTACCGGAGCAGAGTGAAGAAGCAGTCAAGCTTTCTTAGACTGCTCTCCGCTCTGGAACTGGCCTGGGGGAAGATCAGAGCGTGTGTTGCCCAACAGGGAGCCCCATCACTGGGCCCGCGTGTGCTCACCAGCGCCCACTAATGCTTGCCACATGGAACTGCCGTACGACGCGTCCACCCGCGGGAACCTCGGGGTAGGAAGTCTGGATGTTCTTCGTCTCGAAGAGTTTCCACCGGTTTTTATTCAGTTCTGTCCAGACAAGCACAGACACTGTACGGTTAATGGCAGATGAGGCGTAGCGGTGTGAGCATGATAAAGCAGTGCGATGACACCCTTCCACGTGCTGGTTAGTGGCTGCCTATGCAAAGTTTGCATAATAAATCGTCAACACTCCATTTGATCGGTTCATGTTTTTGTAGAACTGAATCAGATTATTTTTGACATCGTAAACATATTTTTAAAATAAATGAACTGTGACATTCGGAGGGGCATGACTGTTATTCTGGGGCTTGATGAATGGAGAAATGGTTATATCTACATGTGGTATGAGAGGAGCCCAGACTGTCCTGTCCACAAACACACACGCACACACATGTGGACCCACCACTTGTACACAAAACACTTTCACACACTCAAAATCCCCAACATATACACGCACAGTCCTCCTCACACACACACACACACACACGCACTACTCACCCGAGATAGCCAGCAACATTTTCCTGCGTGCTCCAAACGTTGTGATTCCAAGTTCCTTTAGGTCGACGTCCGTCAGTGTGACAAACGTCTGCAGATCAATCTAACACACACACACACACACACACAACGTTACTTAAAGAAGTGGGTGAATGGGTGTGACTGTGTGCATGTGTGTGTGTGTGCACAAGTGTGTGGATGGGTGAGACTGTCTGCACGTGTGAGGATGCACCTCTTGCTGCTGGAAGACATCGGTGTATTTGCCCAGTCCCAAAGTGCTGAAGAGTTCAGGCAGGTCTGTGCCTTTAAAAACAGGAGAGAGCAGATCTTAACACTAACACACACACACACACCCATACGAGAGGCGGAGGGGGAGACGTGGTGGACTAACAGGCCCATAATGCCCCATGAACCACCTATTAGAGTCTTCAGTGTTCACGTCTCGTCCAAGAGACTGAAGACAATTTGCACTAAACCCCACAGCTGCACTAAACCCCACAGCGGCACTAAACCCCACAGCCGCACTAAACCCCACACGTTTATTTTCTGTTAAGAGGTTTGTGTTCCATTAATTCTGGCTTCATGCAATAGGGGGAAAAGATGAAATGAGAATTTAGATTTCTTCACCTCCACACCATTTTAGCTCTCTCTCTCTCTCTCTCTCTCACACACACACACACACTGTAGGAACACACCGGTGTGTTCTGTTCTGTTGTCGTTGCTGTCAGCACCTTCTTGTCCTCTTCTTCTCCAGTTCTCTCCGTCACAGCTGTTACTGAGAGCCTCAATACGCCCTCTACAGGACACGGAGAGAGCAGAACCCTGACACACACACACACACACAATTAATTAACCTCAGTAGATCAGAATGCATGGGTAACGTTTACGCTAGGTTTGGTCAGTTTAAATATAAAGACATTATGTGAGGTTGCGTGTGTGTGCATGATGAGTTTGATTGTGTGTGTATGTGAGAGATTATGTGAGAGTGTGATTAGTGTGTTTGTGTGTGAGATTATGGAAGTGTGATAGGGTGTATATGTGTAAGATTATACGAGTGTGAGTGTTTTGTGGTTGCGTATACTAGTACATATGTGCTGCGTATAGGGATATGAATGAGTAACGTGTGTGTGTGTGTGTGTGTGTGTGATATTTTATGAAAAACTGCATAAGTGTTGCTAGTGGCAGGTGTGTGTGTGTGGGTGGGGGAGGTACCTCATAAGCAGCACTAGTTACAGGTGTGTGTGTGTGTGTGTGTACCTCATAAGCAGCACTAGTGGCAGGTGTGTGTGTGTGTGTGTGTACCTCATAAGCAGCACTAGTGGCAGGTGTGTGTGTGTGTGTACCTCATAAGCAGCACTAGTGGCAGGTGTGTGTGTGTGTGTGTGTGTACCTCATAAGCAGCACTAGTGGCAGGTGTGTGTGTGGGCCGGCTGGCCCGGCGGAGCTGGGTGATGCTCTCGGCAGGCATGGACTTGGAGAAGCCGAGACCACTCCAGGTGCTGGTGGGGGTTCGCACCTCCGTCACCACTGGCTTCTTCAGCATGGCTGCACGACATAACACCAACCAACACCAACAGAGTTACACCATGCAATGAAGTACAAGCCTAAAGGCTCAACCTCCCGCACAGGTCCTCAGTGAGTTACGTCAGGCCATATGCCACAACACCTGCAGTGATTGGTCACAGTAAATGACGCCCGCAGTGATTGGTCACAGTAAAGGGTAACGTGAGGCTCAACCCAGGTGCAGTGTGCTGGTTTAACAGGAGTGTCCTGAACCCTTTACTGGTGGCCCACAGGACAAACAGGCCAATCACAGCTCACATGGGCATCAGACCTTCTGATACAAGACACACATCTGGGGCTCTCACACACCATCACACACATCATCATCTGTGTTGTACTTATGGAGAGCTCCATTTAGAGATAACACACACACACACACACACACACAGTGATGGAATGTATTGCATGTCCATATGAACAAATATAATCTCTAGTAACCTTTAGTGGCGAGTAGTTTCTTCTGCTCGTAGTCGTGGGCCTGCACAGAGCAACACAGACACATAAGCACATGGCACACAGGAGACACAACAGCTGTGTGTGTGTGTGTGTGTAGACAGGAAACACAACAGCTGTGTGTGTGTGTGTGTGTGTGTGTAGACAGGAAACACAACAGCTGTGTGTGTGTGTAGACAGGAAACACAACAGCTGTGTGTGTGTGTGTGTGTGTGTGTGTTACCTGTATATGAGGTGTGTGTGTGTGTGTTACCTGTATATGAGGTGTGTGTGTGTGTTACCTGTATATGTGTGTGTGTGTTACCTGTATATGAGGTGTGTGTGTATATGTGTGTGTGTGTGTTACCTGTATATGAGGTGTGTGTGTGTGTTACCTGTATATGAGGTGTGTGTGTGTTACCTGTATATGAGGTGTGTGTGTGTGTGTGTTACCTGTATATGAGGTGTGTGTGTGTGTGTTACCTGTATATGAGTGTGTGTGTGTGTGTTACCTGTATATGAGGTGTGTGTGTGTGTGTGTTACCTGTATATGAGGTGTGTGTGTGTGTGTTACCTGTATGTGTGTGTGTGTGTGTGTTACCTATATGAGGTGTGTGTGTGTGTGTTACCTGTATATGAGGTGTGTGTGTGTGTGTGTTACCTGTATATGAGGTGTGTGTGTGTGTGTGTTACCTGTATATGAGGTGTGTGTGTGTGTGTGTGTTACCTGTATATGAGGTGTGTGTGTGTGTGTGTTACCTGTATATGAGGTGTGTGTGTGTGTGTTACCTGTATATGAGTGTGTGTGTGTGTGTGTTACCTGTATATGAGGTGTGTGTGTGTGTGTTACCTGTATATGAGGTGTGTGTGTGTGTCTGCTTCTTTCAGCTGCTCTCTCACTGCCTGGAGCTCTTTTATCAGCCACTGCTTCAAACTCAGAGTCTGGCAACAAACACTCTGAACTGCACACACACACACACGCGCACACACACACACACGCACCACACACACACACACACTTTTGTAACCAGGCACCTAAGTTATTTAACAGTAATTAACCTTCATGAGACATAATGTGACCTTTATGATCTGTGATGTAACTTTTATGACCTTCTTTAACATAATGGATTAACACCAGAGTCCAAGAGATTGAGAGTGTAAGACAGTGAAAGATTAAACTGCCCCTGGCAGTGAACTGCTGGTGTCTCACACCCCTCTAATGCCAGTGTTTGGTCTGGAGCCTACCCCATGGGGGGGCAGCTATGAGGTATGAACCTACTGCAGATGAGAATTCTTCGTGCCCTGCAGAAGTTCCACAGTTTGCAGATTCCCTGGTGATACTGTACAGGAAGTCAACATCTGCTTGAGCTCACTCCTATTGGCTGAGTGGGAGGGGCTTCTGGGCATGCCCACTTCAACGAAGGTATCTGAGCCTAGAAGGTATTTTAATTAAACACCACTGTCACCATCATTTTACTGTCACTTGTTCAACAAAAACATCTTTCTGTCCACTGTTTGTCTCTCTTTCTCCCTTTCTCGCTCTCCCTCTCTCACTGTCTTTCCCTCTCTCCATCTCTCCTTTTCTTTCCCTTTTTTCTCCCTCGTTCCCTTTCTCCCTCTCTCTTTCTCATCACATCCTTTCCCCCTACCTGCATTATTGATACTTTCATATTTCTTGAAAGGATCTGATGACACTACATGAATGTGATAAACCATTATTAGTATTTAGTACAAGGAAGCACAAAATGAAACCTTACATGCATTTATACACACCAACACTCCTGCATATCCTTTCATGAGTGTGTTTGAGTGTGTGTTTGAGTGTGTGTGGTGTGTGTTTGAGTGTGTGTTTGAGTGTGTGTGGTGTGTGTTTGAGTTGAATTGTACCTTCATCTGAGCTTGATTTGTTGGAGAGGGCTTCTGATTGGCCGTTCATTTCTTGGACTGAGTCACAGTGGGTGGAACCAAGCACAGATTCAAGAGAGACAGATGGAATTCCTATGTACATAGACCTAGACATCTGTCACACACACACACACACACACACACACACACACACACTTACTCATTTTGAGGAATAATGAAATAAACCCATTTTTCATAATTAAAGACAGACTGCCACTCACATGTGTCTTGAGTTGCTCTGTGTTGACTGGCTTGTGAACGGGAGTAAGTCCTGGTGGAGGTGAAGGCAGGTGTGTGTGTGCTGTGTGTGTGTGTGCTGTGTGTGCTGTGTGGCTGTGACTGTGTGTGTGACTCTGGGTGTAACTGTGGACGCCAGCCAGTGGTAGACCACTCAGAGACCCCTGAGAGACCGGCTGAAACATACGATCTTGGGACGACAGAGAGAGAATGTAAGTAAACTTCTATCCTTGTTCATTTTACTGTGATCATTTGCAACCAGTGAACACACAGCCTTATCTGTCTCCACTAGAGGGCGCAGTTCCATACATAAAAGATTAGCCACATATAATCCGTTACTGTTACTTCTGAAAGTCCAAACACAGCACATTCAAAAACAATACCATCAATGTTCTTTCTCCACTACGCTGCTAACTCGATCAGCATCAAAACATTCCAAGGGAACTGTGCAATTAACAAGATACATCGTGTCAGAATTCAGTACATTGGTATACTGGTACTGGGAAAACTGGGTTTAGTACTGAATCCTGACTGGCGATCAGAAGAATGGACACATTCTCAGTCTGCGCAAGTCAGTCCTTATTTGTGTTGAGATATATGTGAAGAATTTATGACCCTGGTTTGAAGTATAGTTTGAGTACATAAACATAACTTAATTTGTAATAATTTTGTTCATTTTTTATTATTATATAACTGCAAGAATAAGAATAATTATGCAGCACATTTCATTTAGAACCCAGCATATCAAAGTGGTTTACATAACACGACTAAACATAGTTCACATGATAAAGTACATTTGTACTAATGTTACTAATGAAATAACTACAAATGACATCAAATGACATCAGGTGATTGATAGGTCACACCAGCAGATGTTCTGAGTCTTTATGCGTTTGGCCACTTGGTTGACCTCAGTCCGTCAGTGAAACACACAGAAATGCACCTGAACACTCTCACCTGCACCGCTGCCCACGGTCCTGAGGAGGCGTGTCCAGGGGGAGGAGTCAGAGAGGGGCGGAGCTGCATGTGTGTGTGCTGGTCCAGTCAGGGCGGTGCCGCGTGTCGGAACCGGGGAGGCGTGTGTGGAGCAAGCAGGCGTACCTGAGGTACCGAGAAGACCTAGAGAGGGAGACGCAGACACACACAGAGGGAATGAGAGACACACACACACACACACACAACGATAGAGAGAGAGAAGGTGACAAGAGTTAGAAACACAAACAATAAAGCAGAATAAAAATGACAATCTAACTCTGTGTAACTCTTCAGCAAACTACTTTTAAGCAGAGAGGGAGAGTGGAGGAGGGGTAATGAGAAGAAGAGAGAGGGAGAGATAATTAATTTAGGGGATTTTATTCCCAGAGCTCACAGGACAGGATGTGGCTTGAATACACTGTGCTCACCACTGCTGTCCGTCAAAATCATATCAGTGCTATCTGTCATAATAGTTTCTAACGGATTCGCCAGTGACATCACTCATGACATCACTAGTACATCAGCTCCGCCCCTATTTCAGTGCCTCATTTATACACAAACTGTTCATGGATTCATCTTCCACAGATGACACCAGAGCTCTGCATTCTGCCCCAGTTCTTTACGTGTCATCTGGGGTTACAATTTGTAGATAAAAAGCTGTAAATGACCAGCACGTGGGACTCACCCACCACGTGTCACACACATCTCACGTGCTGCTGTGTGCTGGTGTTACACCAGAGGACAAGAACAGATCTAATGCAAATACTCCGGGAAAATGACTGACGTATGTGTGATTCGAATGCCCTGGAGGAGGGTGTCACCATGAAGGCGTGCTGTCTTTTGAGGACAACTACATGCAGACCATGACTACATTACCCAGACTCATTTACATATAACTAATATGGCTGCATGGCAGAAGTTTCAGCTAGCAGACAATACAGGCACACTCAAAACTGGGCTAAAATCCACTCAGTGTGTCTCATTTTTCTAAAGACGTACCAAAGTGAGAGGCAGCCACACACACTAATGCTGGACTGGTTTGGCATAGCAAACTGCAATCAGTGGCCACAGAGAGGAGTAGCTACATTCCTCTGTCTGCAATCCCGACGTTCTGTGTGTTTAAAGAAAAACTGATACACAAGAACGGTGGCCTGGAGAGTCAAATAACAGCATTCAGAAGTCAAGAACACTGAATTAAGCAAAAACACAAGTCAGAATTTTAAAAAAGGCTATTTGTGGACAAAATTAAAAACAGCATTTAGTGACAGTAGCAGTAAGGAACAGCACATCATTAATAAAACGACACTTTCAAAAATGTTTTTCAAAAATGCTGCTTTTGAGTTCACTGAACAGGCGTGCTGGGAGGAGCGACTTGTATATGAATATTTGAAGATTGAATTTAGGAACTGTCAACAAAGCATTTTCTGGTAATTTGTTTACATTCTTGCTCTAAATGGCCAGAAGTTTTCCTTTCTTTCGGAAAGCCACCGAACGCAAAACTCGAGAACTTCCACAACCACGGTATTCCAAGAGTGTTCTCAAGTTTCTGTAACGTTGTGGCGTTTTTTTAATTTTGTGGTGTCTCGTGTTCTCAAATTTTGATTGTTTGCTAAATGCTGCTGTGGACCTTGTTAATGTTACATTTGCTGACATTTTTTCCCCTCATACATTGTAGATCAAAAGCAAGATTAAGTTTGGAGGCTAAACAAGACTACATTACCCAGAGTACTAAGCCCCAGTCCAGCTGAGGCCAGGATGTCCAGTCCCACATGGCTAGGGGCACTAGTAGTGGCGGGGGGAGGAGCTCCAGAGGAAATGGGAGGGCTAGGGGCGGAGCCACGGGTGCTTTCCAATGCCAGCAACAGCTTGCGAGCCTCATACATGTTTCCTGCATTTCTCTCAACACTCTTCACAATAACAGACTGGGGAGGAGAGAGACAGAGAGAGAGAGAGAGACAGACAGAGATATACAAACATGTTCAAAGAAATTCTAATTTGTTTTCAGTGTCTCTGAACCTCATTACATGTTTTACTACTCATAACTGCTTGTGTGTGTGTGTGTGTGGGTGTGGGGGGGAGGGGGGTGAGTGTGTGTCCACAATACCTTGCTGGGTTGTTTGGGTTTGGGTTTAATGCTGATAAAGACGTCCAGCTGCTCCATCAGGGTGGTGATGAACTGTGGCTCTACCTCCACCTCCTCCTTAATATCAAACATTAAAACCAGCGGCAGGAAGCCCTGTAAAACACACACACACACACACGCACACACACACATGAATGCATACAAACACACTGCCACTGCGTTTCAGATTCAGTACAAATAAGCAGAGCTAAAGTGCAGTGTCAGGCAGACAGCGTGACCCCAGCGTGACCCCAGCGTGACCCCAGCTCAACGGAAGAGGCGGCGGGGGAAAAGGGACGTGGGGCAGGAGGGGACGCAGGGACACCCAGAGAGCTGCTCCAGACCAGGACCACTAATCCTGGGGACGAATTCTGGATGAAGCTGCACAAGCCCCAGCCAGGGAGGAGAATGAGAACAGGTCCATCTGAAAGATTGAAGTGTGTGTGTGTGTGTGTGTACATGAGACGGAGGCTCATCTGGACCACTGCCGTGTCTGGGCTCTGTTTACTGTTGGCAGGCTTCTCTGCGTGGAGCGTCTGGGGACAGTTCCATGTCCAGACTAGACAGACTAGAGGAATTATCACACACAGAAGAGGATTAAGAGGAGACAGAAGGCCAAGGAGGACAGACGCAGGGAAGAGAAGACAGACAAGAGAGAGAAGTGTGAAGTCAGAAGAAAAACTAAACGTAACTGCGAAAAAAAGTGGAAGAGACAAAGAGTGTGTGAGCCTGTGTGTGTGTGGTCGAGAGTGAACGTGTGTGTAAATGCACAGTGTGTAAATGCACAGTGTGTGTAAATGTACACACACCCTTGCAAAAGTGAGATGGAGCAGCACAATGGAGGAACAGGGGGAAGCAAAGTTGAACTGGTTCATACTGGTTTGGGAGCTGTTGGATTCTCGCAGTAACTGGCCAAAAGTCAATGACCAGAAAACGGTTCAATCCAGACCTCGCTGAGATTATGGACAGGATGATGTGTGTGTAATGGAAATGCTCTCCTGCTCTGAGGAGGATTTATCCAGGCGAGACAGACTGGGGATGGATTGTTGAACAGAAGAACGTCTGGAAGTGTGTGTCTGTGAAATCCCCTGACCTTCCTCTAGTCTTAAGCACTGTGAGTGTGTGTGTGTATATGTGTGTGTCCATACCATTAGCTGCTTCCTGGCCTCACACACAGCATCGATGGAGCCCTGGATGTAGAGGGTGGAGCGCCGTGGGTGGGAGTGTGTGTGAGGGGCGGCGGAGGGCTCGGGGAAGTGGATGTGGGCACCCGTCATCTGGGTGATGCATCGCAGGGTGGAGCTGCCGTTAGCTAGCAGGGTGGGCTGGTGATGGGGGGAGACCTCCATCTGAGCGGCCACCAGCATGGTGGAGGAGAGCGGACCTGCCAGGTGATCCAGCAGAAGAGCAGTAGCACGCTGGAACAGGAGCACCACACACCATCAACAGCTGCCCCACCGAGCACGCTAAGCCCCTCATCTAGCCCCCCACCCCGTACCCCCGGCAACGGTCGTCAACAGTTGGGGGTGAAATCGACGCCGATTCAACTCATCCCACACACCTTTACCGCAGCAGAGTTGCTCTGGTTGCCGCGGACAACGGCAGCGTTGCCGTAGAGATGTGACTGCGTTTTGCAGGTGATGGAGACGTTGCAGGACTGCGAGATGTTCTGGACGATGGGGGAGCTACTGTCCAGCGTGTCCAGAAGACCCGCACAATCCAGCGTCAGCACCAGGGGCATGAGCTCCTGGACACAGGAAGAGGTGGCACAAACCTTCCATCAGTCGCCCTGCTGTGTGTGTGTGTGTGTGTGTGTGTGTGTAGCAGCACAGTCCCACAATGGTTACATAAACAATGTCGAGCTCATAGCACACACACAAAGCACAACCACACGCCCACAGGCACACACATATCTGCACGCATGCACGCACACACACACACACACACACACACACACACACACAGGCGCGCGAGCAAGTATGCACGACAACACATTAAAGGTTTACTCCCACGCAACTAAAAGCAGTGTGCTCACCAGGCACAAATGCAGACAGTTATTTAGCAGGATTGCCTCATAATGCACTGCACACTGCTGGCCACTAGGTGGAAGCACTGAGAGACAGAAGCGCTACGTGTGACATGGATTGACGTGGTTTCAGAAGGGCACATTACCCGTATCTTAGACCTGGCTGCCTCCACTCCAGTTGGCTGCCCTGCTATAGATACCTGAGAGGGAGGGGAGAGAGAGGGAGAGAGAGAGGGAGAGAGAGGGAGAGAGATAGATACAGACAGTCAGAGAAGAAAAGTACACAATTTAATCTTCTGTTGTGTAACAGTTATACACTGTAGAGTCACGTCTCTGTGTGTGTGTGTGTGTGTGTGCGCACTCGTGCAATCGTCTGTCACCAGAGAGCTTCAGGATTCAGCGTCTCCTTTATGCGGATACTGTGGTCCTGTTGGTATCATCGGGCCTGGACCTACAGCTCTAGCTGGATCAGTTTGCAGCCGAGTGCGAGACGGCCGGGATGAGGATCAGCACCTCTAAAACCGAGACCCTGGTACTCAGGCGGACAACGGTGCAGTGCCCTCTCTGGGTCGGGGTGAGTCCTCGCCTCAAGTGGAGGAGTTTAAGTATCTCAGGTTGACAGGCGGATCGGTGCTGCGGCTGCAGTGTTGCGGACGCTGTACCAGACCGTTGTGGTGAAGAGAGAGCTGAGCCAAAAGGCAAAGCTCTTGATTTACGTATACGTTCCGACTCACCTGTGGTCACCAGCTCTGGGTAGTGACCGAAAGGATGAGATCGCGAATACAAGCGGCTGAAATGAGTTTTCTCCGCAGGGTGTCCGGTGAGTGGATGACTACAACATTAACCTCCATCAGCTGATCTAACGGTCAGTCACCCTAAACTCCTCCATGTCACAACCCTACAGGTAACATCCGTCTTCCTGCGGTCATCAGAGTCAGACTTAAAACCCAGGTGTACGTGTATGTGTACATGTGTGTACGTGTACATGTGTGTATGTGTGTGCACATGTGTTAGGTTGTCATGAAGAAAACGTGTGATGTGTGGTAACTGTTGAACACTACAATGATGACATGTCTTAACAGCTACAGTGCTATCATGCTCATGGCTAGTGTAGGCTCTCTATGATTGGTCAAAATAAATCCATTTATTTACATATGCCATGCGTGAATGTTCATTATCATCATTGTGTGCAATGTGTTCATTGTATATATTCATATCTCGATGACGATGAAAGTAAAAATTAGTGGTCAGGACGCGTGTGTGCAGGTGTGTGTGTGTGTGTGCAGGTGTGCGTGTGTGTGTGTGTGTGTGTGTGTGCGTGTACCTGGTTGCTCTTCTCCCCGTCGCTGTTCCTGTTGGAGTCAGGGAAGTGTATATGACAGGCCGTCTCCTCCATCACACGTCTAATATTGTTCCCGCCCTTCCCAATCACGTGAGAATGCTCCGTGTGCGACACGTCCATCTTTAGGGTCACGCGGTTACTCTGACAAACATCACGAGCCGCTGCGTTAACCCCATTCACAGGGTCACGACCTCATGACATCGTACTGGACTCCCCAGAGGCATGCTGGGATGCGTCTCGGGTCTCACCTTGGTGTCCAGGACGGACAGGACTCTGTCCCTGGCTTCTTTCACTGCCCCCTTCCTCCCGTTGATTCTGATGTGTGGATCTGAGAGACGAACACGAGGAACAAACGTCCATATTCTCAGGACATTCTTATCTATTCATCATAAACATTATAGTACAATGATAATTGTCAAAATAATAATTGCATTAGGCAGGCTAAATCAAGGTGTTAATTGTGGGGTGTCTCTCACACACAGACGCACATGCACACACACACACACCATTCTGCTCTTTTTTTATTCTGATTCACACCATGTGGTAACTACATATGATATTAATAATGTTCTAAAAATACCCATCTCTAGTTGATTGTTAAGGGTGTCGGATAGAGATCTTTCTCCCTCGTGCTGTGCACGTGCACAGACACACACACACTAACACACACACCGAGATGTCATTTGGCATTTGGGCTTGGGGGTGTGTCTGTATAAAGTTTCCTTTTCCTGCCATATGGTAATCATTAACTGTGTGTATGTGTGTACATGTGTGTATGTGAGTGTGTGTGTATACATACTAATGTTTATGCATGCAATGTTTTGTAATGGCCTGCTGGCCTGTAAAGAATGCACACACACACACACACACACACACACGCACACACACACACAAGCAAACACAGGAAAAAGCACAAGCAAAATTCCATAAAGCACCTTTTTTTGACTTCGCCCCAATCTTCAGTTTGGAGGGCCAGGCAATCTGAGTGCTCGTTTCATTCATGATCTGCGCACACACACACACACACACACACACACACACACACACTTTACATTCAAATAATTTCTAAAACTCTCATAAGAGTTTGTGTTTACATGAAGCATGAATTACCACTAAATTCACAAAACACAATGTAATTATATTAAGCCATATTTCCCTCATGTTTACACACACAGACACACACAGTTCAATTATACTAAATGTGCAGACCAGTAAA
This sequence comes from Brachyhypopomus occidentalis, assembly GCA_020368025.1. Classification (NCBI taxonomy): domain Eukaryota; kingdom Metazoa; phylum Chordata; class Actinopteri; order Gymnotiformes; family Hypopomidae; genus Brachyhypopomus; species Brachyhypopomus occidentalis. Next base: position 1,185,537 of record JAGXOD010000017.1, read on the forward strand.
ATAGTTGAATCTGACAAATGGGTCCATTCTGGTCAATATGTGAGCAGCTCTGCACAGTTTCACTACACAGAACAATAAGCACAGGGAACACTGAGAAGAGAAAGACACACACACACACAGACACACACACACACACAGACACACACACACACAGACACACACACACACACAGACACACACACACAAGCTCATGCAAACGCTCGCACACACACATACGGACACACGGACAAATACATGCTTACGCACGAAGGTATGCACGTGCTCACACACACACACACACAAGTGCACATGCTCACACACACACACACGCACACAAGCTCATGCAAACGCTCGCACACACAGCTGCACAGTTTAAAAAGTGTTGCAGTCTTGTCTGCACTAAAGCTGTTTGGAGGTGATGGCAGACTGTCGAGTTGTTTGAGCTGAATTTCTGGTAACAGATTTGCCATGATAGTTCACCATCCTGTGGGAAACCGTGCAGGGGAAATTAAACAGGACAGCAATGTGAAAAGTCTGGACATAAATCAGAAACAAATAACCAACAGGCAACATGTGTGACTGAGGCCAGATCTGCACGCCAGACACAGCTGGGAGAGCAGCGATGTCACAATCACACACACCACACACACACCACACACTGTAGCTCACGCCACACACTATAGCTCACATCACACACACCACACACTGTAGCTCACGCCACACACACCACACACAGTAGCTCACATCAAACACACCACACACTGTAGCTCACGCCACACACTATAGCTCACATCACACACCACACACTGTAGCTCACATCACATACTGTAGCTCACATCACACACACCACACACTGTAGCTCACATCACACACAGTAGCTCACATCAAACACACCACACACTGTAGCTCACGCCACACACTATAGCTCACGCCACACACTATAGCTCACATCACACACTATAGCTCACATCACACACACCACACACTGTAGCTCACATCACACACTGTAGCTCACATCACACACACACACACACTGTAGCTCACGCCGCCACACATAGCTCACATCACACACCACACACTATAGCTCACATCACACACACCACACACTGTAGCTCACGCCACACACACCACACACAGTAGCTCACATCAAACACACCACACACTGTAGCTCACGCCACACACACACTGTAGCTCACATCACACACACACACACTGTAGCTCACATCACATACGGCACACACTGTAGCTCATACTACACACACACACTGTAGCTCACATCACATACGGCACACACTGTAGCTCATACTACACACACACACACTGTAGCTCGTACAGTGTAGGAGACCATTACCTGCCTTACCTGTGCTGTTCACATGGGACAGAGGAGTTCCCACAGAATCACTTACACACACACACACAGATGACCCACTCTATAACTCAAACACTGTTTGCCCCAGTAAGAAAACTTCCCCAGTGACACTCATTTCTGACCAGGTCGGGGGGTTTACGCTATAGTGGACGTTTCTGGTTTGTGTCTCCAGGCATTTTTGTCAGCTGAAAACAGGAAACTGAAGCGAGAAGCTGGGTGTGTGTGTGTGTGGGGTGTGTGTGTGTCGGGTGTGTGTGCTGGGTGTGTGTGCCGAGAACCTGGAGTTGCCACGGCAATCCACAGCTGGTCCACAGACCCGAGTTTGGGTTTCACTCACTGGCTCTTTAACAAACTGCACGCTGTCGTCACCACTCTGACGGGAAACAGGAGCGTTTACAGAACTCTTCCCCACAATGCAACAGCGGACCTGTGCCACAACGCCAGACACCCTGAAACTCCTACAGGAGGAAAACTGTGTCTGCTGCCAGGACACGTCGGACACGCCTCCTCCTGCGACTCCCAGAGGGGGCTTCACACGCGCCGCGAGACGGCCATCGCCACTGACCACATGGACACCAGCCCGACACATTTAGTGCAATTAGAAAACAAAAAACTTTAGACGTTCCAATGAAGTGTCTGTAATTTGGCAAGACAGAAGGAGACTTATCAATCCATAATGGCATTTCAGTGCAGCAGATCCGTATCCCAGATCTGACCCAACCGTGCTCACGCGATGCTTAACAGAAACCACTGCTTGTTTTTAACGTGTAGAGGGAGGAGTGAGCTGTGACCCAGAGCCACAGCCAGACCAGGGATCTCCCATGTGAACCTGCACAGTCTCGGGGTGAAAAGCAAACGCACGACCTTTAAAACAGCCGGGTGACACCACGGGCTCAGGCGGATATCCAGCTGACTTCTGTAAACATTTTTGACATTATTTTTTTGTTATTACTCAAATAATCTCACACAACAAACTGTCCCAGACTCTCAGCCAATCCCCACGCTCTCCCAGACTCTCAGCCAATCCCCACACTCTCCCAGACTCTCAGCCAATCCAGACTCTCAGCCAATCCCCACACTCTCCCAGACTCTCAGCCAATCCCCACACTCTCCCAGACTCTCAGCCAATCCCCACACTCTCCCAGACTCTGGGCCTCCAGGACTGGGCACTCTTCATTTATAGACATTCAAATCCCAAATCCCAGCTCTGTACCTGGGAGTCAGATAACGGGACCAATTAGTCACACATACTTTTCAATCAGCTCCTCATGATCCCAGACGTCTATGCTAGAGAGCGCTATACTCCAGTAGAGAGCGCTGTACTCCAGTAGAGAGCGCTGTACTCCAGTAGAGAGCGCTGTACTCCAGTAGAGAGCGCTGTACTCCAGTAGAGAGCGCTATACTCCAGTAGAGAGCGCTATACTCCAGTAGAGAGCGCTGTACTCTAGTAGAGAGCGCTGTACTCCAGTAGAGAGCGCTATACTCCAGTAGAGAGCGCTATACTCTAGTAGAGAGCGCTATACTCTAGTAGAGAGCGCTATACTCCATTTACTCTACTCTGTAACCTCTAACCATCCTAAACAGTAATTTCCTGTATTGGTGTGAGGATGTGGAGTAACTAAATCCAGTCATTTGATACTGTAACTGTTAGATTCCACACACATGCTCCCCTACACACACGCACTTTCCTTCACACACATTCCCCTACACACACAGTGGTTTTATAGTACCACTAACACACCATACCAAAAAAATGTAATATTTTTTTTTCCATGCCAAGGTCTATACCCCACCCCATCATTTTTAACGTGACCACAGACTGCCTCGCCATTGTTCCATGCGTGTGTGTGTGTGTGTGTGTGTAGGGGATTAAATCCATGCTTAATTTGAAGCTATAACATGACCGGGGGCTCTCCACAGGAGTGTCCAAACTATTCTTTCAGTAAAAATCATTCCTGCAGAAGTCGTTGTGTCTTGAGAATTTTCTATCAAAAACATATGTGGAAAAGCCATCAGCACCCTCGAATAATACTATAAATGTAACTCCCAAATAACACACAGTAATGTGTGTTATTTGGGAGTTCTTGATATTGCTTTTAGACCTTTACTGTTATCTATGACCATTTCCTGTCTCATAAGGGAATAAAAATGAACTAACACACAAGAAGAATTCACCCATCCCTCTCTCCATTCCTCCCTCCCTCCCTGCCTCCCTCATCCGGGTCCAGGTCGTCGGGGCAACAGCCTAAACAGAGACCCTCACTCCCTCTCCACAACCACCTCTTCCAGGGGGGTCCGGGGTGTTTCCACGAAGGGCTGAGAAATATAATTCAAAGTGAAGACAACTTCACAGAACGATACTAAGGATTGTCAGCATGAGGAAAACCACTGTTGATCTGCAGATTGGGGAATGACTTCAAAATAATAATAGGTCAGCAGAAAGGACCAGCAAACACCATCAGCGTCTTCCTAGGACCACGGCGCTAGTCGTGGTGTCTAGACGTTGCCAGGCAACAGCTGGAATTACAGCTGGAATCATGTGTTGTGGTCAGACGGCACAAGTGTCGAGCTGTCTGACTGCGCACGCCATCATTCTTACACACCTCATTCTAATCATGGAAAGGAAGGGCTCTTTACTTCCCCCGTTAAGGTACCTCACATCTACCCTAAAGTATGGTGGCGGCTCTTTGACGCTTCTGGGCAGTTTCGCTGCCAGTGGTGCAACGGGCTCCTGTTAAGGTCACTGGCGAGAAGAATCCCACGAATCACCATAACGCTGTGGCTGAAACTCTGGCAGAGGCTGAAACTGGACTCTCAACAAGACGATGAGCCACGGCACGCATCAAAGTGCAACACGGACGGTTTTACCTTCTGGAAGAAATCTTCACCTCCTCTTACTCTCTCTTCACTGGCTGCTACAAGAGAGAGAGAGAGAGAGAGAGAGAGAGAGAGAGAGAGAGAGAAAGGGAGAGAGATTCAGTGCATCTTATAATGGGACGGAGCAGAAGTGAACCAAAGCAAGGCTACAACAGAAGGTGACTGTGAAGGTCATACCGACCACAGGGGGCATAGTGCACCAGACTAGGTTCTGCCTGGCGTTAACACGCTCATACATACATTATACATTACGCCACACATACCTGTACGGAACCCGGCACGAGGAACTCTGCATTCTATTCACTACTGCTAGTTATTAAATATTAAACATCTCCCTCTTCATTAGCATTATGAATATGCGATCAGCAATGCCCACATATGTTCCATCTGTTTTGAGGGGTTCGAACTCTCCCCACCATCCTCACGGCGACCAGCAGCCCATGGGGAATTCCAGTGCACTGCCAAAGTTCAGACTGGGAATAAGCAGCGCAGAACCGGGACACGTGCGTTCATGGGTAATGAACACGTTCCATCACTACATCAGCAGCAGCATCGGTTTCCAGAACCGGCGGTGCTGAATCCCGGGTCTGTCTCCAGAACACAAAGTAACCACTGCTGACCTCTGGAACTCAACATCTCCTCATGAGCAGTCATCGCCTCTTCAGCCATTTGCCACATTAATCACCGACTCTTCACCCATTGGCCAGATTAATCACCGACTCTTCACCCATTGGCCAGATTAATCACCACCTGCTCCATCATAGGTTTGATCATTACTGCCACCAGCTGACGCCAGAGTGGAGAACGGCCACGGTGCACAGGAGGAGAACGGCCACGGTGCACAGGAAGAAAGAAAATCAAGTCTAAAAGATGCACAAAATGACAGCCTAGCTAACTTAAGCAATTTTGTTTATTCTTTGTACTTCTGAGAAATATTCTTTGACAGTGCGACACAGAAAGACAGAGAGAGAGAGAGAGAGAGAGAGAGAGAGTAAAGATTGGACAGAGAAAAAGGACCATAGAAGGCAAAGTCAGACTAACTGTCTGGATTCTACTGCATGGGGATGAGTCAGCACTTCTGAAACCACAACGCATGACAGATCAGAAAACCAGACGTCTCTGTTCCTCACACACGACCCCACAAAGCAGCAGAGCTGAGACGGAGAACCTGGACGGGCGTGTCCCACGTGTCTGTCCTGAAGCCTGACGAGCACCACCTCCACCTCCAACACCTCCACCACAGCGTAGGCTGCGGTCCAGGGCGTAGCACATCGCAGCCTTGGGTTCAAACCTTGGTTCTCGCACATTAAACTAATCAACATGCCTTTCAGGATCCGTCTGGCATTTTTAAACTGATGACAACATGCTTCCAAAAGTGCATAGCAGCACGGGACACGTCACCACAAATGCCATCTGTCCCAAACGTGAGGGGGCGGGGCCAAGATTTAATGGTTCGCCAATGTGTTTCTACAACACTACCAAGTCATATCGCAATTCCTGAAGGCAGCGATATAATCGCGATATGATATTTTGTCTGTATCGGGCAGCCTCTGCTGGCCTGGTCACATCTGAGCACACAGGGCTGGCCAATCCTGCCTCTCCAGCAGTGAAACCCCAATGATGCGGAGCTACTGAGTTCTCCGGTACTGAACATTTGAGTCGCAGACTCCCTTAAAACTCACACAGCTGTGGCATCAGGTTTCTAGCTACGAAAACCACATAACCTTGTGAAACTGGAAGTGCATGCAGTGCCCAGGGTGTGTGGCACACACACCAGCCATTACCACATCATGTGACCCCTGACCTCTCCCGTGCTGCAGGATTTCTGTGAACACACTCAGAGTCCTGCATTTACATGTTCACACAGTACTGGCAGCACCACCACATGCAAATGAGTATACAGTACGAGTACATAAGTATACGAGTACATAAGTAGTACATAAGTATACAGTACGAGTACATAAGTATACGAGTACATAAGTATACAGTACGAGTACATAAGTATACGAGTACATAAGTATACGAGTACATAAGTATACAGTATACGAGTACATAAGTATATGAGTACATAAGTATACAGTATGAGCACATAATTATAATGAATCTAAACCTAATCTAGATCCCACGGATGTAAGTCCTGTTAATACAGTAGGTGCTCGGTCTCACGGGCTCTTTTTGATCAGTAGCCAGTGTTCACTAGGCGCATCACAGACTGGAAAGAAAGAGAGAAAGAAAAACACAGAAGGGAAAGACCAGTTTTATATAATATGTACTCAAACGTTAGGACACAAGCGTAGAAAGTGAAAGGAATGTCCTCATGTCTCATTACTGATGAACTTTCACCAAGACATGTGGCCGAACGCTGGCACGAGCGGCAATTCTGTCTTTAAGATGAACAACACTTTGTATCTTTACATTATATGTATATATCGCATATACATATTGCTAACCACAAGCCAGACAGAATCTTGAGGGGAGAGACAGACAGCAGGGGGCGGAGCTATGATTTCAGCTTCCCTGCTCTGGAAGGAATGTGGCCCTCAAAGGAACCTCGGCTCAGCTTTTCAGTTTCTGTGCTAATGAGACGCAGGTTCTGCCCCCCCCCCTTTTTTTTAACATAACAGCACTCTAGACATGCGTGCACACACACACACACACACACACACACTGAGCGGTCTGTGCTGTGAGTGCAAGAGTGTGTTGAGTGAGAGGAACCATCCCAGTATGTTTTCACTGAGCAAAGCGGTCTAGGGAGTTCCACATGAGTCAGGACGAGGGGAGAAGATGAAAGGCCAACAGCCCGAGCGTAAGGGCCTCAGCTCAGCCTTACCCATCAAAGTCCTCCACGTCTGCAGCACCCAACTCCAGTCCTGGAGATCTACCGCCCTGCAGATCTTAGCACCAACCCGCGCTACTGGAGACCTACCGCCCTGCAGATCTTAGCACCAACTGCGCTACTGGAGACCTACCGCCCTGCAGATCTTAGCACCAACTGAGCGCCCTGCAGATCTGCTACTGGAGACCTAGCACCAACCTACCGCCCTGCAGATCTTAGCACCAACTACACTATAGCTATATAGCGCTACTGGAGACCTACCGCCCTGCAGATCTTAGCACCAACTATAGCGCTACCGCCCTGGAGACCTAGCACCAACCCTGCAGAGACCTTGCAGATCTTAGCACCAACTAGCGCTACTGGAGACCTACCGCCCTGCAGATCTTAGCACCAACTGCGCTACTGGAGACCTACCACCCTGCAGAGCTTAGCACCAACTAAACTATAGCTATATAGCGCTAGTGGAGACCTACCGCCCTGCAGATCTTAGCACCAACTAAACTATAGCTATATAGCGCTAGTGGAGACCTACCGCCCTGCAGATCTTAGCACCAACTGCGCTACTGGAGATCTACCACCCTGCAGAGCTTAGCACCAACCCTGATCCTGGAGATCTTCCACCCTACAGACTTTAGACTTTAAGAGTAAGGTTAGAGTTAAGATTAGGGTTAGAGTTTTAGATTAGGTTTAGAGTTTAAGGTTAGGGTTAGATTTGAACTAGATTTAGGGATTTAACTCTAGGGACACCATAGAAACCACCAGGATTAATCACCTGCCAAACTTTAGCGGGGAAACTTCTAAAAACACAAGCAAGACACCCAAACAATCCCCAAAGCCTTCCACACAGACCTTCCCAAAGCCTTCCACACGGACCCTGCCTCCTGGGTCATGTTAACCACAGAGCCTTCACATTATAAAACCTGATTAGTTCAACGTTCCAGTCAGCTACATCACAGCCATCTGACAATCATTAGTAGGTTCCCCACCTTTTTACACACACACACACACCACCTGGTCCAAGGATGGCATTCCAAGCAGAGCACTGTGTATCTGCATGCTCCCATGTTGCTCTGGGTCTCCCCTGCATCATCATCATGGTGGATCCTGTGGTTCTTGTGTCTGCAGTAAACCTTTCAGAACCAGATGTACGGAGCAGGGCGGTGTGTGTGTGAAGGCGTTTCCTGAACGTAGCAGGATGTGTGACGGCGATAACCGAATGGAGCGTTGTGTGTGAAGGATCACATTTGGGTTGTGCCACATCTCGAGATTTGATGTCCAGATCGAAGGACATCAGGTAAACGTGATAAAGACACAGGAAACAGACACAGGTAAACAAACACAGGTAAACGTGATAAAGACACAGGAAACAGACACAGGTAAACGTTATAAAGACACAGGCAAAAAGACAACAAAAGTGATCAATACAAAAAGAGCCACAAGCTCAAACCAATGCTGACACAGCACAGTGAACAACTCAAAAAGACATTCCAATCCAGCACACTAACAACTCAAACAGAAGCTTCTATATAGCAGGCCAACAACTCAAACTTAAGCTTCTTTTGACAACTCAAACAGAAGTTGTTCCATGATGTTACAGGAGGGAACAGAGACCCCCCCCCCCTCCAACCCAACTCTGGGCAGCTTCCCGGAAAGGGTCGGCCATTTCTTCACACACAATAAAACACACAGACCTTCACACTCAGTGAAGCTCTCAACACACGCCCACCCGAGTCGGACCAATGCCAGCACACAATCTCAAAGCAACAAACCCTCCCAGCCAATCACAACACAACCAGATGTTACACATGTGGGCTCATCAGTGAAGAAGGGAATGAGTATGAGTCACAATGGATGAGAGAGTGTGTGTTTGTGTGTGTGTTTGTGTCTGAGAAGAGACACAAATTCAGCGAAAGCCTTCTGGGTTGACAGCATCACATTTCCTGTACGATTCCTCACCCTACACTATCCTTTGACCCACGGCATGGCAAATGTCAGGGGGAGACATAATTACAGCATAGACCATGGACACTGGATACATACAAATACCAGCCCACAGCCCACAAACACACACGCACACAAACACCCACACGACAGGCAGATAGACCCATCCATACACAAACACAAAGATGAGATTAAAATTACAAGTATTTTCATTTTGCCAATTCAAATGAGTTCCATGTGCTCTAAAGACATTTTGATAACATTTTATGTTATTAGATTTGAAATGGAAATATTAGCTGTAATCAGTATTGGATCCACAAAGCTCAGCAGAATCACTGCCACTGCTACAGATACGCTGGCTACACTCCTGCAGGGACCGAGTCCAGAAGAGTTACAGAAAACTGGTCAAGTACTGTTAGAGCACCCGCCTGGAACTGAGTGTGTGTACGCTGCCCTTGCCTTCACTGTGAACTGGACAAAGTCTTGAAATGACTGGTTCTCTACACCTTCAATGTTTCTACTACGACACATACCTGTACTGATTCTTTTTATTATTATTCCAAAATTATTATCATTTAAATTACTAAACACACTTGAAGCGGGATGCTAAGTGCAGCGCTGGACCGGGTAGAAAATGAAACTCACCGAAATACGTGCATACCTTAAAATCAGTAGTGACCCCTGGTGGACGAGTGCAACATAGACATAGAATAGCATCTTTCCTGTTCGAAAAAGCATTCAGCATTGAATAGTTCAACTTATTAAAAGTATAATATGGGGACTGGACATCACTAAAGATTTATCTGGGCAGAATCAAGACGTTTATATTTAAGTTATAAACAATTACAGTTTGGCACTGGAGGCAGAATTGTTTTGACCTGAAATTAACCACTCAGTAAACATATGCACCTCTGTCCTGCACTGCACTCTTATCAAGGATGCTAATCAAATACAGGGTCAATCAGGGGGCATGACGAACCACAAAGGTCACCTATTAACTGATGCACGTGCAAGACCTTTTAATGTAGTTGTAATATAATTTATTATTGTTGTTATTATTATTTCTATAAGTTTTTTTTTTACGCGTGGATTGGTCTACTAACAAAACTCTTGTTACTGTTCAGAGAAAACTGGGGAAGATCTTGAAGAGAAACAAGTACGTCCTTCCCATTCACACCTACCAAGCAACATTAGTTCCAGTTTTTTTCGGTCAACTCGAAACCGCTCCTCGGTCCAGTCCGGGTCAGACGGAGAGACGTGGCCGCCAGAATCATCTTCCGACACGGGAACGGCAGAATCGGTACTCCGCTCACTACTTGGTCGCGGATTCGAGGTTTGCAAGTAGCAGCTCAGATGCGCGCTTTGGGCGGCCATGTCGTGCTGGATGAACCGTTTCTTTTAAGGCCAGTGCTCCAAACTTACTGAAAGACCGAAATGTTCCATAAACCAAAAGCTCTGAACAATTACTTCGCCTAGTGTGGATTCAGTGGAAAACATTCCAGTTATAAGATGACGTTTTTCTTTATGTGCCTGGTTTCTTCATCGCTCCCAAACGATAGCAAGACTGCCCCTGTGAAAGCCAGCATGATCTGAATAATTTCTGACTCCTTCTGAAAGTAATACCCACGAGTTCGAGAAAATGAACTAACTCCTTCAGGAACGTTCACGTGAAGAGCACGCCCCACTGCCCCCCCAAACTTCAGTCAGCGCGCGCAAATATACTTCAAGAGTTTAATAATAATCTCACAAAAACTACTACTGTGTTAGTTTAGAGGTAGCATTGTATGCAATAAATGTTTGTATTACAATTCCATAATTATGGTTATATCTCATGTCCAGTAATATCTCATTTTTCTAAATATTTTCTTCAAATAGTTTTTTTCCACATTAGAGGGCAGCTTCTAATTAAAACATTCATGTGCAACATGTGAAATGTAACTAATTATTATATATCCTGTAAATATCATGTTCTGATTTGATATTCAATTTGTTTCTGTCCTACTACACAACACAGAAATTTAGATCTGCCAATTTCTACATAGCTCCTAGTTCTCTGTAGTGCTCAATACAAACTGCACTTCTTAAAATCCACTGTAGATCAAAACCTACATGATTTCAAAATTCCAGGCTTTGTATGCTCATTATTACATGTGTTCCCTTATCAACCACAGAGTAGCACTGCAGTAGACAGTGGAACAGGGCTGGATTAAGCACACAGAGTAGCACTGCAGCAGACAGTGGAACAGGGCTGGATTAAGCACACAGAGTAGCACTGCAGTAGACAGTGGAACAGGGCTGGATTAAGCACACAGAGTAGCACTGCAGCAGACAGTGGGACAGGGCTGGATTAAGCACAGAGTAGCACTGCAGTAGATAGTGAAACTGGGCTGGATTAAGCACAAAGTAGCACTGCAGTAGACAGTGGAACAGGGCTGGATTAACCACAAACTAGCACTGCTGGATTTTTCTTCAATGAGCTTTTTTTTTCTTTTCTTTTTCTCATCATTCATGCTAAAATCCACTGGCCTTTCACAGGTTTGATGGCAATTTTACAGAGTCAAATCAGATATGCTGGAGGAAAGAAGAGATTAAACTGTGCAGTAAAAATAGACTCAGCAGATTAGGACTATGATTAGGGCCCAGTGCATCACACCAGAACATGTTCAGGTCCACCTTAAAGAGAAGCACCGTCATTTCCATCAAGGTGAACCGACCACACCGCAAAACATTCGTCCTTAAGAAATATCTCATCTCCAAATCTGCCCTTAGAAGGTTGCAAACTGCCTTATTCGAATCCATAAACATAGCATAGATTCAAATGTGGGATGTTGGACAGGCATAGGTGAAGTTTATCTACACACAGAAGTTTCTTTACTGGACCACGTGATTAAACAGGTACAACCTGTCCAGCCAATCGTAACGTAGTATGTGCTATCCACATTCCACTAGTCCACAAGTGGTGTTACTAAGTGGAGCCCTTGCATTCCCTACACATTAGTCATGTGGTCAAGGGAACTGCAATCGATTAAAGCCTTTCAGTACATGTGCGTTTACTGTTGGGCACTCGCACACGTCCTATATGTGCTAATATGGCTCACAGTATATTGTAACATCAGCCTTATATATACACACACACACAACACGAATTTCTGATGGATGTTGAAGCAGCTTGCTATGGTCCACGTTTACCTCAGAATAACTAATACGAGTGAACCATGTAACCGTTAAGAAGCTAAATTCATTACCCAGCAGATCTGGACACTTTTTGAACAGGTAACGTCCATGGCGCCGGTAGTTTTTAGTATGGAACTGTTGAAGGGACACTTAAGTGAACTCTCACCCCTGTTCACTGGCTGCTCTGGGATTATTAGCCAGCCAGTTAGCGGAGCTGGTCCTAAGGTCTGGACCAGACACAAAATGACTGATGACTTTCATGACAACTTGCTGAACAGTGAACCATTAGTCACTTCTCCCCATGTTTCCTACAGATTGAATGTTTTTGCTCCTCACATTCCTCTGACATTGAAAGTCATGGTGTGGTCTGTGGCTCCATCCCAAGGGGAGGAGCTTCATCTAAAATGTGAAGTGAAGCAGAAAACAAAATAAAAGTCACCCGAGTCTAAAACAACTCAACTCCACAAATCTCCATCAGCCTGCTGGCTTAACAGGATCATGCAACCAGTGCAGAAACTCCTGGAAGTATTGTGTGTGAACGAACACACACACACACACACACACACACACACACTCACACAATCATTAATAAAATACCTGATGAGCATGTAGTCACCTTGACAACTGAAAAAGCAGCTCTTTGATTTTCATTCTTTTGTGTCACATTTTTAATGCAAAATAATAAAAATAGCTCCAGAATAGCTTTTAATACTATACAATAAAATATCTAAACAAAAAAGAAAAAAAATGTACCTATAACAGGAGAATTAAATAATTTTCATAACTGTTATTGTTTCTTGTTGTTTTGGCTACTCTGGTCAGCAGTTCGGCCAGGTGGAAACGACTCCTGTGTTCCGTGTTTCTGTAAACAAAAGCAGTGCTGTGCTGCGCCACACAGCATCAGGTGCAGGACGTCCTCTGTAAAGACAGGACAACAAAAGCCTTCCTCCCCACGGGCTACGGCTGCCGGGCAGTACGCTGGCGCTCAGGGCCCGCTGGGCGCTCCTGGCTCCAGGGCCTGCTGCTCTGGGCCAAGGCAGCTACATGGCATATTTCTGAGTCCACTCCCGGGCCAGTCTGTTGTACCTGAGAAGGTGAGTAGAGATGGACCGTGTGTGTGTGTGTGTGTGTGTGTGTGGGGGGCAAAACAGGCAAAAACATTATACACACACAAGCTGAAAACCATCCTCCCAATGTTTTGAGAATCTGGCTTATTAAGAAAACGAACTTCGTCTGGGCGAAGAGCATGACGTCCATCTCATGTGGCGACATGTCAAGGCCTGAGATTCCCTACATGCACTGATGATTCACTGCACACGACTGCAGTGTTGGCCTGCTTATTTCTGATTACTAGACAGGGTGGTGATCTGCAGGGCAGGGCAGGACTAGGGCAGGGCAGGGCAGGGCTAGGGAAGGGCAGGACTAGGGCAGGGCAGGACTAGGGCAGGGCAGGACTAGGGAAGGGCAGGACTAGGGAAGGGCAGGGCTAGGGAAGGGCAGGGCTAGGGCAGGGCAGGACTAGGGAAGGGCAGGGCAGGACTAGGGAAGGGCAGGACTAGGGAAGGGCAGGACTAGGGAAGGGCAGGGCAGGACTAGGGCAGGGCAGGACTAGGGCAGGGCAGGACTAGGGCAGGGCAGGACTAGGGGCAGGGCAGGACTAGGGAAGGGCAGGGCAGGACTAGGGCAGGGCAGGACTAGGGCAGGGCAGGACTAGGGAAGGGCAGGGCAGGACTAGGGCAGGGCAGGACTAGGGCAGGACAGGGCAGGACTAGGGCAGGGCAGGACTAGGGCAGGACTAGGGAAGGGCAGGACTAGGGCAGGACTAGGGCAGGGCAGGACTAGGGCAGGGCAGGACTAGGGCAGGGCAGGACTAGGGCAGGGCAGGACTAGGGCCTTGGGCTTTGCTGCCATTCAGACTGTATTTATACGCTCTACATTATAAACAATCTGCAACTACTATTTGCACAGCTCACCGGCTGCAGTACAACTTACAACTGAATGACCCAATCACATTCACAAAGTAAACAGCGATGCTTTCAGATGTTAAACGAAAGGACGAAACATTTCCCAAATTGTTTTAAGCCATTCTGGGCTATAGGACCAGTGGGTGAACCGAACTGTAACGGAGAAGCCTGCTCACTTGTCTTTGTCCGATTTGTAGACGTGTGCTATGTCAGGGACTAAAGGGTCATCTGGATTGGGGTCGCACAGCAACGAGCATATGGACAGCAGCACTGGAAAACAACAAGCACAAAACACAGACTGCACGTGAGACGATGAGAACTCTGCCAGGCTGAGATCACATGTGCGTGAGACTCCAGTATCTTCACGCATCTCCTCTGCTGATGCCCCTGCACACCATCTGCAGACCTCGGTTCTAGAATTTGTCACTGCAGTTCTACAATGAACTCTGAATTGAATTGAACTCTCGGCAAGTTCATGACGTTTCCCTGAGGGCTTGCACAAAAATACATTCTCAGACACTTCTGGGCAATTTCCAGTATTGACAAGACCACTTTTAGAAGTAACCAGATTCCAGTCCAATGGGAAATGGAAACCAAGCAGGCCTAAGTGGAAACGCATCATCAGGGTAGAGTTGGGGTCAGGCCGTGGTCTCCAGCAGCGGACGAGAGCGTCACCTTTGGACACGGTGAGGGCGGGGCTCCACTGGGAACGTAGGATGTCCAGACAAATGCTGCCGTTGCTGTTGATGTTTGGGTGGTAGATCTTCGTCGTGAAGGCAACCTGGAAAAGAAGCAGCAATCCAACCATGGGTTCCTGTGTCCAGCATCTCAGAAGAAGTTCAATCCACTGACCTTTATTATTATTATTATGGTTGTTCACACACTTATTTTGCCACATCATCTACCATTCCCCACATAAGCAATAAACACACAAATACTTCTAAAAGGTCAAATATACAATCTTGCGAGTCCAAAACAAGGGCCCAGATGCCAGATGGTATTCTGGGAAGTGTGGCGCTCAGAACCAGAGTGCCGGTCCGCTGGGTTAAAGCAGCGGCTCCAACTGGACTCACCTTGGGTGGTTTGAAGGGATAATCGGTCGGAAAGTGAATGGTGAGGAAGAAAACGCCGCCCTGATATGGACTGTCACCCTGAGAGGAGAGAAGGAGAAAGAAGAAGACAGGAGAGAAGGAGGGAGGGGAGGAGAGAGGGATGAGAGGAAAAGAGCAGAAAGGATGGAGGAGGAAGGAAATAAGGGAAGGGGGCGATTTAAATGAAAGGAGCATGATCAGGCGAGTTGAACATACTTAAGAGTCTACTTAACACCACTTAAGTCATACTTAACACAGGCACACGCCAATAAACCAACAAACAAAAACTATCAAAGAGCTAAAAGTGACCAGCAAAGAGGACGAAGGTCTGTTCTTACTGGACCCATTATTGTAGCCTGCCAGTGGAACACTGTAAAACAACAAAGAGCAGCATGAGAGAAACTCCAGTCCACCACAGCGCTTAACCTGACAGACGCGTCGTCTCTGAGCCAAGCAGAAACATGATCGAACACTCACAGTCCTCTCCCATCGGCCCCGCGGAACACTGTGAAGGAGGGTCTCGCTGCAAGTCCTGTAACTCCTACACACACACACACACACACACACACACACACAGCACTTAGAAGCATCCTGGCTTTAAGAGAAAAGCCCTACATGAACAACATTTACTAACAGCTAATCGTCCTTGGAGTTTGAGGTCAGTCTGGAGGAATGTAGCGGGTCGGGCGTGTGGAGTTCCAGTGTGTTACTGTCGTCATCCCCAACAGCCCTGCTGACCCCCCCCCAGAATAAATCACATCGCCACAGTAACGCTAGACACTGCAACCACAACACACACAGGTGGACAGGTGGGTGGGAGGTTTGCTGGGATTCTGTGGATGTCACAGTGTCGAAATTTGCATATCACATCTTTATACAACATCGATATTGCAGAAGAAGATGAATAACACAAATACCGTGCAGCCATACTTGCTTGGGACAGTTAAAAAAATACTGAGCTTATAGTCCTCCAAACTGACTTTGGAGAAAAGAATTAAAGATCACAATAGTGGTTGTCCATCCAGTCAGCTTTGGTTCATATTAAACTACAGCAAGAGAATGGGTGCAGTGCACACAAGCCTAGTCGTATAAATCCTAAGTTTCTAGTGGAATGACCGGAGCCGATATTTGACTACACCAGCGTTAAAGAAAAGCACTTCCAGCGTGGAGTCACTGGTTTACACCACAGTTGGTCTTCCGCATGGGGGAGCCAGTCCTGGGCTTCTCTATGCTGGTAGCATTACAGCTGATGGCATAGCAGAAGAAAGCTGTAGTAAGCAATGCAATTACAACAGAGTCTAAACGCACGGATTATGTGCACACAACTAAATCACTGGTCCACACTTTAAATGTACACAAGATGAACACGTACCAACACACAAGATCTACACCTCTGTATCAGTATATACGAATGTTACTTGCATGGTGTAGGAGGATATCGGGTGTTTCAGGATGAAGATCAGGTCCTGATTCTGGATCCAATTTCAGTATTCAAATTCAAAATCGGCCCAGCAATAAGATAAAACTGAGCCTTAAATCCACCCTTACCTGATTTGTAGCGCTCCTTAATGGAAATTGCTGAGGAACTGCGTTCACACCGATATATTGCACTGTCGAGGTGGTTACAACTACCCTTTAACCCTGTATTTAAAGGGATTAGCATACTGATTCGACAACCGCCTACACAAACATGAAACGTATAGCAAAATGACTTTACCGTAGCGACAACTTAGTCTACTCTGATTCGTGAGACGAATTAGCCCTGTTTAGCCATCTAATTTCCACTCAAATTCCAACTGCTAGCTAGCAGTCTACGTTTTTAAAAGGCTACAGTAAAGCCATACACCGTTTGGTCAAATACTCAAATAACTTTTGTCTGGTTAGCCAAGAAGCCGTGAGCAACTGCAGGACTCAAACAGCTCGCTAGCTGGCTAGGCGGCTAGCAGTCAAGACTTGACTGAGGCGAAGGGACCGAGGGCTGATTGCAAGTGATACACCAAGACATAGCTGAGATTTAGTTTTTTATGTCCGACAACCACAACTTTAAGAGAGTTGACTTCTTAGACAAACTCTCCGCATCATGTAAAACCATTAAAAAATGCCGTTAAAACCGCAATGAACATCTTGTCACGGTTTCCTGGCAGGCTCACTGACCCGGCTTTGTTCTCGACGTTAGGCTGACAAGTACGTTAGCCAGTTAGCTAACGCGGCTCTCTCGCGCAGCCTCCAGTTAGCCTCAACAGCCTGCTAGCAAACCTGCATGACATTACAATTACACTTTCTTTCGCTGCCAGTAATACCGGACAAAAGCAAATGTGTCAGAAATGTCGATTTGAATCGTGTCAACTGTTTTGTTTTTGTTTTCTTAAAGAACCTTTACCTTCTGAATTCTTTTCAAAGCCATCACATCTAACGACTCCTCTCTCCCCTATGCAGAAGCCTCTACACAACAAAGTGAAGGCAGAATCAATACAAAAACGTTCGAGATGGCTGCCGCAAACATCCAGCTTTATTTATTTCAAAATAGCAGTCCAAAAAAAAGCGTGGATAAATACAGTGAACCTTATCTGTGCAGATAAATAAATACATTTAGATTAAATTAGCTGTAAATAACTAACAGAAATCACCATATTTCTAAGGCCATTTTCATTAGATTACATGTGTAATGTATATGTGCAATTGCAATATAAGATATAAATTGACCTTCAAGTCTAATATTTTTCCAATGAACTCTTACTTATTCACCACTGCAAGTCATACTCTCAAGTTTTAGTCTCTATATCAAGATTCCCAGGGGCCCTACTGCCATGCAGTTCAGATTTTCCCAGATCCAGCATTCCTGATCCATGCCCATGAAGGCCTTATTGATAACGAGAGGTGAGAAGCAGTTTTTAAATTAAACCAGTTTCCTTTAATAATAATTAGTACTATACATCTGGGTACATATCTTTAAACATACAGTGCTTCCTTCACAGAAATAGAGAGAAACACACAATCTAAATGCTGTCTTTGCATATGCCATTTTCTGCTTGATGCTCCTTTACAACCTGCTTTCCGGGACACTTGTGGGTGTTGAAAGCTGTCACACTTGAGAAATCGCTCCCGCATTTGGCGCATGTCTGAGCGTTTGATTTGGAGTGCGTCTTTGCGTGAGCTCGGAGGTTGAAGCCCACCCTGAAGCTCCGCCCACAGTCCTTGCAAGAGAAGGGCTTCTCGCCCGTGTGCACGCTCTCGTGTCGGCGGAAGCTGGACAAGTACGAAAAACTCTTCCCGCACTCGCCGCACGAATACGGCTTCTCCCCGCTGTGCGTGCGCTGGTGCGTGTCCAAGCCCTTCTTGGTGAGGAAGCGTTTCTCACACACCCCGCACACGTGGCCGTCCGGAGCGTGCGTACGCAGGTGACCCGTCAGGTCGGCCAGGCTGGAGTAGGCACACCCGCACCGCGTGCAGACGAAGGGGCTGCGGTGGTGCACCTGGAGGTGCGCGCGGAGGTGCGCGGCCGAGACGAAGCTCTCCCCGCACTCCTGGCAGCTGTGCAGCTCCGCCCCAGAGTGCAGCAGCTGGTGCCGCCGCAGATAAGCCTCGGAGCGGAAGCCCTTGCCGCAGGCGGAGCAAGGGAAGCGCCGCGCGGCATCGTGGAGCTTGGCGTGGAGGCTCAGGGCGTGGGCGGCCGAACATCCTCCCGCAGACGCCGCAGGTGTGTGGGCCGCCGTCGGCGTGCGTGCGGCGGTGGACGCGCAGGTGGCTGGCACGCGCAAAGCTCCTCTGGCAGATGTCGCAGCTGAAGGACTTGACCGCCCGGTGGGTCTGCTGGTGTCTGGAGAGGTTGGCGGCCAGGCGGAAACTCCTCCCGCAGGTTTCACAGACGAACGTCTTCTCCCCCGTGTGAACCCGCCGGTGCACGTTAAAAGTGCTTATGGCGACGAAGGTCTTCCCGCATTCCTCACAGCGATAAGGCCTCTCTCCTGTGTGCATCCTCTGATGGGACACCAACCCGCTCTTATGCCTGAAACTTTTACCACAGACGTCACAGTTGTGCGGTTGCGCCCCCTGGTGGACACTGAGAATGTGAACGTTTAAGGCGTGTTTGGTTGGGAAGGCTCCCTCACAGCCAGGGCAGCCAAACTGCTGCCCTCCACTGGGGCTACACTCGTGCGCTGCTAGCTTCGCCGCTGTGCCGAAACCTTTACCGCACTCTTGGCATTTCGCACGCTTCTCTCCGCGATGCTCCGCGAGTCTGTGAGTCCTGAGACCACATATGGACGGGAACTCTTTACCACACCACTCGCACATCACTGCAGCCTGGTGCGTTTTCAGGTAATGCTGGCTGCTGAACGCCTTTGAACAGTAATGGCACTTGATCCGCGTGTCTCTTGCAGGCCTGACGCATGCAGGTGACTCTGGGGGGCAGAGCGGCTGTTTGCAGTTCTCAGACTGGCTGGAGGAAGGGCTGGCGGGCTCCTCTTCAGACTGGGGTCCTGGAGAGGCAGGCTCTGAGGTGAGCTCAGGAGAGGGAGGGCACTCAGGAGAGGGCGTGTCATCAGGAGAGGGAGGGCACTCAGGAGAGGGCGTGTCATCAGGAGAGGGAGGGCACTCAGGAGAGGGCGTGTCATCAGGAGAGGGAGGGCACTCAGGAGAGGGTGTGTCATCAGGAGAGGGAGGGCACTCAGGAGAGGGTGTGTCATCAGGAGAGGGAGGGCACTCAGGAGAGGGTGTGTCATCAGGAGAGGGAGGGCACTCAGGAGAGGGCGTGTCATCAGGAGAGGGAGGGCACTCAGGAGAGGGTGTGTCATCAGGAGAGGTATTCGGCTCTGTTTTGCTCTCTGTATGGCCTGATTCTGGTTCAGTTACCTTGGCAACGCTATCTGTCCCAGATGGAGAGTTGGGTAATGCCTCAAACCTGAACTCTGCATACACACAAACCTCACAGGTGACACACAGGTAACAGTTTACCATCCCAAATAATGACAAAAAATCACATTCTGTACTTTGTCATCACAAAGTGCAACGTGTTTCTTTTTGGCAATTATTCCACAATTATTTGGTTTTATTCCACAATTTATTTTTTATTATATCAACGTTTTAGTTCACAAACAGGGTTTATTTAGCCAAATATGATCAATGAACGCCATAGAACTGCTTCATTTATTATATTTATTAAAATGTGTTAATTAATTAAAGTGTTACCTTTAAATAGGCAATAAAAAATGCTATTTTTCTGTTGTCCTTTGGCAGTCTGCAGCCCTGGTGCCGAGGCTTCCATGTCGAAATCCTACAGTAACGGTACGCATGCGCAACAGTATGAAATGTGTAAGCAAAGTTACAAAAAGACGCGTGGTGTACAAGCCCTGAATGGCTGACCACCACACAACACGTACCTTAATGGGCAAATTTACCTCAGCACACCCGTAACCCGTCGTCCGTCCGTCCGCACCCGTTAATATCGCTGAAAGTCTAAGCGCTCCGTCCCTGCAGTCCGTGGTTAGACGAGAAGTGCTGTTCTAACGGTCCTTGCTACACACGGCTGGACATGTTTGCTTGACCGATTAGTTTTAGAGTCGTCCGTGTTTCTGCTCATTAGCTCGATAGCTATCGTACAAGCGCAGATTTCTCCGTTTCATTTAGGCTGAGAACGGGCTTCGTTTGCGACTTTCTTTCCCCGTCCTTCAGTGTTGCTGACCCAGTAGATCATTAAAAACACAGCGCTGCCCAGTCGATCACTCGCAGTGCGGATCTCCTTTGCGCTTCTACGGGGGTTTGTCGAGAATTTCACTTAGTAATTTCCATTATCTTACGGTAACGAGAACTGGCCCTAGAAACAGACGATGCAAGACATTGTACTTACTGGTGTTAAACCGTTTATCTGGTTTCGTAAACAGCTCAGCGAGAAGCACCATGGCAGACACCAGAAACACGTGCGCGAGGAACGAGGTTAACTTCCTGCAACAAAAATGTTCTTATTCGTGCCCTGCCGGTAAAATGAAGAAAGCCAGAAAGTACTGCCACCTATGGATCTAGAGGGCATCTCCGAATTACAAAAAAATAAGCAAAATAAACTAGTAGTACTAAATCAAGTGGTATAATTTTGTTTTATTGTATTCTGTAATTCTGTAATATATTATTGTTGTATATCTCTTATATAAAGTGAATAAGTGTCAGTAGATAAATGTTATATAGATCCAGTAATGAAAACGTTGCTTCCAGCTGCCATACAGAACTGTAAAATGGATAACGGCATTCCACACCCAGCCTCTCTCTCTCTCTCTCTCTCTCTCTCTCTCTCTCTCTATCTCTCTCTCTCACTCAACAGTTCAATTCAATTAAATTCTATGGTGCTTTATTGGCATGACAAATATGTACATTTGTATTGCCAAAGCATAGGATACACAACAATGGTAAAATATAATAAAATAACATATTAAAGTAGAATAATAAAGTAAGATAATGACTATATTGTCATTACCATTACAATACCCACCACTACTTCCATAACTGATATTTATAATAATAATAATAATAATAATAATATTATTAAAAGTTTTAATAGTAATCATAATACTATTATTACCTCTCTCTCTCTGTCATTCTTTCTCTCTCTCCTCTCTCATTCTCTCTCTCTCTCCCTCACTGCCATGTTATTCTCTTTTTGCCTTTAAATAATGTTATCTAAAGTCTTAATGTTCAGAAACAGTTTATAAACCACATGACCAAAATAAATCATGAGTCTATATGAAGACTCCACATTAACACTTCCCACGTTTTTGCTAACACTCTAACAATCATTTTGCTCTTTTAAAATTTCATTTTCTTTTAACAAATATAAGTAATATACATTCATGTTTAATGTTTTTGTGTTGTTACAGTTTCGTCTTGTATTGTAATAATCACCCGTTAGTCTGCAGTGACTAACTAATAAACATTTCATCAAGTGAATAAATTACTAGCTCCAGCAACAATAAACACTTGAATAAAGAATGAATATTGAAAAAAATCTATATGTTATATATTTATAACTTATATATAACATATAGACGTGTTAGCGTCCCCTTCCCTGAGCAGCCGATCCAGGAGCACACGGGCACATAACATCCCGGCTGAGGTGAGGAGGAGGTCTGGGGGCAGTGGTGCGACCTCCCAAGCGCTGAGAGGGAGTCACACATGTTTACAGAGGGAGTTTAAAGCTCAGGAGGAGCCTGTAGTAACCAGGCAGAGGAGCCTATAAGAAGTTGGGGCTCACTACTGTGTTGGGGCTCACTACTGTGTTGGGGCTCACTATTGTGTTGGGGCTCACTATTGTGAATGTTGAGGATGAATGCTGGGGTTTCACTGAACTTCTAAGCTGTATAATTACCAGTACATCTCCCCTCCATCCCTCTCCCCTCCACCCATCTCCCCTCCACTCATCTCCCCTCCACCCACCTCCCCTCCACAGATCCTCATTATGACCTACCACCATGCACATGGCTTTCACTGTTAATCACATCTCCCCTCACTTCCTGTCTCTCTCCCTCTGTCTCTCTCTCCCTCTGTCTCTCTCTCCCTCTGTCTCACCACCTTCACCATGGACATGTCCATCATGCTTTGCTGCTGTTGTAATTGTCCTGTTTTGCTTCTGTAAAACACGCACCTGTCCCTACATGAACCTCTTCAGCTTTCTTGCCATTACTGGTGAATGGTGACTGGGTGACACTCAGGTATCTCAAACACCACTGCAAGAATCTGGCCATCTTTCACCAAAAAACACGATGTAGCTACTACAACATTTTTGTCAGTCTTTATCACACATCATGACACATCTACAACTACAAGTGCATGGTTCTAATCAGAACAACAGAACCAACCCCCTAAACCAAAACCACAAATGAATCATTTATTTATCAATATGTGAATTTATCTTGATGAATTTGCAAAGCTTTGTTGTAGGTAGAGATAAATATTGACATTCAACTTTAACATAGATAAAGTGCTTCGTTGATTTGCTGGTGGAGAAGCAGGATGGTCAGCGTGTCAGATCACACATCTTCTTGGCTGTCTCAGCGCAGCTGATCATGCTAATCCAAACAGCAGTGTAACAGCAATATCCTGGAGTTCTGCATTAACACGTTTCCAGTGACAGCACTAGTATGTAAAAAACATATAACATAAAGATGGAGAGAGAAACATATACCTCGACTTATGTATAGATATAAGTTTAGGTAAATTGGTGGACAACGCATATTATAACCATCACTTCATGTCCAGTGGATAGTCATAAATATTAACTGTTCTCCGATCTTCAACTTTAAAATGAAAACAAGTACATTGTCTTTATGGTCTCTGGTCCATTTTGTTTATGTGGCCCACAAGCTCCACTTCAGGAATATATACAGCGTTACATATTCAGTGCTCGTTTTCGGAATCGTTGGGCTCATTGCGGTGAGGTGAAACTTTCAAAGTGCCTTTGGTCTCTTGTTTAGATGTGCTGGATAAATCTATGGCCATGTCCTCTGAGTCGTCTTTTGCATTTGCCCGTCTTGACCACACGATGTCGCTGTCTCTGCCGTTTGTTTCCTCGGGATGTGGATCACAGTACGCGGATTCAGGCGTCCCTGGAGACTTCCTGCCCATTTCTATGGATTTTTTGTGCATTCCTGAATTTGAGAAAACACGTGTTAGAAAATTGGTAGGTAACTACTGACTGTTCCTAACGGACAGAAACTGACTATAATTGAAGTTTAGCAGTTGGCTAAGTTTCCGTTTCAGTCTTCTATTAATATTATACAGTAACTGTCATATTTCAATTAAAAATACGCCTCAGGTATGTAAGCACGTGACAGGACACATATTTGAGTATTTGATGATGAAAAAGGGGAAACCACCTGCGGTCTCACCTAGAAGCCAGGGAGCGCACGAGCCCATCATGCCGTTCTTGGCGGAGTTGATGATGGACTCCGGTAAAGGAATGGAGTGGCGGACCATAGCGCCGTAGAGCCCGTACTCCGCCATCACGCTACTGCGGCCCCAGCATTTCTCTCGCTTCCTCCACTTAGCACGCCGGTTCTGGAACCAAACCTGTGGGAACCACGTACAAGCGCGCGCGTGTAGGCGAAGTTAGATGTCACGTGGGTCACGTTTCATTGAGTGCTTAATTATGCTTAAACTATTACTCAGTGACACAACGCGCGCTCATAGAGCACAAAAACAACTCCGCCGTGTGTGTGTGTGTGCGCGAGCGTGTGTGTGTACAAATAACTCGCCTACCTGTATCCTGTCCTCGGGCAGTTCTGTCTTCATTGCGAGCATTTCCCTCGCGTAAACGTCTGGATAATGAGCCTCATTAAAGGCCTTCTCGAGTTCTTCCAGCTGATGTGACGTGAACACCGTTCTGATGTCAAAACGGTAGAGGATGTAACCAACACATCATGGTGGGGGAAAATGACGGGTTTTCGGATAACAAATGTTTATAAACATACTGTACTTGTTTTGTACCATACCTGTGCCTCCGTTTCTTGCGTTTCTGTGAGTTCCCAGAGCTTTTCATATCATTACGGTCACCGGAGAGACAGTCGTCATCTGATAATTATATAAAGCCTGTTTACAGTGTATACGTGCACGTTTTAATATAAAAAAACTCTACACTTCTTAGTTTTATGATATTTAGAACCAAATTTAATGTAACCTATATTTTAACCAGATTCTGCTTTAGGCAGATATAGATATATTGATATAAATATCGATTTAGATAAACTGTGCGGTCATTTTTCTTAGATAAAACGCGGGTTATTTCAGCACCAGCGCATATGAACAGCGCCAGCAATTTATCGCGAACGACTGCAACGCTCGTGTCGTACCGGAATATGCGTCCCGCTGCTCATCCATATTCGGTAGAAAGTGGCTTTCTGTCCGGGCCTGTAGGAGCGGTATGTTCGGGAGAAAGCAGGGGGCCCCGGGGGGCTGCTGGCCTGCCAAACTGCAGAGAAAGCCCAAGCCGAGTGGTAGAGACCCTCCGGGAAACGAGAATCCTCCAATCCCTGTGTTTTGACCATCAACGTTCCCGCCAGATCCAGGAGCGTTGTGATGTGGCTCTAGGTCCGATTCAAGACCCAGGAGATCAGTGATTGCAAAACCTTTGGACCGAAATCCAGATCCATTCAGACGTGATTTGTCGACTCCAAAAGACGGAGTTATAAATTTGACTCTAGGCTTTTCGTCTGTCTCTTCTCTTCCTGTCATGGTTGCCATTCGTTCTTTCACTTCTATTATCAAACTGGTGAGGCGCGAGAGGAGTGCGACTCCAGGCGGGACAATTTATCTGTCCTGCCTCGTCCAACCGATAAATCCAGCGACCAATCAGATTCAACCTCACCGCCCGGAGGCGTTTCCCTTTGTCAATCCCAAAGGATTAATTGCCACCAATTTTCCTTTAAATCCGATTAAGATTTTCTATTTCTATCTGAATTGGTTCTAAGTTGTTTCTTCCCCGATAGACGCCAGATTTCATTCATAGCACTGTAGTGATGGAAGGGAACTTTCACCCGCACTCTATCAATTCTTCAGTTAGAAGTTGAACATCTCGATCCAATAAGTAGATTCCCTTTCCTTATTTCTTCTTTTATTTTGTTTTTTTCTTTGACTTACATTATTCAATGTTGCATAATTTTGCGTTAGGTACTGATGTTTTGTGTCATAGTCAAAATAACTCCCATCTACAAGATTTGGACCTGCTGTGTACCAGTCCGGTCCAGTGCCAACTAATTTCACGTACGAACGCTCCTTAACACAGATGGGGACGTCTGGATTGGAATTTGTCCGTCCAGCGATGCATGCTGGGAACATGCTGTGGCGCGTGTGGATTCAATTAAACATTCTTAACTACACGGTACAGGCGTAATGCTCCTTACGCTGTAACCTAAGAAAAAACGTAATTTCCTCTTCATCGTCTGTGTATTGAGGCGATTAACTGTCAGATTACCGCGCTGATTCGGTCACTCTGCTAAACATCAAGTTAGTCACAGCGTTTTTGATAATTACACTGCACACGGTTTACATTATTAAAGAAAGACCCCAATCTCCCTGACCAGCTATTCTCTGGATTAACAAAATGAACATTTTCATTTTTGTATTACTGTAAACGAAATCCGTTGGGATATTTATTATTATTATTTTATGGTTTAGTCAATTTTAATTAGTAAATTAGAAAAAGAACGTTTAATTTTAATTAATTGTCATTAAAGTTCAAAAGGTGGAACATTATTTTTAAAACAAAAGTAAGAATGTACATTTCTGAAGTCAAAATAGCTATAATAATAATAATAATAATAATAATATCGTTGTTGTTATTATTGGTTTATTATTATTATTATTATTATTAGTAGTAGTAGTAGTAGTAGTAGTATCATTATTATTAGTATTAGCATTATTACAAAACTTGTATGCAATTCCACAGTTAGTAAATGTAAGTTGAATTTCATAAAATTACTTACTCACAATTAGTCAGAAAAATAAGAATACATTTCTGAAGTCCAATTAGCTATAATAACAACAACAATGACAATAATAATAATAATAATAATAATAATAATAAGTCTACATTCACACTTTCACTTACACCCAAAGAGCAAATCAAGTCATTCGAGTCAAAAAGTAATTAAGAGTTTGTAATCCCACCTACCAGCAAATGTCCTGCATTTACTGCTAGTGGGATAAAACTAATTGTTTTTGACGTGATCACAAAATCTATTTTATTTCGACGGTTAAAAGTGATAAAGTAGTCGGGGGGAAGGAAAGTATTATGAGTAAAAGGTGTGTATATATAATGGTAACGGGGATGGAGGGGGGACGCGAGCACTTGTCTGAGTTAAATAGACGTTCTAAACTGGATGCTGTTTACTTTAGAAAACAGGAGAGACTTGCGGGACGGCCCGGGGGGGGGGGGGGGTCCACTGGCTCCCAGAAGGTATAAAAGCCACACAGAAGACTTACTTAGAAAATAAATTGTTATTTTAAGAGGCAGATTACAAGGTTGGGTTTCATAGTGTCATCAGTATAATCCCAGATTAAACTAATCAGTAAATGTTTTTCTGCTCATTATTTTCCAGAGAAGATTTTCAGTCGATTTACCACCGCAAAGATTAATAATCTTTTAAAGAGTGTAACATAACAAAAAAATGCTTTTTGCTCTAATTTTCTTTGACCGTACCGCATCCCAAAAGGGGGCTGTTTGATTAAACGCCAAGCCACGTGCTCTAATTCTAAATCTGAATAGAATAGAAACCTGGTAAATATAAAGACGTCCCTCACTCTTCGCGCAGTCGGTTAACTATTCACGACCGAGTCTTTACCGGCGATATGGCAAAAAAATATATAGTTTTACTCCTAGTTGGAGCTGGTGTATGGTTTATTATGGCTGCTGTATACATTCAAAGTTTGATAACTATAATCACGGATTACAGTCACTAAACGTAGAATTTACAGTTTGTTTAAGTGCCCTAGAAATTTCTTAGAAAGTGGTAAATGAATCACTTTTGCTACAGGCATACACATTTTTAAAATTGTATCAAAAGTGATAACTGTAAAATATATATTACTTGGTAAATACGAAGGGTTATTATTAGCATAGTGGCCTGTTTAAATGCCAATAAACCTTTTCAACCATAAAATCTAAAGAATTGCGCTGAGAATGACATTACGTGATATTCCAAAATTATGCAGTGACGTCATTTACATGCGGCAAGTGGTTTCATAAACAAAGTGAACCCACCTCTAATCTTCTGACAAATTAAAATTTAGGACGAAATACAACTTTAATAATGCAAAATGAACGGTCCATACAATCTGATTAGTGATCATTCCTATCTAATCGTTCATAGAACCTCAAAACACCTGTGTATGAAGAGCTGACAAGGAAAATGACGTTTCCCATGGTAAAAGACTCAACATTTCAAAACTGCGCGTAGAATTTCTTGTCAGTTTGTGGATTAATTTGGTGTAAGAATTGTATTTGTTCTCCGGTCAGTTAGAGACCTGTAGGGTTTCAGGCGGCTAGCACACACACACACCAAATGTGTATTTTTGCGTACGCACACACGCGTATGAATGCGCGCGCGCATATGTGCGTGGGAGTGGGCGAGAGTGAGCGCGAGGCGTTAGGACGCGTTTAAGGCCTCTCTGGAGAATCAGAACAAAGGGAACCCAGCAGAGAGTCCGACAGAACAGGGTTAATTAATCACACGCGCACTCGTACAAAGACACACACACACACACACTCACACACAAACACTATATATTTAAATCGGGGAGAAGACCAACTCCACTGCACACCTCAACACGGAGACTGAAAACTGTGTTGTACTAAACCTTTACGTTTTACACTATACATTGGAACCCAGATCACACTTATATTGATTAAAGGCTCTAGTCATGTCATTACTGCGTTGCAGAAAGAAGACCACATTCTTACATTAAATATTGAGTTCTTTTCTGACACATCATCATGTACTTCTCTGATTTAATCCCAGTTTGTGTATTTATTCAACCTCCTGAGATTACTTTCAGTTTAAGTGCAAGCATGACAATTCATTACAAAATTGTTACATAAACCCAGTGACAAATTTCCTGTAGTGTTAACTGAGCACCAACACATCACATTCTAATATATTTTTGGTGCTAGTGTTGTGATAGTGATAACAGCAACCGAATGACTGTACGTGTTCACTCAGACTGTCTGGGTCATACACACCCAGACGGTGGTTATGGCCGGGGTTATTCCCAGTGAAGTCCACCAAATGGCAGGGCGACGAGGGGTTGTGGTTAACTGTTTTGCTGGTCCATTGTTTATGTATGGTAAGGAGGCAACAATAATCTGGGCACGTGTCACTCCCCTGAGCGCCCCCGCCAGCATAGCCGCCAATCAATCCCATACCCCGTGTCTGTCCCACTAATTATTTAAAAATGCAAATTTATTCATAAAAGCTACTGGTAGATTAACCTAATTCAGCCACATAAATAACTCTTAGTCACAGGATTAAACTTTTGTATAAATTAGGCTGCACTTGTAAAGGTCTACAAGTCTCTTGTAATCTCAATCTTAAAGGCCTTAGACAGACTTGTTTAATTCTGGATTGGATGGAGGGCATATTGTTACATTACAAATGCGAAATGAGAAAAGCGTTGATCCAAAAACGTTTATTCTATTCTTTTCTATTAACCTTAACACATAGTTCTAATTAAACCTTAACAACAACAACAAAAACATTTGAATTAGACGTATAAACATGCAGTGTGGCATGTGGTCTTTTTGCAGTATTGCTAACCACATAAAGGTTCCACATTCGGGTCTTTCATCTGTTTCTTTCCTGCTTTACCAGTGTGGCTGCATGATTTACTGTGAATTCAAAGCAGAATATATCACAGCAGCTCTGGCGTTTTGATGGCCAGAGCTTTCATCCTTTAACCGTTGACCTGCTGGCCGAGTATCTTGAAAACATTCTCTTTAAGAGACCTGCTACGTCTGAACTACCTCACAGGACTATTTATAAACTTTACATCTCTGGCCTGACCACTTTATTTAATTGGAAATGGAAGACGTTGCGTTGGACTGAGATGAATATGTGAACAATGTCATAGGCGAAAGGAAAACGTTATTTTGGACCGAGTGTTTACCAAAGCACTGCGCGAGGAAGTCTAGTGGTCTAGTGCTAGTAGCTCGTGAACCTGGATTAACGCCGTCGTTCATTCCTCTGTACCTGACTGCGTACGTGGCTTCATTTATTTTAGTGTTTGTTTGTTTTTTTCTGTTAAATAATTTCTCCGGAACGAAAGAAAGTTAGAATTAAAGGGGGAAAAAGAGATTTAAAAATGAAACAAGAAAGAGAGAAGAGGTATTGCTTGGTATTCTACAGCCCGTTTCAAACGTTCACAGCCAACTAAACTCAGCTAACAATACTACCATTATAGCTGCAATCGCAGGCCTGTCCAACTAATTTAGCCCAGTGGAGTGAGCGCGTTCACTCTCTTTATCCTGTTCTCTTTCTAGCCCCACCCCCACCCTTTGTGCCAATTAGAAAGGAATCATCAAGTCAATTATGGAACGCCAAATCGTTTTCAAACCGGGCGGCAAGGAGAAGGTCCCGCCCTCCGGTGAGCCAACCGTCGTGCTGCATTTAGCAACATAGGAATAAAGAAATCAGTCAGTCAAACTACCCCCTCTCCCCTTGTTAAGCATAAAAAAACTTTTGTGGTTGACAGTTATAAAGTGTCAAGTCTGGACTCACCGTGACATGCAATTTCAAACGAACTGTTTCTACAAATTGACTGGTTCTACAGTTTCCTTTAAATTGAACGTTTAGATATTCTTCATTATTTTGCAACGCTGAAACGTGTGTTTCAGGCTGCCACGACTTTTGAATGTGACATTTCAACTGTAAATGGGAAAGTGATTAAATATCCCTCTGACCAAAAAAAAAACAATTTAAAATGATTATATCACAAATAAATACCACTGTAAACTGCCTGGTCAGTCCGAACCAGGAGGGTCAATTGGCCTGTCTAGTTTGCTTCACCTTAGCTTCAACGAGTGAGGGCGTTAACCGAGGACAGCGATAGGGAGAAATCACGAGAGTATTATAAAAGGAAAATGAAAACAAGATTTGTCTTCGATTTAAAACAAATAGCCATTATATTAATACGTTCAGAGATTAACGAGAAAAGGATTCCTGTCCTTGTGTTTGGTTCAAAACAATAGCACAAGTATCTGAGCGACGAGGAAGGAAAAGTATTGTACAATCATTGTGAG
Organism: Brachyhypopomus occidentalis; assembly: GCA_020368025.1. Taxonomy (NCBI): domain Eukaryota; kingdom Metazoa; phylum Chordata; class Actinopteri; order Gymnotiformes; family Hypopomidae; genus Brachyhypopomus; species Brachyhypopomus occidentalis. The sequence continues at coordinate 1,216,540 of JAGXOD010000017.1, forward strand.
TTACCTCTGCTAAAGATCTAAGATTCCCTGCTGTTCATGGGCATCGAGAGCTAATAATGTGTCCTTTATTTTTAACGTCGTAATAAAAATATTTAATTCGTTCCCCATCTTAAAAAAACAAAATGGGATCGTGCGAGTCTAATGCGAGCACCACTGCGTCTGTCGCTGATAAGTGTGTGTATCTGTAGGTGTTTCGTTACTGCTGTGGACGAGCGAGCATGGACAAGGTAGCACTAAACCTGCTCGATGCTAAATGTCCCTGTAAGAAGCTAATGTGGGTGCGATGATGTTTTTTTATAACAGTGTTTGGTCACTCATGTAATGACATGGATGACATGTAATGTGGGGCCAAACATGGTTAGAAAAAAGATCCTCCATATCAAGAAAGGGTTGCGCACGCACAAATTCAGCTAATTATGAACTTTATTTAAAAGGCAAATTTTCGGTCTGGTTCAGCCGGTCATGGCCGACTTCGCCAAAATACAACCACAAAATATGCTTTACAGAGGATTATACAGAGGAAGAAACTTTAGACAGATATCGACTTAGTAGCAGAGAGAGAACTTTGCACTCAATGCACTCAAGCGGTTCCCGTCTTGGTCAGAGTTACATTTATCATTATTTATAATGATTGTCAGTCATCCTTGGCGTGGGTATTTAATATGCATGACCTCATTTACATGTCAATTTTGATTGGCTTTCACTATGGGCACAGGTTAATTCACTGCGGCAGTAAATTGACAATAATTGTCGTTATTATGAAAGATGAGTAAATAAATGAGTTGTAGCCTACATTTTGTGTGGCGTAGCGCAGTTACCGTCAAGTTTAATGAATCTGGCTAGATTTAATTTAACTTTGATTAAACCATGTATATGTGTTTTTGTGAATAACACACCTTAAAATTGCGTCAGATCATATTCTATGAAGCAAAACTTTAAACAGCGTAACAAGAACAGTTTATTTAGATTGTGATGATGTGACAAATACTTAATTTTACCGTTTAGCACACTAATGGCCTCACAGCTAAAATAACCCAGATTAAACGTCTGTAGAGCGAGGAATTAGGAGACAGACATGAGAGTTAATCCACTCACTGCTCTAATGAGTCTACTACTGGAGTGCTTAAATTGAAAGCAAATATCAAGAGTAATTTGGGCAAAAGGGTGACTGACTGGCCTCATTTGCTAATGCATTAAGTGATTTGATTTCCTTCATGCAATCATGCAGTTGTAGCAGAACCCAAAAAATCACCAATGTCTCTTCAGTCCTTAAACAGCGAAAGGCGTCTTGTACTTGCATTACTGATAAGATAAAACTACAGTAAAGTTCTTCATTCAGTCAGTAATTCACTATTATTTATTCAGCTCGGGACGTTCAGAGTTGATCAGACGTTTGGGACATGTATGGAACGTGATGTACTACTGGGGATAGAGTCAGCAGCTAACCAGGGTCAAGGGTCACAATTACCCTGCTACAAATGTTCTCTCTCTCTCTCTCTCTGTCTGTCTTTCTGTTCCTCTGTTTATTTCTCTTTCTGCCTCTCTCTATCTCTCTCTCTCTGTCTGTCTTTCTGTTTCTCTGTCTCTCTTTTTCTTTCTGCCTCTCTCTCTATCTTTCTCTCTCTAAATTGAACTGAAGTGGTTGTCAGTAGGAAACAATAGAGGATTTGCTAGTTGTGCTTTTTCCAATTTGATTCACTAAACAGTTCCTTCATATTAGCCTCCTACAAGCAGAGCACATTAACTAAACTCAATTGCATTAAATTATTCCATTAATATTATTACTTTTTAAAATTATATAAGAAATCAAAGGGGCATTACCGTTTTATCTTTTTATCTTCTGTAAAATGCTGGTGAATGAGAATTGGATTGGGCTAATACCCTAGATGTCATGGAGACAGTGAAAGATTTGCACTGCTGGCCGAGGCTTAGTCTCCAGACATTTTCTTGATTACGTCCAGAACAATAAATCCAGAATCAGGGCTCATTTCAAGAGAAAGAAAGAGTGTTTATTGCAGCATGAAAACATTTTATGTAATCTATTAAGCCATGTACTATACCTAAACAGGTGGTTTTCACAGGTGCCACCCTTGCGTGTCCGCTATGCGTCAGCACCACGGAGAGCGGCCAGTTGCGAGGTTTCAGCACGTGGTTGTTTTGGTGGGAGAGAGGCTAGCAATACATAACTGGAGGTCAATAAACGCAGTTCGCCTGGAAGACACCGCTAAAGCGTCCTGCCGGGTCGCTCTCGAGCTTTCTGGCGTTACCAGGAAAAGGCAATTTTGCAGGAGGATTCGCATTTGCAGCTTAGTGTTCAGACATTTGGTGCCTTTTTCAGATCAAATTGATGTGAAATTCTCAAAATTATGTACTCAGGCTCCACATGACTTAGACACATCATAAACTTCTCATTCTTCTGAGCAAATTCTTTGTCACATCCATGCAAATGACAATCGCCTTCTGTTTAGTTATTAATTGCTTATGTCATGTTCATCATAACGTGTCATATTTGTTCTCTGTTGAATTGTCTGATCCTCCCGGTCCCAATATATACCAGCATTACTTAATCACATAAGTCACTATTACATTCAAAAGTGTTGAACCAAATCTCATAATCTGTCAAGAAAATGTATGAGGGGTGTGTGTATGAAGAGTATCTTATTATACTGTCCACAGCTAAGACACTCAGACCTTCTTTCTGATGGCAATGATATGCTGTGATATGAATATTTACTTTTGCAATATAATCTAGGGGTTTGGAGCAAGTGTGCAGGTTACCGGCTGTTACAGGTAATCCCGTCTGTGCGCAAAATGATTTGAGAAAGACACTTGTTGTTTTCCAAAAGTTAATGATGACTTGATAAATGCGTCTGGGAAACACTAGATTAGATTGTCATGTAAGGGTCTGTTGCAGGATAGCGGAGTGGGGATTGAAAAACTGAGAAAACAATCTGGAAGTTCCAATGCACCGGTTTATTAAGTCCCCAGTGACGCGTGCCTTCAAAAACCCACCAATAATTAATCAATAAAGAAAAACAAACACACAAAAAACCAAACACAAAAAAACAAATTCAAATAAACTAATCAACTCAGTCCACACGTATCAATTCGGGCCTAAAACCCATCTGCACCCCAAGCCAGCCCTCGTTCCAATCACCGAGTTCTGCCTTTTACAAACCCCTTAGCTCATTGGACTCAACCAACCACAGGTAAGTTTGCAGGTAAGTTTTAAAATGTACAAATTCTAATTACATTTATTTTATTATTTAATCAATATCTTCATATGAATATAAAACATTTAATATTAAAAGATTCATGCTGGAACCTTAACCACTTTTCCGAACCATGAAAGCAGGTCCTCCCCCCGGCTCAAACATGGGAAATGGCACATTCCACCTGTAACAACCTCAAGACTACATAACCCATCAACCCCTGGGCTCAGGTCCTTTGACCTGCATGAGGCTGCCAGCATGCTGGAACAAACAGGTAAGTTGAACCAATTTCAAAACCCAGAATAACCAGTTAAATATGCATGGATAAATATTTAGGAATATAGTAATCCTCTACACCATCAGTTGGCCACCCTGAATAGTGCAAGATAATCACAGCTGTTTATTTGTTTTACAGAGTCCTGAAAAGTCCAACTGGTGTTGGCCACTGCAGCCCTGTGGGTACCAATAAAAGAGTCTTTAAAACTTTGAGGTTGTCTTGTGTTTCTGACCATTACATTACATTACACAGCATGGAACGGACGAGAGCTCCGTTACAGGGTCCACACATGGAGAATGTGCAGCACTGGATACCAAATGTTTGGCAGTGAGGAAGCCCAAATCAAGCCAGTGTTACTGGCGTAAAATAGTCCAGCAAATTAAGCCCCATTTAAAAACAAATTGTGGGCAGAAATCTTGGCAATGCTTGCAATCGTTTAATGCACGGAGACCATCACCATTGGACCCTCTACAGTTTTGCATACACACACACACACACACACACACACACACACACACATATATATATATATATATATATATATATATATGGTGCAGATCCACTCCATCTGACCTTATTATGAGGATTACCAGGGATGATTCAGTATAAGTGTATTAGAATAATTATTAATAGAAGATTCCACTTTCATCTCTTAAGTCCATGGCTCTCTCTGGATTAGATAATGGACGTGAATGTCTGCACTAATCTATGTCTTATGAGACATGAGCGAGTTCACACTCGGCGGTCACATCTCAGTAACACAACCCACATGTGTAGCCACCATGACCGAGGGGCATTGTGCTCAGTGCATACCTTTCTTATTGTAGACTATGTACATCGCAATGTTTCCCTCAAACACCCACTGAGTAATTCAAGGAATTTCTGAAGCCTAAACCTTTTCCTGTCGTCCTCGTAAACAAGCGCTCGTAAACTTAGTTGTGCTCGGTTTTACATCACCACAGAACATTACACGAACACTCCAGACAGAGCAAGCAGACAGGGAATTAGACATCAGTTAACTACAGGATAAAACCAATGAATTATTTTGCTAATGTTACCTAATTTGTCCATTCAGAGAATGTCTGGAGAATGGGCTTAATTTCTCTTAATGTCCAAAAATCACATGCAAGTTTTTTTTCTTTTAAGAGGCTCATGCAAATGTCTCTAAAATGGAATAAAAATAAGTAATGAAAAACTGCCTAATCCTGCTGGATTACCCACGATGCCTAGTACACGATTAAGCCGCCAGGAGTAAAATCAAAATGTGTGTTCAATAGGATTTTCAGGAAATGTCCTGTAATGTAATGTGAAAAAAAACACTCTGGAAATAAGGAACAATGACTAATTCTGCTATCAGGGACCAGACCTAACGGGGACCAGACCTAATGGGGACCAAACCTAATGGGGACCAGACCTAATGGGGACCAGACCTAACGGGGACTATTATAGAACCCAAGGGTGACTGTAGGTCTCGAAAAGGTCCTGTAGCACACAGCCAATAAAAACTGCACGTTTTGAAACCAGTACAGACCACTTCTGCTTCTTCCTGGGCCCAGTTCATACTCAGAATGGCAGGAGAAAACAAGCTTATGAGACCACGTACTTACAGAGAATATAAAAAATCTATGATATTTAATTAATTTGAGTTAATAATTATTTAAAAGAACGAACACGACTGAACAGTTTCTACAGCGGCATGCATATTTAACACTGAATGGGAACTCATTTTACAGGTTATCATGATGTCACACAGCACAGCAGGACGAGCACAGAATCAGTTACACTGATCAGCTTTATAGAAAGTGTTCACAAACATGCACAAATACAGAAATCATCTTACATTTTTATTGAAAATGGGAATCTCAGTGAAGCAAAACATGGATGCAGTGAGAAATAATGTGATTTAAAAAAAATTCAGAACTTGTTTCTTAAATATATATATGTGTGTGTGTGTGTGTGTTTCACAATATATTCACAAGGCTCCATGGGAACATCTATACTTATACACAGCACTGCTCACACATACACACACACACAAACACACACACACACACTCTTCAGTTCGTTTGCTCTTTGATTACTTTACAGCCCTGTAAATTACCACATAAAAACTGCCAATTAATAGTGCAGCATTCTCTGCTCAGGCTGCTGGTTTAACTCTCTAATGACTGTCACAGATACAATGGGTGAACTCGTGTGTGTCTGATTGAGGGAAGGAGAAGAGGAGGAGGTGTATCAATGGAGGGCAACAGTTTGAGGAGGGGCGTGGGGGGCGACCCCTCCCCTCGGTCCGCCCACATTGATCTTTGATAAGAGAGAAAGGCCTCGTGAGGCCATCGGCGGCCCCTGGACCATGTGCCCTAGATGGGGAAGAACACACACGCCCCAAACAAGACCATATGGCCCCCTCATGGTGTTACTCACACACACACACTGCAGAAGGACGTTCAACCGGTTATCAATAAAACTCACAACTCCTCCCCCCTCCTCGCATCCCACACGGGCCTCTTAATATGGGGCACATTGGACTGATTACACACACACACACACACATATATATATATATATATATATATATACACGCACACTGGGGGGTCTCGCACAAATGGCAGATGATGAACACTGATCAGTCTGTAGGTCTGCATCAGGCCTAATGGTTAATTGAGGCAAAGCATGGAGAAGCAGTGCCCAGTAACCCTTAACAACCCTCAGGTTCAGAGAGGCGGGACACCAGGGGAAGGACACCAGGGGCGGGACACGAGGGGGACCAGCTGGTGTTATGCTGACAGTAGCACAGTGTGGCGGCAGTAATGGGCCCTCCGGTGACTCAAAAGAGGTGAAGAGAGGAGAAATGGGGAGGACAACAGCCTATAAACCCGACACAACCTGATGCTTTTAAAACCTGTTGATCGGTTATGAACCGATCAGAATGAAAACACTTCCTGTTTGGGGTTTTAAAGTGGTCACAGAATTTTCCTTTTAAAGGTTTATTGTAGTCTAGTGGATTATTAGCAGAAGAATCAGCATCTTGGATTTGTTCAGTACTTGTTCAGTACTTTGTGTAAAATGTATTGGTTTATTGGAGTAAACTCTTTGTTCTCATTCTGACTTTAAACTGTAAAGTGAAATCTGTAAACAGTTATAATCCCGTGGGTTCTCTAATCTAGAGTTAGACTAACAATTCCACTTGATGAAAATGCTATTTATGCACATTGGTCCTTACACCCTGTTCTACATAACAGCGCCGTGGGAGCTGAATTGTCGTATCGACATCTCAGTACTAAAGAGACTGAGATAAATAAACTTGCTCAGTTTACTCTAATGAGCAAAATGACCCTCAAACTCTTACACTGCAGTGATTAGTGTTATTTCCTGAGATGTGTAAGCAGAGACTGAGGCTCCTTCAGATTACATGAAAGCCGTCTTAGCAGAACCTTCAAAAACCTTGTGCGCAAACCACAATTAATACAATGAACAATTAATACAATGGAAAAATAACAAGCAGTCATGCAGCATATTTGGAGGTCCATATTGTTGAACATGTGGCTAGCATTTACATTCCTGCTTAAAAGAGACAAATGCACACAGAGACAAATGCACACAGCCAAACCCAAAAGTGTAAACTTTTCTTATGGTCAAAGCAGTAAGAAATTTGAAAATGCTGAACACCTGTGTCCAAACATTTTAAAAAAAATAGGCTAATAATAAAAAATTAAAAACATTTTATATAAAAAAACATTTAAACATTTTCATGTTTTTATCTTTTATCTGATTTTACAGTTCTCTTTTTGTGGCCAATGATTTGTTTGACTACTAAATGTCATTTTGGCTTTGCCACAGAGACGTCTGAGGACCGGCCCCGTTTTGCGCGGGAATAACAAGCCGAACCTGTGTTTCCACCTCCACGTCACCGTCACCGACATCATCGTCACAGTGACGCAATCAAAGTGGGACGTGGACGTTTCCCTTTTAATAGTTGGAGTATTGATGAAAGTTTATGTAACTTATGCCTGTTGGTTAATTAAGATGGAGTGCTCGCCAAACAAGATACCACTCCGAAGAGGACAGTCGATCTGGCAAGTTAAAACTAGGTATAAATTTAATATGCGATCCATTTGAATCTCATACCAGCAGTGTAGTTGTCGCTAGCGACAGATAGGTAATCTATTATTAGAAGTAGTTACGCCAAGGTTACCTATTACTATTAGTTTGTACGACCTCATAGTAATAGTAATTTACACACATATTGAAGTGTGTAGCGGGTTTAACATATAGTGTTCCATGGGCTAATTATACCCAACTAGCTAGCTATTTGGAAGAGAACAGCTCTATATTACTTGAAGACAACAGTGTTTAGCCCAATAATAACACAATAACCTGAGGTTAAAATACACGATTCGCCTCTTTACCGGGCATGGTTTATCATGGTCTTGGAATACATTACAGTGCCAGTGGTTATTTATTTCAGTGTAGATATGATCTAGATATTGGAAACCGGCACTTAGTCTTTTTTTTTTAGCAGTCTTCTTTTTAACTTGAGTCTAAATATATATTTGTGTCAACAGGTAGTGAGCGGCGCTTGAAGGAAACTCTACTTCATAGGTGTACAACGTTCCTCCATTATGAAGGTGCCTAAGTTAGCCGCGCTCTTCCTGCTCGTGGGCTGCGTGGTGCTCTACCTCACTTACGTCAAACGCCGGTACGACAACAGGAAAGCGTTAGTGTCCCAGCAAGCGCTGGAGTATCCGCGGAGAGAAGGCCAGAACAGACCCTCCACAGCAGAGGGGCCCAGCGGGAGTTTCCAGTACGGTGTTATGTTTGATGCTGGAAGCACAGGGACCCGGATCCATGTGTTCCAGTTTCAGCTGGAGCCCAACGGTATGTTAAATGAAGCTCCTCTCCATTCGAATCTGTGGTAAACGGTACTGTGTTTACAGATTTAAAGCTGTATAAGAATTGGAGGATTGTTCCCGGTCGAGGTATACCACTGTAGAGGTATACTTTTATTACACATACACAAACACACCCACACACACCTCAGTTATGTTTGTTGCTAAGCTCCATAAAACCAGTTAATTGCCAGCACTTTACCTGTTTCTGTAGTCTTAGGCTGGCTGTCAGCGTTTTATCCACTCTGCTAGGAGTGTCTGTGAATAGAGCTCTGCTCGGTTTGCCATTATAACAGACTTACACAGCCTGTGGTAATGGTGGCTCACTTCTCGTAATCTTAGGCTATATAAGTTAAGTGTCTTGGGCTATATCAGCTATATGATTCTGTTTATAATAGATATGTAAGCACCTGCTGTTTATTTCTATGTGATATTTGTGTTCTTTTGACAGATGCTCCTAGATTAGCCCAGGAGACATTTAGAGCAATAAAACCTGGTCTTTCCGCCTACGCCGATGACCCTGACAAGGTAGGACTGAACAGAACGATGCAGTATCATGGTCTTGTTAGTAATGCTTATTCTGCTGTGAATCCAAAGTGCGGTAAAGTCGTGTAAACCACTGCTTGGCCAATTTAAAGGACGTATAAGAATGCAAATGCGCTTGGCGAATATGGGCCCTCCCCTGAGCCTCCTGCCAATAAGAGCAGTGGAGGCATTTCTGAGGGCTCCGCCCATTGTCCTGCATGCTCCGCCCACATGCCGCCTGTAACGCTGCCGCTGTGTTGCAGTGCGAAGCAGGGCTGCTGGAGCTGTTGGAGGTTGCCAAGACGACGGTGCCGGCCACCCTGTGGGCCTCCACCCCACTGGCCCTCCGGGCAACCGCGGGACTCCGTCTGCTTCCGGGGGAGAAAGCCACGCACCTCCTGGATAAGGTGGGAGCAGCCACGTGACTGACGTTTAGCTGACTCACGTGTCACGTGTCCTTACAGGCTGAGCTGCGAGTTGGGATGTGTAGCTGGGCTCGTCTCTGTTTGTTTTGGAAGAACTATATTTGCAGACAGAATTACGTGGGTCATAATAAACAGTAGTGATGATAAGCTTTGTTTATATAGCACTGTATCAAATAAAGTTTAAAAAAAGCTTAGAAATTGCAGTACATAGTATAAAATATAGTTATATTTAAAAGTGGCCTACAGAAAAATAGAAATTTGATTAAAATGAGTACAAGATTCATGTGGATATATGTAATAGCAATAAAATGCTAATCAAATACCAGTCTAAACAAGTGGGGGGGGGAGAAGGGAGGGAGTGAGAGAGGGAGGGAGGGAGTGAGAGAGGGAAGAATGAAAAATGAGGGGGGGGGAAGGGGGAGAAGGAGAGATGACCATAAATGTAATAACAATACTAGTAAAGCAGTAATGATACTCCCTCTGTCTGTGCTCCAGGTGAAGGAGGTGTTTGAGACGTCTCCGTTCCTCCACAGGCCAGACGGTGTGAAGATCATGGATGGTACTGATGAAGGTATGTGTGCTGGTGCACCTCACCTTCTCCTCACTCTTCTCCATCCACCTGGAAGAAAGCTGTAAAGGTTCTACGCATAATTCCTAACCTGTCAAGGCACTGTAGCCAAGCAACACAGTACTGCAGAAATCTCGCCAGTCTGAAAGAAGCTCGTGTCCGTACACAATCACAGTGACAGGTGTGGACACACGGTCACAGGGACAGGTGTGGTGGACACACGGTCACAGGGACAGGTAGTGCAGACAGTCTGTGTGAACTCGGTGTGAACTCTCTAGAGAGGAGCCAGTGCTGTAGGCTCATGTTGAAACCGCAGGGCCTTCACGAGCGGTTCCGCCCCACACGAAGACACCGTGCGATGGGAATTGGAATGGTTGAGGCCATGTGTAAGGCATAAATCCAATCCTCTAAATAGTCCTGCGAAGCAATAAAGAGTGTGGCGGATATTGTCCTGACGTAATCTCCGCCAGCGGATTATCTGACATTCATTTGTCAAGCGTTGAATGCGGACTTTGAAATGCGTCTAAATCGACCCGAGAGTGTAGCTGGCGAGGGATCGGGGGAGAAAAAATCGAATTTGTGGCAAAATCGTTTTTTGAAAGTTGTCAGCAGTGCAGCTCCGTACCCGTCCGTTCAGATGAAGCGCGGGATTGTGGGCCGCGATGCCTCTGGGTCACACTGGGTCACACTGGGTCACACTGGGTCACACTGGGTCACACTGGGTCTGCGGCTCTGACCAGATTTCCCTCCTCTGGTCTCTCGGCTCTGCGTTTATCCAGCCAGATTAACCGCAACTCTGCGAATCACATGGTCTTCTTGTTAATGCTGGGACTAAGTAGTATTTACGGCTGCTAAGCGATGGCTGTTCCCACAGCGTCTGTGTCCTCAGCCCTTATATGTCATCCACATCTTAGCGGGGGAAGGGCTGAGCGATACGGTGAGGAATACCTCATCACTGATCTACTACTGTGTATCACAATTTCGATGTTTTGTCATGAATTGAAAACGCTCGTCAGGGTCCTGACAGCAAGTGAAAATAACTTTGAGGTGTTGTTAAACCTTTTTTTGGTGGTCTGTATTGCCAAGTTGATGAACAAACGATGTTCTGTGAAGCTGTAGTTTGTCCTGTGATGCGCAGGTGTTTGGTACACTGTTCGAGCTCCTTAGAACAGGGTTTTAAAATATGGGTATTTACATCTGAAACATTTCCTCCACATGTAGTAGATTATACAAAAGTCCTGAATAGTGCATAGAAATGTACACACAAAACATGAATGTACAAACAAAACACAAACAAATGTTAATATATGTTAAAATATGTGCATTTGTTTTCCTTTTCCACACAGGGGTCTTTGCTTGGATCACGATCAACTTTTTATTAGGTGAGACTGCACTACTCTCTCATCATTCAGACTCCATGACGACCTCTGATGTGTCACATGCTCACGAGGGAGCAGGAAATGTCGTCTTCAGTTACAACTGAAGCAGTTAAACGAGACGGACCTGAAGAAGCACCCTGCCGTTGTGCGTGGAGGAGTGTCGAGTGCATTGAGGAGTGTCGAGAGTGAATTTGCCTGGGCTGAAGTGTGTTTGCTCTGTGTGTCCTGTCTGGCCTTCCACAGTTATGAGTCCACAGGCAGGTGAACATAGTGTGGGAGGCCTTTTCTAAGGATTCCTATTGGTATAGAGTGTTGCACTTGCCCAGAGTTGGAGTAGAACCATAGTCCCCCACTCTAGAAGCGGCAGTGTTACCTGCTACTGTGTTTGTGCCTAGGGGTCATTCTGGAGTAGGGACAGGTCACCCTGCCATGACCTTTCTGACTCGTGACTCACCCTGTCCTGGATCTCATGCCCAATGTGAAGATACGTGGTACTGGATCTGCTCTCTCTACAACCTCTCTATATGTCTCTCTCTCTCTCTCTCTCTCTCTCTCTCTCCCTCACCCTCACCCTCACCTTTCCCAGGTGGCCTTCATGGGTCTGAAATTCCCACAGTCGGGATGCTGGACCTGGGAGGCGGTTCTACCCAGATCACTTTCTCACCGCAAGATGAGGTGTGACACGCACACATTCACATTCCATAGTAATGCCTCATAATGAACGTGTCGCTCAAAAACTACAAAAAATAAAATAAAATATGATTTTTTAAGGATTATTTTAGCTTGCTGTGTATGTAATGATTCTCCACAGAAAACCATTCAGACGTCACCATTCGATTATGTGAAATCGATTCAGATGTTCAACAGTAGCCACGCCCTCTATTCGCACAGGTAAAGTGGGTGGGGCTTTGAGCACTTCTGACCTGGGCCAGTGGTAAATTACTTCTGAATGACACACACTATTATTTGTCTCTATGGAAGCATAATCTTTTATTCATACATTGATATGTATTTTTCATGTCATAGAAACTGACATTACATAATAATATGTACAGGTGTGTGTGGTTGAACGCGCATGGGAAGGAGAGAGATATTCTGACTTGGATTAGAACAGAAGCACTCAGGTCTCCAGTCGTACCTTAGGCCACTGCATTACCAGTCCAGATTACCAGAGGACTAGATTATTAGTACACTGTGTTTGGGCTCCAGTGATCCTATATCACAGATCTTGTTTCTTTTCTTCACTTTTATCCAAAGTGTCAGAAACTGAGGCAAATTTTCAACCCAGTCCAAACACAGTACAACCCAGCATAATCCAGCCTTAACACTGCCCAATCCAGTCCACTATGCAACCTCACCCAACTTTAACCCAGTGCCACAAAAGTGCTAAGTTGTGGTACAGACCAAGCGTCCAAACACTGATCGGATTGCCAGACGCCTAAAGGAAGGCGGACGAGGAAGTAGAAGTCGATTCTTGCCAGTGCAGAGGAAAACTAAAACGTAATCCATTAATCGGGAGCTGTGTGGGACTGCACAACCAATGTGTGCTGGAATAAATATGCAGATTACAGTCCACAGCAACAAGATCCATGTTGTAGAAGAGGTAAACATGAATGACGTGTACCGAGTAGCATCAGCGTGTGCGCCTGCTCCAGGAGTACGGCTGTGTTGATGTCTGGAGGCTTGAGCTAAATGGGTCTGGCACCAATGTTCCCCAGATTTCTTCCATCACTCCTTTACCTATTAATAAGACCCCCCCCCCCCTCACTGTGTCTGTTAGGCACGTGTAAAATCATTTCTCCGTCTCCACCCCCCCTTTCAGCTACCTGGGTTTGGGACTGATGTCTGCCAGACTGGCTGTGTTGGGCGGAGTAGAAGGACAGTCTGGTATGTGTTCCTCAATCTCTGCTCATCTTTGACTTTTAAAGACCTCATTCGCCTCAGATAAATAAGCCATTACCTAATCCTTTCATAATGCCGGAGATTAATTCCTGCTGCGCTCGTGTGGTGAGTGCCGGGGCTCAAAGCAGCCGCCGTCTCTACACGTGCAGTTCGGCGCTTGGATTTGCATCTTGTCCACTTGAAATTTTAATCAGATTTCTTTGTTTTTGTCACTGTTATGTAACTCTTGCATGGTCCTGTCTGTGTTCCTTTCAAGGTTATTCTTCTAAATATGTGTGTGTGTGTTGGTCAGCAGATTGCAATTGATGGTAGATCAATCTCTGTAGATGACGGTAATGTCCTAATGATGGCAGTGTTGTGCCACTTGTGGTTGCTACGCTCTCAGAATTTTAGTCATTCCAAATGTGTTTGGAGTGTTGAGCAGTGTTTTGTAATTGTGATGTAACAGTGGCATCTGGACAGTCATGTTCCATCAGAAATCTAGGAATGTGCAAAACGCATTTTTATTTTGTTTTATGGCAGAAAAGAAATTCTGAGCTAGTCATTGACTGTTCCATGTCATGACTTGCTATTTGATGCTGTTGTGTTTCTTCCAGTAGGGGGTGGTCAGGAGCTGGTGAGTCCGTGTCTGGCTCCAGACTACACAGGGCAGTGGGAACATGCAGAGGTCATGTACACGCTGAAGGGTCAAAAAGCAGGTATGTTCCATTTAAGGTGGATCTCATCTGTAATTCTCCAGCTTGTGACCCGGAAACCAAGCACATTCCGCCATCTTGAGGGACATAGAAGTTCTCTAAATGTGCTCAGAAGTATGGAGGACAGAGCCGAGAGAGGAGGCGTTTCAGAGCGTGTGTTATGGGGCAGGCTTTTACAGCATGTGGTGTGTGCCTACGGTATAACATCTCCACTTCCAGGCTCCTCTGGTTCGGTTTAAAAGCTGCTGGACGGGATTTTATTTTCCACTTTTACATTTTCTCATTTCTCGTCTTTTATTCTGTGTCATATTGATCTCTTAACTGGCCCATTTGTGTTCAGGTTGTTGTGTGTGTTTGTAAATACACAGATTAATCATGTCCTCCTTAATCCTGTGTAACGTGTGTTTTCAGACTATATTAACAGTCAGTGCAGCACGTGCTTCCTGATCAAACAGAATCATGGGGTGGGATTAAAATGACACCTCTGGGTACTGGCAGATCCATAAAAGCCCAGATACAGAGGATGCAATTGTGTGTCATTGAGTGATAACGTAGTGAACAAGGACGTCTCGGTTTAGCATTGATTCCTCCGTCCTTGCATGCTTGTTCACGCAGAGGGAGGAGCTAAGAGGGGAGGAAGGGGAATGAGGATAAACAGTAAATTTACAAGATTTACATGGGATTGTAAACTAAAGGTCTTGGGATTGTAAACTAAAGGTCATGGGATTGTAAACTAAGGGTCAAACTGCTGTTCAGGTCATTGTGAGCTCTGACGCCTCTATTTCTGAAGTAATCCCTCCTGCCTGAAGCAATTGCGTTATGTGATCTAGGAGAACCCATGTACGAGTCCTGCCTACGCAAAGTGGAGAAGATGATCTATAAAAAGGTTCAGAAAGCGGAGGAGATCCAAGACGTGGAGTTCTACGCCTTCTCCTACTACTACGACCGCGCGGTGGAACTGGGCCTTCTAGGTATGGAGTGTGTCTGCTGAGCCGATGCATTTGAACCCAGATCGACTCATCGTGTTTGTAATGTTATATGCCCGTTGATGTGCCTGTGGTGGAGTAAAGAGAAAAGTAGTCACCATCTCCACTCCACCTGCCCTGTTTAGCTCCAGAGTTTAGCTCCAGAGTTTAGCTCCAGAGTTTAGCTCCAAGCTCACTCTACCACCACCCTGCAGAGTTTAGCTCCAGAGTTTAGCTCCAGAGTTTAGCTCCAGAGTTTAGCTCCAGAGTTTAGCTCCAAGCTCACTCTACCACCCTGCAGAGTTTAGCTCCAGAGTTTAGCTCCAGAGTTTAGCTCCAGAGTTTAGCTCCAGAGTTTAGCTCCAGAGTTTAGCTCCAAGCTCACTCTACCACCCTGCAGAGTTTAGCTCCAGAGTTTAGCTCCAGAGTTTAGCTCCAAGCTCACTCTACCACCCTGCAGAGTTTAGCCAGAGTTTAGCCCAGAGTTTAGCTCCAGAGTTTAGCTCCAGAGTTTTCCAAGCTCACTCTACCACCCCCAGAGTTTAGCTCCAGAGTTTAGCTCCAGAGTTTAGCTCAGAGTTTAGCTCAGAGTTTACCAGAGTTTAGCTCCAGAGTTTAGCTCCAAGCTCACTCTACCACCCTGCAGAGTTTAGCTCCAGAGTTTAGCTCCAGAGTTTAGCTCCAAGCTCACTCTACGAGTTTAGCTCCAGAGTTTAGCTCCAGAGTTTAGCTCCAGAGTTTAGCTCCAGAGTTTAGCTCCAAGCTCACTCTACCACCCTGCAGAGTTTAGCTCCAGAGTTTAGCTCCAGAGTTTAGCTCCAGAGTTTAGCTCCAAGCTCACTCTACCACCCTGCAGAGTTTAGCTCCAGAGTTTCCAGAGTTTAGCTACCACCCCAGAGCTACCAGAGTTTAGCTCAGAGTTTAGCTCCAGAGTTTAGCTCAAGCTCACTCTACCACCCTGCAGAGTTTAGCTCCAGAGTTTAGCTCAGAGTTTAGCTCCAGAGTTTAGCTCCAGTTTAGCTTAGCTCAGAGTTTAGCCCAAGCTCACTCTACCACCCTGCAGAGTTTAGCTCAGAGTTTAGCTCCAGAGTTTAGCCAAGCTCACTCTACCACCCTGCAGAGTTTAGCTCAGAGTTTAGCTCTCCAGAGTTTTAGCTCCAAGCTCACTCTACCACCCTGCAGAGTTTAGCTCCAGAGTTTAGCTCCAGAGTTTAGCTCAGAGTTTAGCTCAAGTTTCAGCTCACTACCACCCTGCAGAGTTTAGCTCCAGAGTTTAGCTCCAGAGTTTAGCTCAAGCTCTACCACCCTGCAGTTTAGCTCCAGAGTTTAGCTCCAGAGTTTAGCTCCAGAGTTTAGCTCCAGAGTTTAGCCCTGCAAGCTCACTCTACCACCCTCAAGCTCACTCTACCACCCAGAGTTTAGCTCCAGAGTTTAGCTCCACCCTGCAGAGTTTAGCTCCAGAGTTTAGCTCCAGAGTTTAGCTCCAAGCTCACTCTACCACCCTGTAGAGTTTGGCTGCAGAGTTTAGCTCCAGAGTTTAGCTCCAGAGTTTAGCTCCAAGTTTAGCTCAGAGCTCCAGAGCTCAGCTCAAGCTCACTCTACCACCCTGCAGAGTTTTCCAGAGTTTAGCTCCAGAGTTTAGCTCAGACCACCCTACCACCCCTCAGAGTTTAGCTCAGAGTTTAGCTCCAGAGTTTAGCTCCAAGCTCACTCTACCACCCTGCAGAGTTTAGCTCAGAGTTTAGCTCAGAGTTTAGCTCAGAGTTTAGCTCAAGCTCACTCACCACCCTGCAGAGTTTAGCTCAGAGTTTAGCTCCAGAGTTTAGCTCCAGAGTTTAGCTCCAAGCTCACTCTACCACCCTGCAGAGTTTAGCTCCAGAGTTTAGCTCCAGAGTTTAGCTCCAAGCTCACTCTACCACCCTGCAGAGTTTAGCTCCAGAGTTTAGCTCCAGAGTTTAGCTCCAGAGTTTAGCTCCAAGCTCACTCTACCACCCTGCAGAGTTTAGCTCCAGAGTTTAGCTCCAGAGTTTAGCTCCAAGCTCAGAGTTTACTTTACCACCCTGCAGAGTTTAGCTCCAGAGTTTAGCTCAGAGTTTAGCTCAGAGTTTAGCTCAGAGTTTCCAAGCTCACTCTACCACCCTGCAGAGTTTAGCTCCAGAGTTTAGCTCAGAGTTTACCACCCTGCAGAGTTTAGCAGAGTTTCCAGAGTTTAGCTCCAGAGTTTAGCTCCAAGCTCACTCTACCACCCTGTAGAGTTTAGCTCCAGAGTTTAGCTCCAGAGTTTAGCTCCAAGCTCACTCTACCACCCTGCAGAGCTTAAACCTCCACTGTAATCCACTACTGCACATCACTGTCATTATCTTAGGAAGTCCGTGATTAGCTGGATACGGTGCATTAGATTTGGGTTGGAGGTGAAACCTTCAGGAAGGCCAATCACCAGCTGCATAACCAACTAAGACCATTTATGTCCGTCTCAGATGAGAAGGCTGGCGGCTCCATCAGGGTGAGCAACTACATCGACGGTGCCAAAACAGGTAGGACCATCCGTTTGTCTGATATCCCTAAACCTCCTCCTCCCTGGTCACGTCACGGTTGTGGTCATGTCATGGCTACGTCTGTCTGTCTAGTTTGGATTTTTTAGGTTCTTTATGGTCTGTATTTCTGGCATTTAAGATTCTTAGCAACAGAGCAGCAGATTCCAGACTCGCAGGTCCAGAATCATCTCCAGACATTAGCCTGGGTCTCTACTGCAGGAATCAACAGTGCAGCAACCCCGTTGACCCTTTCACAGCACAGAACCTTCATATAAGATTTTAAAGTGAAGCAAAAGTATAGTGCGAACAGCTCAGTATTGAATACAGAAGGTTGTATTTATGTAGAGATGTGTACCGTGAGACGTGCTGGGCGGCAAATGCTGGTGTGATGTGTAGTGTGTAGGAACATGGAGGCTGATCCTGGAGACAACCCCTTCCTGTGTCTCGACCTCACCTACATCTCAGTGCTCCTGCAGGAACTCGGCTTCCCCCAGGACAAAGAGTTTAAGGTGCACCACACACACTATGCCACATCTTCCTTTGGTTACTGCCCTAACAATATGTTTGCCAGGAAGACCTGCCCTGTAGGGACGTAGCTGTGGGGGCGGAGGGGTGGGTCTCCTCGGCTACTGTGCTGGTGCTTCTAAAACAGAAGTTGACTAGTGGATGTGTGTGTTTCAGTTGACCAGGACAATCAACAACGTAGAGACTAGCTGGGCCTTAGGGGCCACGTTCTACTACATGGAGTCCCTCCGGCCACATTAACCAGATGCAGACAGAGGATCTGCTCCAGGCCTGAAGGGAAGGATCCTGTCTGATCCTACAGTCTTCAGCACTACCATGGAGCGAGAAGGCCCAAAGACCTGGAGCCCTACTTATTAAGCATCTGAGAACAGGTCTAGAATCACCTCTCGCCTTTTTGTACACTTGTGATCTTGAAGATGCAAGGCAGGAACTGGTCTTGGATCAGCCCTTGTGCACATGTTCTCTCGTACGCCAACCTTTTGACCTACTGCAGACAGACAAACACCTCATGACACTCCTGTGGCCAGTGTTTTTGTATTACTGGTTGATTGTATTGGTCATGTTTTCCACAGACTTCATACAGACTGCAAGTTAATACACCCATCACAATGAATGTTCTAGGTTTTTAGTCACCTGAAGGATTGAATGTGATGTTTAGAACTTGAAGCATGCCCTCTTGTACCAGTGTCTAATTTTTTTTAAATCATAAAGCTGAAATCAGGTACCACCTCAGTTCCGTTACATTTTCCCTTAACCCTTCGTGGATAAATACATTTTCAATGATTCTTCATGATTATTCCAACATCCACTGACCTGAGACTGAATCCATTTTAAAAAAACATGGCCACCTCCAAGCACCAGATGTGTTCTACTGCCCTCATGGTACACAGCTCTCCCTGAGTCAACCCCCATGTGTTAGCTGGTGTTCTTTAGTCCTGGAGCTGCTCCACATGACGTGGGCTCACAGCTACTACGACCTGGTCTGCGGACTTCACTGCCTGATCCTAAGAGTCATCGATACTAGTCTAGTTCCTGACCTGCTTAGTGATCACATTTTATGTAATATAAAAACAAAATGTTCTTGAAACCATTAGATGACATGCAATACATGCTTCCAAAAGCTTATATAACGAAAATAATTGTTTTATTCATTTAGAGAAATTTATTTAAGAATTTGAAGACAAGATGTGAAGCTTGTAGACGGCACATTTCACCACCCCACCAAAATAAAGGTTTATGTGAACAGTAACGTTAAATATAGGCTTACACATACACACTCTAGAGCAGTAGTCTTGAAAGAAGGTTCCGATTTTCCAGGGTGGAGCAAGGTAAACACTTCAGAGAAAGGCATCGCACCATTCCTTCAAGCACTGGGAGCACGAGTCCGCCTGCCGCGTGTTCGCGCCGCTCGCGTCCTTCAGCCACTCGGTAAACAGCTCGCGGTCTTTCCTCAACAACAGAAACTGTCCCAATACCACACACGCCTACAGAAAGAGAGAAACATTAAGAGTCTTTAAATACTTCAACATACTTTAGCGTTTATAGGCAAGATTCAGATCACTTTAGACGTTAAGCACATTAAGAACGTAATGGTTTAGCTTATGATTTTTAAAGTCAATGTCCTCGACATCGATCACTCATTGACCAAAGACAAACTGAGTCCTGAACTTTAAAGTAAATTATGACCAGAAACCGTTAGGCCAGTGTCTTTAAGGATTCTCTGTACTGCTAAAATATATGACGTTGACTCACTTTATCAAATCCCTGGTCTTCCAACTTCTTCCCCAGAACCTCTCCGATCCCAGACAGAGCTGTGACCGGTTTGTCGCCCATGGGTTCTGCCACGAAGTCCCTGTGCTTCTGAGAGGTGGTGGACATCTCGGCCCTGGCGCACTCAAAACCCGCTTCTTCGGAACGGCCTGCTAGTCCTCCTCAGCCCTAGCGTTCCTCACAGGCCAGACAGGGGGGAACCCATAAACGTGCTCTGCTTCCAACAATGACCGCGTCCTGTGGTGAAATGTTGTGGAGCTTAAAATCAGCAAAAAGTCGCACGTGATCTAATTCACTAAAAAAAAAAAAACACATCCGGTTGTTGACGAGCACGTAAAAATCCTACTAAAAGTAGTTCAAGTGTCGTACAAGTTCTGATGGAGAATTTGTTTTTACCTTTCGTTTTCTAATTTATACAGCTTCTTGAACAAGAGAATCTTAAGAACAAGTAATAATTATAAAAACACTTTAATTTATATTGATGTAATATGCCTAGTTGCCCAATTAGCTCATTAAAATTTGCACGATAGGATGCACCGTTAAATCCAGCTTCCTCTAGACTTTAGGCGACCGGCCACCGCAAATAAGTTATCTTTGCTTGGTTTTTCTAGAGTTTTGCGCACATATGCACATTAATAAAGCCTAATTATCTGCGTAATCAATTAATGAACTTGCCTGCGTGCTTATATTGAGCACACAAGTGATCACGTGGATGGATTTTAATTCGACCAAAACATAATTTGCTTGTTTTATTGATGGCGGTGTATGATAAACTACCGTTGTCTGTGCGCGGAACTGGGGTCATCTGAATTACAAAAAGTCCGACTAAACTCATTCCGATCTTCGAATGAGCTTGAATGCGACAGCAAACCTAACGCGGGCCTCAGTCATCGTCACCGTTGCTTTTAATTATGTCACGTTTTCCTCTCTTGCTTTTGTATAAATAATCTAAAATTGCGCACATCTCAAATTATCGTGCCTCAACTCTGCTGCCCATTTATAGACACTGCGCTGTCGCAGAGAAGGCCTGTTAGAGAACAAGCCAAGCGCTGCTGTTATCCAATAAGAAGCCAGAGCTAAATCCCTCCCACGTCGTTTTGATGGTTGAATAGGGGTGTGTCTCCAGGAAGAACTTGTTCTGGGGAAGTTCTCCTTTGTAGTGATTTCTGCAGGTTAAAGTCCCCGGGACTCCGTCGCATTTTTCTAAGTTAACGGAGCGCATTCTAGATATGGCAAAACCACTGACCGACCACGAAAGGCGAAAGCAAATCAGCGTACGCGGCATCGCGGGGCTGGGGGACGTAGCCGAAATCAAGAAGAGCTTCAACAGACATCTGCATTTCACGCTTGTTAAAGACCGCAATGTTGCCACTCCACGAGACTACTACTTCGCTCTCGCGCACACTGTCAGGGACCATTTGGTGGGGCGCTGGATTCGCACGCAGCAGTACTACTACGAAAAGGACCCAAAGGTACAGAAAACCTCTCCTCCTCTTGCGCTGGCATCCAGGAAGTGACAAGTTCCTGCATCCGTAACCAAATTACGATTATTATATACAGGCAAAGCATCTGAAGACATGTGCAAAACTCCTCTCGTAACGCACATAATTGCGTCACTAATAAATCTTTGATGTTACATGTAGGCTTTTTGGGTGTCATGCATTTCCGGTGTGAACATAGCAAGGGCCATAGCGCGTCTGGGTTATTTTTAACGGAAACGTTGACTTTTGCTTTCTCAGATGTCCGTAACTCGATGCAAGTTTGTAAATGCGCGTGTTCCTCGGGGCTTTTTTCCTCCACGCAGTTTCACTGCACTAAGTCCACAGATGGCCCCTCCTCCCTGTAACAGTCCTGTCAGTACCGAGTTAACCCCCCAAACGGGCTTGCTTGGCCCTGGGCCACGGCGGATCGACTCCTGTAAATCTGGGTTTCTCCACTGTGCCGTGTGGAAGGCTATGGCACTATAGCGGGTCATTTGGGTTTGGACCCTACAGCCTGAACCCCATACCCTCATACAGGGGCAGCACCCCTCCCTCCCTGGGGTGTGGTGTGTTCTTATATTCCTGCTACTTTTCCTCTGGTGAGTTTTGACCTGGTTGATTAATGTCATGCTTGATGCATGGTTATCAAACGCTTCTGCAGTGTGCTGTCACTTCAGTAGCCTGAACCGGCTTTGGACAATGAACAACCACGCAGTAGAAAACACCAGCCGAGCCCGACTTCAAGCGCAGCGCGGTTCCGAGCCCGGATCCTGCCTGGAACGAAACAGGCTGCATTGGTGACATGTGTCACAAATACTTGGAACCAATCAGGAAGCCATAGCTGCGTGTCTGGGCGTGTGCGTAGACCTGGATGTAGCCGTAGTCGTGTAGACCAGGCCTCTAAAGGAATCCTGTTCAGTTGTCCGTGTTCTAACCTTCACGATTATCACATGGGTATCTTGACAGGATGTGGTTTTGATGAGGAATGTAATATTATTAGACCCTGCTTGAAACGTTGGGTGGGAATGTTAATAAAAGTTGTTTATTAACTTCTCTGTGTAAGAGGTGATCTAGGATTGGCCTCAAGTTGTGATATTTGAAATAATGATGATATATGGAAGGGTAAGGGGCTGACTACAAACGCTTTATACACGCACACCTGCAAACGTGCTGTTTGTTTTGACTCTTGGAGATTGGATTAGTGCTAAACTGAGTAGTAACCCACTCCTGAACTTTGAACCAATTTAGCTTTGGTCTTTCCTCTGCTGGGAGTCTGGGCTGAATGCTGAGTCAGGACTCTCAGTAGGAGGAGGTGGATTATGTGCTCTGTACCTAACTAGGTGCAGAACGCATCTTTTGTTGACCATCAGCACAGTGTAGCGTTTTGCAGTACTGACCATTTCCTGATCAGTCTCACTGCCCTGTGGGTGTTTTGGTAAATCACAGGGTGGCATACAGAGTTGCACACAGCTGATCTCACCCAGACGGGCGTCACACGTGCTGGGATGTTGTGGTGTGGTGATGGCTGTGGTCGTTGTTTGCTGCTGTGTTTTAAAGGACAGGTTGTGTTTCAGACCAGGACTGCACTGTTTGTTCTCCATCATCATGTGTAATCCTGCAGAGTGCAGCCTTGCTGATGGCTTCACTTCTGCAGTCCTGTCTGTCTGCTGCTTCTCCCTGAGCAGACAGGCAGATGCCCCTGGGCCTTCAAAAACAGATTAAAGTCATTTTCAGAAACAGGAGAATTCGGGGTAGTCATGCGTGTAACACAGTACGTGCTGACAAACATGCTTCCCAGGGAAATAAACATGTAAATGAGACCAAAATAATACCTCCCATCTCTCTCTCTCTCTCTCTCTCTCTCTCTCTCTCTCTTAGCGGGTTCACTACCTCTCTCTGGAGTTCTACATGGGCAGAACCCTGCAGAACACCATGGTTAACCTGGGGCTGCAGAATGCCTGTGACGAGGCCATCTATCAGGTAACTGCCCACGCACATAGCAGCATACCATATGCATTTGGTCTTCTGGGTAACGGTAAACCAAGACGCAGCACTTGTGTAAGTCGCTGTGGTCAGGGGTGCTACACGCTGTAAATGTAACCGTTCATCCGTCACTGATCTCCTCCAGGCTACGTGTGACGTACTAGACGGTAGTTAAACCACATTGTACATCTTTTAGTGTGAACACTGCAGTAGATGCAAATGAAACCTTGAGTCTAAGTACTGCAGTGTTAACGCTGTCGTGAACACCTCCACCAAGCTTTAGTCAACCTCTGCAGTGTTGATGCTGCCTGATCAACGATGACCAAACTACTTAATCAGTGATCACTAGTGTGTGTGTGTGTTCTGACTGCACAGATGGGTAAAATGCGGAGGACAAATTTCGATTGGGGTGAAAATCACAATTGACCAATGTGGCTGATCTTAATCTTAACGATGACCAAACTGCTCAGTGATGGTCTGTCTGTTGGACTATTGCAGTACGTCTGCTGTCTACTGGGTGCTGCTAACAGCTAGCCAAACTACCTCAGCATGCAGACTGGTCTCCCACATACTCCAGTACATCTACCACACTGGTGCTGTTTACACAATGACTAAACTACACATACCACAGCAACTGTGGAACCACTGCAGTGTTACTGGTTTCTGTTCTGTTCTGTTATGGACCTATGTGGTGGGTGAGGTTGCTCTCCTGAGGGGTTCTGGTAGTGCTGGGGTTAAGACGTCCATGAGGTGTGAGGCTAAATCACGCAGTCACCCTCGGAATGCAACATGGTTCCACTATCCCACAATCCCCTCTGGCTCATCCATGGTTGGACTGATCTGTACACGGTTCTCATGTGTTGTGCCACCCAAGCCGGAATGGAAGCAGTTGGGATTCTGGGAATGTTGATCATGCAACATCCGGATATTCTGAGTTTGAGTGCGTTTGTGATTGTGTGCACACCACGCCTCCGTGTAGTTATCAGGGGACTGAATACCTTTTGAGCTGTAGACTGACTTTCACTGTGAAAACAAGCTTCAAATAAAATCAAACACACTGCAGGAAATGTTGCAGATGCAGAAGACATCCCAGCCAGTTGTATTTGCTGTAAGTGCTGTATTTTTGTATGATGTACACTATTTGTCTGCCAAACTCCTCCCTGTTCATCATTGGATGGTTTCTGGCCACATGACCATTGCTGACTTGATGCTATTGGGTGCTGGAACCTTCTCAACACTGCATTGATTCTGGCAGGGCACTAGCTGGGTAGTGTGTGATGCACTGAAATGGGAGATGCTGCCTACTGATATAGGTTGCTTGTCAGCTTTTGGGGGGGGGGACACTCACCACACCACCAATTACTTGGAGGAGGACAACGTTAGAACTGTCCATTCAAGGTGTTTGTTTTATCGTCCACTAGAACCCTGATTGGGAGGTTTCTGGCGTGTCCTCCCCCCAGATGCTCTACCTGCACCATGAACTTCTTAAAATTAAATGTTCTTCTCAAGTGCGTCTGTAAGAACGTGTGTGGTGTTGATGTTTCAGCTCGGGTTGGACATGGAGGAGTTGGAAGACATCGAGGAGGATGCTGGATTGGGCAACGGTGGCCTAGGACGGCTAGCGGGTACACGCACACACACGTATGCGCAAATGCGCACACACACGCGCACAGTTAGGAAATGCTAATGTCTGTAACTTCCCTTTCTGTAAACATGTCTCTAATATGAACACCACAGACGCGTCTTTTTCTCGTCTTTCCCTCAACACCCAGCTTGTCCCACATTTTTACTTTTGTAACGTAATGCAGAACGAAGTACAATATAAAAGATGGTCTATAATTTTCTCTCAAATTATGCATCTCTCTGTCTCTCTCTCTCTCTCTCTCTCTCTAGCTTGTTTCCTGGACTCTATGGCCACTCTGGGTCTAGCTGCATACGGTTATGGCATCCGCTATGAGTTTGGAATTTTCAATCAAAAGATCTCCAACGGCTGGCAGGTACAGCGGAGGGAAGCTGTTGAGCTCTGATTGGCTACAGCTACCGGCATGTTGACCATTAGAATGTTTTGACTAGTCTATGTATCCTTGATTCCCAGGTGGAGGAAGCAGATGATTGGCTGCGCTATGGTAACCCGTGGGAGAAGGCCCGTCCAGAGTACATGCTTCCTGTGCATTTCTATGGTCGGGTGGAGCAAACTGGGGAGGGGCCTAAGTGGGTAGATACCCAGGTGAGCCAATCACCATCTCTTGAGGGATGCAGAGTCTATATGTAGAACCTGTTCAGTGAAGTCTTGTCCAGTCCAACAAAGTCTAACAGACGTCTCTTCGCCGTCTGCCCCCACCCCCACCCCCCAGGTGGTGCTGGCCATGCCGTATGATACTCCCGTCCCTGGATACAATAACAACACCGTGAACACCATGAGACTGTGGTCTGCCAAAGCTCCCAATGACTTCAATCTGCAGGAGTGTATGTTTATACACACACACACACACACACACAGTGCCCTAGCAACCCCAGCACTCTGTAGTGTACACTTGTGCTAACACACTCCTTGTTGTGCAGGCGCTCTGTCCCCTAACACACCCACCGTGTGGATGGACTCAAAGACTGACACTCAAAGATCTCTGCTCCGTTTAAGGCTTGTGTTTTAAGCTGTTGTGTTACTTAGTCTTCACTTGTGTACACACACACACACACACACACACATGCGCGTATGGTTGACACTCTTGAGACACCTTTCTGTCAGATTGGGCTGATTTTGCACTAAAGTTCCAATTGTTTGTCTTTTCCTAGCCTGACTCTATAGAGCCCCTAGTGGTGGAGGCTGAGTATTTCCTGGCACTGGGACCAGCGTTGCACCCTGTGCTCCACTAAGGAAACTGGCCATCGTATTAAAACTCTGGGCACATGCTGTTCCAGTCATTAGGTTCATTAAAACCAGTCACGTGTGTCCAGCTCATGCTGCCTGGGCGTGAGTGCATCATGGACCTCAGCGTGCACATTCACCCTGGGGTCCCCGAGGGCTCAACTGGACGTTTCTAAACCTGGATAATCATGGCCCAGCCAGTCGCTGGTGTGGCTCAGCAAAGGAACCATAGCACGCAAGAGCTCCAGAAGCCCGTGAACACTGCATGACTGTGTTCAGCTCCCTGCTCTAGGTTTGATCGCATGCTTCTCCAGGGGGTTTTACCGTGCAGTGCTCTGCTTCTACACTCCTGAAGCTTCTGGAATAACAGGGATTGTAGCAGTGTGGCGCGGTGGCCAGAGAGAGGGATTATCTGCACAGAATACTAAACATAGATCCTTTGCCTACACCGCACTGTTAAACATCCAGACAGGACAGGATCTGGCAACCTGCCGGTGTTGCCCCTGGATACACTGCTGTTTGTGAGTCTGGGAGTTCTAGAGCTAACCTAAAGGAACATGTTGGAAGAGCCTCTTGAGCTGATCAAACACCTGGTACTAATTTAACATCAACGCCCCACTCAAGTCTGGCTGTCCGTTTGCTGTGTGAGGTGATTTTGCTGTGTGAAATGTGCCTGTGAACTTGTCCCACATGCTGGGTGTTTACGGAGCCTTCAAGAAGTGGAAGAAAGTGTTCTCAGAAATATCAGTGAGCGGCTTAAGATGAGCGCGCTGTGCCATCTGGATATATGACCTTAGGCAAACCAAACTGGGTACAAACTTTCCCCATGGCTTTAACCATAGACCGGGTGTGTAGGATTCTAATGGGAATGGCTTCAGGACATCTACTCCCAGCACACACATCTAACTCCAGCTCTCATAGCTGATATTGGTCTTTGCTTCAGGGAACAAATAAATAACTAAATTAAAATCACAATTTTCACAAGGTAACGAAACATGGTGTAATGTAAACAAATGGAGGCTAGTTGTGTGTTTGACTTTGATGAAGCAGACATGATACTTCAGCGCTTTACTGTTTGATTTCCGTCTTCACTGTCTGCAGTTAACGTGGGGGACTACATCCAAGCTGTACTGGACAGGAACCTGGCGGAGAACATCTCCCGCGTGCTGTACCCGAACGACAACGTGAGCTCCGGCCGTGTCCCGCAACTGTTTGATGAGGAAGAGTGCTTGCTCTTCATCACGCACCAGCATGCTGGATACACACACACTGTTTGCCTTCCTGTCGGAATGAATCGACTTTTGGGTGCACTGGATATTGTTTTTACACACATCTCCACGCGGACACACAATGCAGGCGTTCTTACGTACTGTGTTAACGCACAAGTTAACATATCCGTGTGTCCGTACGACATCTGTATGTGGAAGTAGTGAGTGTTTCACCCTAATCTGCCTCTCGTAGAAAGCTTGCCCAAGCATGTTGTGTTGAAACTACCTTAAAAGGAGATCACGAATATGGTGTGGTAACTTGGAGTGACTTGCACTAAACCACAGTGGAGGCTTGTCAGCTTTGCATAGATCACTTTGTGTGAGTGTGAGAGGGATGGGGAGGTTGTGTGGTCAAAGTTGGGGAGAAATTTTGTTTTTACTTTTCTCATGTTCCCGTGTGTGTGTGTGTGTGTGTGTGTGCAGTTCTTCGAGGGGAAGGAGCTGCGTCTGAAGCAGGAGTATTTCGTGGTGGCCGCCACACTTCAGGACATCATCCGGCGATTCAAATCCTCCAAGTTCGGCTGCAGGGTCCCCGTGCGGACGTCCCTGGAGAGCTTCCCGCAGAAGGTGGATAAAGCCCCGCCCCTCATGCCACAGATCCATAAAGACCCCGCCCACTCCATAAAGACCCCGCCCACTACCGCTCATTGTCTCCCTATGTTTCTATGCTTCTCAGCCTGGCTTTACTGGCACGGCTGTGTAACTTCAGTATTGCCAAAGCACTGGAAAACTAAAACGTTCAATAACTATATTCCAATAAAATGATTGAATAATTTAATGTATAGAACAAAATGTTACAGCAAGATCTTTTTTTTTTTTTTTTTTGCCAAAACCCATTCTCTAACCCGCCCGCTTTCCCGCACCGTGTCAGGTGGCGATCCAGCTGAACGACACGCACCCTGCCCTGGCTATCCCTGAGCTGATGAGAATCTTCTTGGATGTAGAGAACCTGAGCTGGGAGAAGGTGCAGTCATTTACCCACCGTTGCACCCGGCAGAACCTGGAACCTCTCAGTACCTCACGGAGCTTCCATAACACACAAGCATCCACACACACGTTCTGATATGACCAGCATCTGATCATCGGGACATCACCACGAGGACATATTCCTGCACTAACCACACTGTGTGTGTGTGTGTGTGTGTGTGTGTGTGTGTGTGTGCAAGCCTGGGACATCACCATGAGGACGTGCTCCTTCACTAACCACACCGTGTTTGTGTGTGTGTCTGCAGGCCTGGGACATCACCACGAGGACGTGCTCCTACACTAACCACACCGTGTTTGTGTGTGTGTCTGCAGGCCTGGGACATCACCACGAGGACGTGCTCCTACACTAACCACACTGTGCTTCCAGAGGCTCTAGAGCGCTGGCCTGTGTACATGTTTGAGAATCTTCTGCCCAGACACCTTCACATCATCTATGAGATCAACCAGCGTCACCTGGACGTGAGTACACACACACACACACCTTCATCTACTGTTTAAGCAAAGTGAGTCAGTTGATATTTAAATTTCAACATGTTTAACATTTTACAGTATGAATTCTAACTACAGTATGAATTATAGGTTCAAAAGAATGAAAGGAGAGGCAGATAGTTGCATTCATGTGTCACATGTGTTTTGTTGTTTTATATTGTTTTTGTGACCTGTGGCTCCTAATCTAAGGCCTGAATAAATATACTGCTCAGACTTTATGGGCTATTCTGTGGAAGTGTCAGTCACACTAAAGGAAAAGCTGGACTCAGAACCCACCCAAGAACACGGGTGTGGTCCACCTCCAGCTCCACCCGCTGCAGTCTAGACGTCGAGGTCATAACTGAACATGTCTGCTCTGAGGACCCCCGCCTGGTGTAGGCCTCATGACCCTGGTCACCTGACCGTTATGGGCTAGAGGGCGCACTAGGATCATGGATCATGTGTTTTGTGTAATGCTCAAAGAGTGAACTAGAATTAACTTGGAACTTGTAGTGTTATCTAAAGATAGGTGTATAACGCATCTGTGTCTCTCTCTCTCTCTCTCTCTCTCTGTCTCTCTCTCTCTCTCTCTCTCTCTCCCCGCCCATAGAGGATTTCGGCGCTATATCCGGGGGATTCCGACCGTTTGCGTAGGATGTCTTTAATCGAGGAGGGCGATCCCAAAAGGGTCAACATGGCGCACCTGTGTGTGGTGGGCTCGCACGCCGTGAACGGAGTGGCGCGAATCCACTCGGACATCGTCAAAAGCACAGTGTGAGCTCAAACGCGCGTCCAGACGTGGCCGCCTTTAGCGCCGCAGTGGCGACGTTTTAAAGAGCTGCGCCTTTTGCTTCTTTGTTCTGAAGGTTTAAGGACTTTTATGATATCGAGCCGGAGAAGTTCCAGAACAAAACGAACGGCATCACTCCTCGTCGTTGGCTCCTCCTCTGCAACCCTGGCCTGGCTGACATCATCGCTGAGGTGCACTGCTCCCGCCATTCAACGTTTAACGCGCCTCCCACTAGCATAATCTCCAGACGTAGTGCAGCGTTCAACAGGAAGTGTGTAAAGGACCTTCACACTGAACAGTGTTTGTTTAGTACCATAACTCATGGGAGTCCAGGAGAGACTTTAATTTTGAAATATGAGGCCCACACTGGTTTCCTGCCTCAGACATGGTTTCCCTTTCATAAACGCCCATAATGCCACAATGCAGTGGGGCATTTCTGGCATAAATCTTGGCCTCTCCTCTGTGCTAATGAGCATTTTCACTGTATTAACTGTTTGGTTCTGATGGCTGCTGTGATTTTTGGCTGTGTAGAAAATCGGTGAGGAGTTCCTCAAGGACCTGAACCAGCTGAGGAAGCTGCTGGACTGTATTAACGACGACGCGTTCATCAGGGATGTAGCCAAAGTCAAACAGGTCGGTGCCTCTCTGTCTCACACACACACACACACAGGTTCATGCCACGCCATCTCCACCCTGCTGAGGGCTTCACTCGTGACGCGGCGGGTAAGAGTGACATGGGTATTTCATGATGTGGTCCTGTCCACTTTAGTCATCCCAGCTCAGGGCATCTGATAATTATCTACGCTGTATAATAAAGTAATCAGTCCCACACTTGGTTAAATTTGTCAGAATTGTGTGTGTTTTTTATAGGAGAATAAACAGAAATTGGCAGCGTACCTGGAAAACCAATACAAGGTTAAGATCAATCCGGAGTCCATCTTCGACATTCAGGTCAAGAGGATCCATGAGTACAAGAGACAACTGCTTAACTGCTTACATATCATCACCTACTATAACCGTGAGAACACGCACACACACACACACACAGGCCTACATGTCATCACCTACAATAACAGTGAGAACACACACACACACAGGCCTACATATCACCTACTATAACTGTGAGAACACACACACACAAGCCTACATATCACCTACTATAACAGCGAGAACACTTCCTCATCTGTAGATGTAACACTGGTCTGTTTTGCCGAAGACAGAAACCGCATGTATTCTTGCGTATTTCTTTGTTGCAAAGTATACACGTCCGTTTTGGTGCCAAGGTAGCTTCCCTAGAGAGAAAGATGGAGGTGGGGAGTGTGTTGATGGGTGGAGGTGGAGCGTTGGGAGGAGGTTGGAGATGGAGAGCGAGTGCTAGTATATGTAGATTTCCCAGGAATCTCATCTGCTTCTAAGCTTCTCCATTCTGATCAGAGATCAGCATAAATCACTACAAAATATGTAGGGTTGTCAAATTCATGGTGCTTCTATTGTCATTAATTCCTCCCTTAATTTGCTAATATTTCTTGTACTTAGGGATCAAAAAGGAACCAAATAAGAAGTTTGTGCCAAGAACAATAATGATTGGAGGCAAAGTGAGTCTTTTGTCTAAATTTCAATAGTTTTATAAATTAAATCACACTATTATAAAATTTTTAAGAAACCTGTTCAAGAACATTTTCTAGCCACAGTCCATATATCCACACAAATTACATTCATCACCCACTGATTATTTTTATCTCTCCAATACCGCCCCCTACAGGCTGCCCCTGGATACCACATGGCTAAGATGATCATAAAGCTGATCACCTCAGTGGCGCAGGTGGTGAATAACGACCCAGTGGTGGGTGACAGGCTGAAGGTGATCTTCCTGGAGAACTACAGAGTGACCCTGGCAGAGAAAGGCAAGTCCTCCTGCTGTCCCCCACACCTGAGCTCTAGAGACCTGAGAGACAGGTACCCCCCCCCCTAGCAGAGACCTTCACAGAGGTCATGCATTTCATGAGACAGGTCCAATTGTACTGGAAACTCCTATTGGTCAGGGTGCGCTATGGCTAGGTCCCCCATGCGCTATGGCTAGTTCCCTATGGAAATGTCCCTTGTATGCTTCCCAAGTGTTTGAGTGTCTGATCTTGCTGGTGTTCAGTGATACCGGCAGCAGACCTGTCGGAGCAGATCTCCACGGCAGGCACAGAAGCTTCCGGAACGGGCAACATGAAGTTCATGCTGAACGGAGCCCTGACCATCGGCACCATGGATGGAGCCAACGTGGAGATGGCGGAGGAGGCTGGAGAGGAGAACCTGTTCATCTTCGGCATGAGGGTGGAGGAGGTGGAGGCCATGGACCGTAAGGGGTGGGTGAGGGAGAGAAATGGGGGTGTAGAACGTTTAATCTGTGTGGTGGGCAGGTATAATGCTCTGGAATCTGTGTGGTGGGCAGGTATAATGCTCTGGAGTTCTACGAGCGGCTACCGGAGCTCAGGCAGGTAATGGACCAGATCCGGACTGGCTTCTTCAGCCCAAAAGAACCAGAGTTGTTTAAGGACATCGTCAACATGCTCATGCTTCACGACCGGTAATCGTGTGTGTGTGTGTGTGTGTGTGTGTGTGTGAACCTAAAACAGGATGTTTAACCAGTGTATTGTCGTCCTAGACCACTGAGAAAGTGAAACCATTGAGCAAAATGAAACGACTGATGTGCTAATTGGGCGGTTGAGGATGCTAACATGCTAACATGGCTTCACTTTCTGTTCAGGTTCAAGGTGTTTGCTGACTACGAGGCCTACATCAGCTGTCAGGAGAAGGTCAACGAACTCTACAAGGTGGGCTGTGCAGATCCTCACATCTTGTTTACCGACAGTAAAAACAATCTAGTCAACCTGCTAGTGAGATTTGTAGGCTGACGCTGGTTCATACTGAGGCTCATGAAGGACACAGAGCAACATGCCTCTACGTCAGGACAGACCTGGAGGACTAATTAGTTGCTAGTTTGTGGTTAGTTTGTATTATTACGTTAAAAACCCTCTTTTTCTTTCTGATCCCAGAACCCCAGAGAGTGGACCAAGAAGGTGATCAAGAATATCGCTGCCTCCGGAAAGTTCTCCAGCGATCGCACCATATCGGAATACGCCAGGGAGATCTGGGGGGTGGAGCCGTCAGATGTAAAGATCCCTCCACCCAATGAGCCTCGAGACTGAGAAAGCAATTGCAGTGGATTGGCCAGTAATTACTAGCGATGCCCGTCATGTTCCGCCTTCCCTTTGATACTTTAGGTGTTAATCTAGTTTATTTTCTAGATGTTCTACATTTGATTGGTTCACTTTGGTTGCATTATTATGACATTATTATGACTTCCTTTCTCTCTCTCTTTCTGTCTCTCTCTCTTTCTGTCTCTCTCTCTCTCTGTCTGTACTTCCACTCCCGTTACAAATTAAAACAATATTCTTATCCTGTTAACTTTCATACCTATAGATTAATCCCCAAATATTGCACTTATTGACACTGTTCAGATATCAAATATATAATTTAATATTATGATTCTTGGATTATTAATGATGTTTAATTGCCATGAGCGTTCATCATATTTAAGTGCCTATATAATCCCAATACACTTGTCATAACATTGCTTGTGTTCAAAGACTTATGCCATAGCTGATGCTCAGCTATATATCGCTGTTCTGTTGGTCCATGTAGCTCTTCTGTTGGTCCATGTAGCTGTTCTGTTGGCACCTGTTGGTCCATGTAGCTCTTCTGTTGGTCCATGTAGCTCTTCTGTTGGTCCATGTAGCTCTTCTGTTGGCACCTGTTGGTCCATGTACCTGTTCTGTTGGTCCATGTAGCTGTTCTGTTGGTCCATGTAGCTCTTCTGTTGGTCCATGTAGCTGTTCTGTTGGTCCATGTACCTGTTCTGTTAGCACCTGTTGGTCCATGTACCTGTTCTGTTGGTCCATGTAGCTGTTCTGTTGGTCCATGTACCTGTTCTGTTAGCACCTGTTGGCCCTTGGAGCAACGAGACCAGTGAAGGTGACATTTTTACACCCCATCATAATACAGCTTACCATATTTGTTCATAGTCATTTCCTTATGATGGGAGAGAGTATTTCTAACAGTACTGGTTAGTACAAAGCTTATATTTAAGATGTTTCTCCTCAGAAGATCATCCAGGAGAACTCCATCATTTCACTGCTCCACTCATGTCTCCATTTGTACAGGTTGGCTTCTCGACTCCGCTCAGTTCAGTCTGTATTTCACCACACCCAACACTCCTGCTTCTCAGAGTGTCCATAGTCCGTATTCCACCATGGTAAATACAGACATGGTACATCTTCACTTATGGTCACCAGAGCCACATTTTGAGCTGAAGCACCTCCTAAGAGCAGCAATCGCAAAAAACATACAAACAAAAAAGTTAATGAAAGACTTCTGAGCATTTCAGAATTTCAATCTAACCCTTACCCTAACCCTAGGTTTGTTTGGGTGGACTGATTGTAGATGCGTTTGCACACATTTGATGTTATTTGACGAATAAAAATTGCGTAAGGGATAAAATGTGCCCTGCTGAAATGTGTTCGCCATTCTGTGGATCATTTGTCCAATTGGTTGCTTGCTGTGATGGGCAAGATGGAAGAAAGTGGACCTGCTTGAAAAAAAGAATCAGAATTAGAATTTGTTCAACTTATTTGTGATTGAGTAAAAAACAAGATATTTTAAATAAAAGATTCAAACTGTTTTGTTAGTTCACCACAAAAGGCCTTTCTAAACGCAGATGTTCGATGGCAATAATTGTTGCTGAGCTACAATGTGAAATAGACATTTGCCAAAGAAGTTGAAGGTAAATCTACAGTCTTATTACATAGATGGTAAATGTAAACAGTTTCACTGCTTACTTTGGTATTCGATAACTGCAGTGACTCCAAGCAGTTTGCATCCAACCCCAGGTCCCCTGTGGATGAAAACCCCTTTTGTTATTGTAGCAGCATTCCTGTTTAAATACTCACAAGCAACCATAAGCTTCCAAGAGAGTAACATGTTCCAATACACGATCAGTTCTAATTTACATTGGTTTACTATAAGAAATTCAGAAATTCACTCGTAAACATGAGTCGGAAAAACACAAAGGGAAGCCAAGAATACTGGATTACTTAGTTAAAGACGTTCCATGCTATCCAACTCCAGTTGAATTCCATGTTACAAATGTTGCACATGTCACCCAGAAGGAGCCATTACTAGAGATCCTGGAGTCAGAGATATTCAGACCTCCTGGTTCTGATTTTTCATGGTGGGATTTGAAAATATCTGATGAGGAAATAAATTCAGCAGGAAAGCGCTACGTGGAGAAGAATCCTCCAAACGAAGCAGCAGACTCCTGTGAATGGCAGGAGTAATTTCTGAAGAAGTTCACCACCTCTCCACTGTTCCAAACTCGGAAATCCCGCTATGGTAATTATCGCTTTACGTTTCCACTGGCCAAGCTGATGGACAGGTACAAAGAGCAGAACTGTGGAGGAGAGGAGCCAGTACTCAGAGTGTTCAAGACCATCGCCTACAAGCAGGAGATTGTGTACGCTGTGCTGGTTCACTGTCCCCAGCATAATGAGATATTTAAACATCTCCCAGATCTTGAGCAAAGTGAATTTGTTAGTTACCTTGAAGGGAAAATTATCTGGAAGGCACAAGCTATTGCAGAAACTCACAGATATCAGTTTTCATTAGGGAGGCTCGACTATCTAGACCCCAGTGTGTTCTATGTTTGGGATCAAGTTAGTGTGGTCTTCCATGTGCCATCAGATGCTCACATCAGCGTCACAAGAAAAAGTCTCATGAAAGCCCTCGAGACTTGTGAAGTTGACAAAATAGATCTGAGAAGGTCCAAGATTACTACTATTGATCCAAATGAATTGTTGAAAAGTCTGAAAAAAGAGGTAGAAGAAGACAATGATCTGAAGATGGAGAGTGACGAGGATGTGAAACCTGATCTGGAATCCTAGAAAATACATGTGAATGATTTTAAGAAAGAATCAGGAATTTATGTGCACTTGGCATATTAAAGGAATATTTAAAGGAATTAAATGAAAATGCTTTAAGTGAAATGAGTGAAATTATATTTTTCTAGGGGGTCAAACTAGGGTGCACACAAGGCCAGAAGCTTTGTGTTAATCTCAGTTATTAGTTTGATCTCAGTTAGCTGCCCATCCATTCTCTAGCCCTCAGTTTGATCAACACCCAACACAGTTTAGTGCTTGGATGGTGGTTTGTTTAAAACAAAACAAGAAAGCAGGCTACGCTGATCTGACATCATCACTATGGCATGTTCACCTGACCTCAAACACAGGACCTACACACAGTACAAATGTGTCCTGATCGCCAGACCAAACACACGGCTCTCTGGTGTACCATCCTGAGTGATGGTCTTCATCACAATCCCTAATAACTAGAAAAGTCCTTTTTTACTTTAAAACTAGCTGCAGCGAGAGGAATAGCATGCTCATCCGAGCTGTTTAAATTAACGTCTTCATGAGTTATTAAATATTTACATAGATTTATAGAATTTAAAAATACGAATTCAATGCAATCAAAAATATTTCCCTCACTTTTTTATTAATGTATAATTAAAAGACTAAAATAGAGCTTTTAGCAGCGCCTTGGTGAAAGGCTGCATTGTTATGGAAATCTTTCAAACGCACCCATTGCTTTATAGACTTATTACAGCCATTAGAAGTGCACAAAGGATTAGGTCCATATTGATAAGGAGTCTGTGTAGTTTGTGTTTGGCTCAGGCCCTGACTCTGTGACAGCTACTTTTATGTTTTTGTATTTTATTTTATTTTTTTGCATATGACTTCTGTTGGTGGTGGGTTTTTTAGATTCATTATAATAATTACCATTATTTTAAAGCTGGACATTGTGAGCTCTATAATGCAGTACAATTTATTGAAACAGGTAGTTTTTGGGAATTGTATAATCATTCGAAATTTTTGGTAATTTTACATTAAGATGTTTTATGTTATACTTTGTTTAGAATTGGAATGGGTGATTTTTGTATTATCAATATTATCGAATTATGTGATACATTTATTGTGCAAATGAAAATATGTAAAATCACTAGTTTACTGCATACATACAAATAAACTCAATCTGTAACACAAAGGAATCGTGTGAAGATCACCTGAAAAAGTGACCTAGGCATGCCGTCGTCGGCAGGGGGCGACAAAGCGCCAATAACTGATGGATTCATTATGATGCGCAGGGAACGGGAACGGGAACGGGAAGCTTTGGGTAGCGCACAGATGATCGGGGGATGATAGTCGGTACATTAACCTCAACCACAAGGCGAGGATAGCAGCAAGAATAGTCGCGGGTTAGCTGGATGGAAGTTTAACATCGGTCAGTTAGTCATGCAAGACTAGCGGATGCGAGAGTCATCGTGATGTGTAATAAAGGGTGAATGCAGGTAAGACCGGCGGGTCATGTATGGCTCTCGGATTACGTTACTTTGACAGGTAGCTAACAGGCTAGCAGGCTAACAGGCTAACTAGCTAGCATGCTAACCAGCCTATTAGGAAATCGCTGCTGCTTTTGTCACAGCCCTAGCGAGGCTAGCTACATGAGATGTGTGTGTCTAACGGGACAGCTGATCGATTAGCTACTGACTAACGGATCAATAACGTCATTTGGGTTCACTCTCCCGGTCCTTCGGTAGATGACTAAGGCGACGTCAGTCTAACGTTAGCCAGTTTAAATGCTGGGTAAATGTCAGGCTGCCGAGCTAGCGGGCTAACTTTGGGCGAACTGAATTGCATCTCAGCTTGCGCGACGCTCCCGACGGTCAGAGTCGATTTTGGGAAGTTGCTTCGCTCGCTCTGCTGTCGGCGTCCCGGTCCCGGTCCCGGTCCCGGTGGCCGGTCCTGTCTGTCCTGAGCCCGGACCCTGGGCTGTCGTGGGGACGCTGGTTAGATGTCAGTTGTGCGGCCGGCCGCGTCCAGCGACCCTGCACCAGGGTGCCGTTCCCCTCCTCGTGAGGGCTGCTCCGCTGGTTTACCTGTGCGGTAGTTTACGTCTGATTTTCATGCAGTAAACAAATGCATATCTAATCCCAAGAATTCTAATCGTGCGTGTTTAATGTTGATTTAGAGGGACATGAGAGGTAGGAGCCATGTCAACACGCAGATATTAAAAGTTTGAAGCTGAATGTAATGTTGGCAGCCTGCCGATCAAACGCTGGTTTATAATGCACACACATACAGCACAGTAAGATAAAACAAACGGAACGTGTACACTGGAGTGAAAAGCTCGTGTTTTGCTAGTGTTTAAGGGAATTGAGGTGAGGTGAACTGGGGCTTTATAGGCCAGGGTTAATTTCAGCAGTAGTGCTTGTCTGTGCGCACAAAATGACAGATTAAGTTCCCCACAGATCATGTTGCTCATTCTTACAGTGTGTGTGTGTGTGTGTGTGTGTGTGTATGTGTGTATTTGAGTGCTCACATGCATGCTCAGATGGGTACATACCCTGACAGTCACATTTCAAATCATAATTGAAAGTCCCATTCAGCTCTTATTTCCACGTTTACCTGATAACTTTGGGTTAAATTTTTTCTCTTCTCATTCAGATTTGATCAAGGTTTTTTTTTTAAGCTCTGATATGGATGTGGATGTTCTAAGCAGATACATTTTTCCACATCATGTGAGCTACAACTTGCATACTGCACAGGTCCAGCTCCCCAGCTCTGTGGCAGAAGAGCACATTCTTATCTTGCACTGGAATGGCATTCTGGCTGTGTGAATAATTAAACGCCCCACGTCTCATCGGACAGCGTTGGCTGATCTAACCCTGCACCACTTCTGCCTGCCACGAGCTTCTGTTTGTTTCTGTGCTTATATCAGCATGGAAGGCCTATACAGTTTGGGAAAGTGTAATATGTTTTTTTTTTTAAAACCGTAACTCTGATTGCTAATTGTGAGCACTGTGCACCAGACGTGTCTGTGCACGATCAGAAACGCTGGGTGTTTGTCAGGTTCTTAATAGATCATTTAACCAGAAGATGAGTTAGCAAATTCAGAGCATGTGGTAGATAATTTGGTGACTCTGCAGTTTTCCACTTGGCGAGACGCAGTCGTTCTGACCGGCCTTGCTCAGAGCTACAGGAGCCGCGTGGCTGTCGTCATGCGCCAGCCGTGCACAGAACGTCCCTGATGACACCACGAGTCTTCACAATACCACTGTTACTGTCCCCATTAGCAGCTCCTTGCTGATCAGACGTACTGATCAGACGGTGTTTGAGAAGTGCCAGGAAGCTAGCCACTATGTGCTACAGGACTCTTATTGTGCCTCTGTCTCAGATACAGCAAGGTTGTATAGTTATGTTTATTTAACCTTGCAAGCCCAAATTTAGAGTTGAGCTCAGTAGCTGTGTTATTCAGAATGTCTCTGAATTCCATCACTGACTTAAAAAAAAATGCTTTGTCCAGTAATTACAAATATGCAGGCCAGAATAAAAGCGCACTGTAGACTACGCTGAGGGATTAGCAGGGATCCCTGTCTGTGTGGCCAGGCCACTGCAGGTATTGGTGATCTTTCTGAAGGGCACCAACACTCAAGCAGCTGAATTATTTACGTTGGCAGAACTTGGTGATTTTTGAGTGGCTGGTTCAGATAAAAATGTCACCTGTCTACGTTGTGACAGAAAGCACTGCGCTTTGATGACGCACTCAGACTTTGGCGTTCTCGCACTCCAGACGTAATCCAGACGCTCTCTGTCGTAATCCGGATGCTCTGTCGTAATCCGGACGTTCTCTGTCGTAATCCGGACGTTCTTTGTCGTAATCTAGACGTTCTTTGTCGTAATCTGGACATTCTCTAGCCCTGAGTACTCTGTCATTATCACATGGCAATCTGGCATACTCTGGTTTGAGAATCCTCTGGTGTTTTCTGGTGTTATCATACTGACTCTGGTGTGCTTGAAGAAAATGTGGAATGTGCGAAAACAATATTCAACACTACGATGACGATATGATTTGCGATAAATGAACAAATATTTGTGTTAATATTAGCGATACACTTCCTGGATCGTTCTGCATTAATAGGTACATTGCTAACATGCTCGCTGAATAAACTGAATAAATTAGGATTTTAAACAGTTTCATTACTGTACACGAATTCCTATTTAAATAGCCAATTGAAAGAATTTTTATTTAAATAATAAAAATAAAATTTAATTTCATTTAATATAAATAATATTTTATATTACATATATATTATATTATTTAATATAATTATATTTATTTAATAAAAAATAAAGTTTAATTTGACTGCCCCCTTTAAAATATTTTCTTCAAAGTGCGGCTGGTGTTCAAATTTTCAAATTGTACACGAATTTCCGATTATATACCCAATTAAAAGAATATTTATTTAAGTAATTATAATTATTATGTAATATATATAATAATTTATATTATATATATTATATTATTTAATATAAATTTATTGAATAAAAATGAAAGTTTAATTTTACTGCCCCTTTAAAATACTTTCTTCAAAAGCCCGATTATATACCCCTTTAAAATATTTTCTTCAAAGTGCGGCTGGTGTTCAAATTTTCAAATTGTACACGAATTTCCGATTATATACCCAATTAAAAGAATATTTATTTAAGTAATTATAATTATTATGTAATATATATAATAATTTATATTATATATATTATATTATTTAATATAAATTTATTGAATAAAAATGAAAGTTTAATTTTACTGCCCCCTTTAAAATACTTTCTTCAAAAGCCCGTGTCGTGGACGTAGCACAGGTCGTGGACGTAGCACAGGTCGTACACGTAGCACAGGTCGTGCACGTAGCACAGGTCGTACACGTAGCACAGGTCGTGCACGTAGCACAGGTCGTACACGTAGCACAGGTCGTACACGTAGCACAGGTCGTACACGTAGCACAGGTCATGGACGTAGCACAGGTCGTACACGTAGCACAGGTCGTGGACGTAGCACAGGTCGTGGACGTAGCACAGGTCATACACGTAGCACAGGTCGTGGACGTAGCACAGGTCGGGTCGCACACACAGGACAGGTCGTGGACGTAGCACAGGTCGTACACGTAGCACAGGTCGTACACGTAGCACAGGTCGTGGACGTAGCACAGGTCGTACACGTACCACAGGTCAGGTCGTGGACGTAGCACAGGTCGTACACGTAGCACAGGTCGTACACGTAGCACAGGTCAGGTCAGGTCGCACACGTAGCACAGGTCGCATACACGTAGCACAGGTCGTGGACGTAGCACAGGTCGAGTACACGTAGCACAGGTCGCATAACGTAGCACAGGTCATGGACGTAGGTCACAGGACAAAAGCACAGGTAGTACACGTAGCACAGGTCGCACACGTAGCACAGGTCGTACACGTACCACAGGTCGTGGACGTAGCACAGGTCGTACACGTAGCACAGGTCGTGGACGTAGCACAGGTCGTGGACGTAGCACAGGTCGTACACGTAGCACAGGTCGTGGACGTAGCACAGGTCGTACACGTAGCACAGGTCGTGCACGTAGCACAGGTCGTGCACGTAGCACAGGTCGTACACGTAGCACAGGTCGTACACGTAGCACAGGTCATGGACGTAGCACAGGTCGTACACGTACCACAGGTCAGGTCGTGGACGTAGCACAGGTCGTACACGTAGCACAGGTCGCCGTCATGGACGTAGCACAGGTCGTACACGTACCACCAGGTCGTGGACGTAGCACAGGTCGTACACGTAGCACAGGTCGTACACGTAGCACAGGTCGTACACGTAGCACAGGAAGGAAACAACGGCGAGTGTCCAGCTGAAATAGTTTAATGAAACAAGCGACACCGAACATAAACGTGCACTAACAACAACGAAATAAAGCAAACGTAACATCCAGAATGACAACGGTCGCGTGAACGTAAAAGACTCGCAGAGAGCAGAACGATCTGCCGGTAGCTAACAGCTCGTCAGAGCTTGATTTCATTGGTCAGTTGGTGTGAATGTTTCATCTGATTGGTCAAGACTGATAAGAAAAACCCTGTTATTTACACATGCAATGCAGGTGAATGTTTCTTATTCCAATACGTATTTTGGGATGTGTTTGTTGTTCATATTCCGATGTTGAACACACTTTATTGGCCGCGTGATATCAGTGGTGTAGTGCGATTAGGAGCTGTACTTCAGTCAATGTGAGGTCTGATTTGTTAAGCGTCTTTGCAAACTGCAAAGATGACGAGACATCAAAGACGTGTGCTGACAGCACAGATTTACACGGTGTCTTTTTTTAGCTTTTCATATCTGTTTGATTCTTTCTCTTCTCAAGGGGTGCGTGCATGTGGCCTCTAGGTGGCGCTAGAGGAGCATGGAACCTGACGTCGCTCGGCTCTACTCCTCCTCCCCTCCCCCGCTGGACGAGGTTGGAGAGGAGGAAGACGAAGACGAGTTCGGGGACTTTGGAGGTTACGGTGGCGGAGTGTCGTGCAGTTTCAGCTTCTCGGAGTTTGAGACACCCGCAGCATTCGGCCAATCGTACGCAGAGATCTCGCCACCTGACCTGCAGGCCACGCCCATAAAGGATGTATCCCAGGCGGGGGAGACCACGGTGGTTGAAGAAACAGGAAAGCTAGGCAGAGAAGCGCCAGGCCACCTTACCCTCAAACTCCGGTCAGTCGGTGGATGAACCTGCAGTATCTGTAGACCGTGAGAATGGAAAATTAGAGACATCTGAGGTTCTCATCAACGGAGATTCACCCTCCGGCCTCCAGGGGGCGCAGTCTGTGCTCTCTAACACAGGACAGCACGGCCGGGACTTTGAACGCAGCGACGCAGGCAAAAGTGGAATTTGTCTTGGCAGCAGACACAATAAGCTCAACAGAGATGCAGAGGAGGACGAACCTGTAGAATCAGGTGTAAACAGCACACACACTGGGATCACTGGGGACCACAGCACAGGGACGGAGCTAGCAGGTAACCAAAGCACACAGGCTAGGCTAGCAGATGACCACAGCACAGAGGCTGGGCTAACAGTGCCTAACGGCAGGGAGCCTGGGCTAGCTTACACAGCAGAGTCTAGTTCTGATCCTCATTCACCTGGCTCTGGTAGCATCTCCGAGCCTGGAGACACTGTAGCAGGTGAGCAGCTACCGGAGGTGATCTCTGATCTGCAGCAGTGTGATGCGAGTACAGTTAGGCTCACGGTGGAGATGCCTGTGGTCGTCCCCAACACGGAGCTGCTAGGAGACCCCGAGGATGTCGGTGGGGCTGATGTCGGCTCCTCGGGGGATGTGGGCCCAGACCGACGGGTATATGAGGCTGAGGGCAGTTCATCGGGTCCCACGGCGGAGGAAGATGATGACTTTGGGGATTTCAGGGACGTCAATCAGGGTTTCGCTGACTTCAGCCGGACCGACTCTGCCACACAGGAGGGATTTGCTGATTTCGTTACAGCGCTATCTGGATGCTCCACTGACGAGGAGTTTGGGGATACTGACACCCTCAAGGACTTGAAGGAGGAAGAGGAGCTGGCTGAGGAAGGTGATGATGATGATGATGATGAAGGCATGCAGTGTTCAGAGCTCCCGCCAAGTGACAGCTTTGCAGATTTCAGTTCGGCGCCGTGTGGAGGTTTGGCAGCTGGGCTGGGTGAGAGCTGGACAGCGTTTGGCCAGCAGGGGGAGTGTGAGAGCCAGCACGAGTCATGGACGGCGTTTGGCCAGCAGGGGGAGTGTGAGAGCCAGCAC
The DNA here is from genome assembly GCA_020368025.1 of Brachyhypopomus occidentalis. Taxonomy (NCBI): domain Eukaryota; kingdom Metazoa; phylum Chordata; class Actinopteri; order Gymnotiformes; family Hypopomidae; genus Brachyhypopomus; species Brachyhypopomus occidentalis. Next base: position 1,259,803 of record JAGXOD010000017.1, read on the forward strand.
GAGTCATGGACAGCGTTTGGCCAGCAGGGGGAGTGTGAGAGCCAGCACGAGTCATGGGCGGCGTTTGGCCAGCAGGGGGAGTGTGAGAGCCAGCACGAGTCATGGGCAGCGTTTGATAAGGAGCAGCAAAGTAGCACTGCAACATCGCCACCTAGTGACAGCCTCCAGACAGACAGTGTGCCGGTAAACAAACATTTGAAACCTATTATATTATATTTTCTTCTGCAATAAGATTTGTGTTTAATGTTTTTAAACTTTTTTAACTAGTGATCATGTTATAGTTGCCAATACTCGTTCGCCTGCTTCTGTTCCAGAATAAAATGCACCATTTTGAATCTGACTTTGCAGCCCACAAGCCCGATGTACAGAGTGGGTAGACAGCTTGTGCAGTGCAGGACTCTCCAAACCTGAACCCTGGGTTAGATGAGAGGGAGAGAGTGAAATGAAAAGGATGAAAAATAGTGATGGAGAGAGAAATGTCTCCGTCTCCCTCCCTCCCTCCTCCCTTCATCACTCGTTCTTTTCTCAGGCCGTGTTGAGCTGCAGACTGCAGCACCTCTTCCAAAGCACATTTCTCTCAGACGTCACCCCTGAGGTCACAGAGGTCGTGACCCTTCAGGCCCTGCTGGATCCCCAGGACCACGGGGACCACGGCTGCCTCCGCGCTCAGGGGTACGGCTGCCGTCCTGCTCGCCTTTGTGATTACTCATAACATGATCCCTCCCTGTGGAGTGTGCTGATTGGTCACCTTGGTATGTCCGCCTGTGTGGGGTCTTCTGATTGGTCATTTGTTGCTTGACCCCGTTTTCACTCTCTTTGCAACCTCGTAGCGCTCTTTGATCTTAATAAGTACAAATATAGATAATAAATGTTGTACTCTTCAGTGTAAAGGACGCTCTCATATTTGTACAAGTCTAATTTGTATACACATTTTTCATAAGTAATCTCATCAAGGAGGAGGTGTCCAGATAGATGTACTTCCTTCAGCCCATGTCTGTCTTGCACACTGCCAGTTGACTACAGTGTGCGTAACAGCCACAGTGTGTCCTTCACGTCTCCTTCCCCTGTGCTGTCTCAGGGAGCCCGTGGCCCTCTGGCGCCACCTGCTGGACATCCACTCTGCCCACGGCCTCAAGGTCCAGTGGGTCGGTTCACATAGCAACAGAATTCTGCTGGACAGCCTGGGAATGCGGAACATTGTGAGAGTCCAATGCCGTCGTTCTGCATGCAGCACAGTGAACACGCCTGCACACTCACACCCGTTAACACCCGTTAACACCCTCGTCTGTCTCTTAGAAACACATTCTGTAGGGGTACAGGTAGAGCCATGTCACCATGGAAACACATGTTCTAAGGTCGTGCAGCTTGTCAGTTAAGGATCCGTTGGGACCAACTCCAACATAACTCGTGCAGTTTGAGTGAATCCAGTTTGAAGTTTAAAGCCTTTTTATGATTTGAGTGCTGTTTGAGATTTGAGTGCTGTTTGAGATTTGAGTGCTGTTTTTGATTTGAGTGCTGTTTGAGATTTGAGTGCTGTTTTTGATTTGAGTGCTGTTTTTGATTTGAGTGCCGTTTGAGATTTGAGTGCTGTTTTTGATTTGAGTGCTGTTTGAGATTTGAGTGCTGTTTGAGATTTGAGTGCTGTTTTTGATTTGAGTGCTGTTTTTGATTTGAGTGCTGTTTGAGATTTGAGTGCTGTTTGAGATTTGAGTGCTGTTTGAGATTTGAGTGCTGTTTTTGATTTGAGTGCTGTTTGAGATTTGAGTGCTGTTTGAGATTTGAGTGCTGTTTTTGATTTGAGTGCTGTTTTTGATTTGAGTGCTGTTTTTGATTTGAGTGCTGTTTTTGATTTGAGTGCCGTTTGAGATTTGAGTGCTGTTTGAGATTTGAGTGCTGTTTGAGATTGTAACGATTTGTTTGTTCGGTTGTCCCTCCTGCAGTTGTTCACTCAGAGCAGGCGGCCGGTGATCGTGCCTATATTTGCAGCTGGCCTGGTGAGGGCAGTGTTGAGCAACGTGCACAACATTATCCACTCAAAGAAAAATTTCATGACTTTCACTCACTCACTCACTCTTGTACTCTGCCACAGTGGTCACACAGCATCTTCATCTGTGCTTAATACAGTAAGGATTGTAGAATGTCCTTTTAGACTTACTGTGTCTGAATTGAAACACTCTGACTCTGTCTGTCTGTCTGTCTGTCTCAGGGGATGCTTGAACCTACTAAAGATCCTGTAAAACCTTCATCTTCTTCTGCAGCTCTGAGGTCATCTCCAGGCCAGGACACATCCACTCTATGCACACCGGTACAAAAACACACACATTCCATCTTATTTCGTCAGATCCATAATCCTCCATGTTTATTGGCTGTTCTGGATGGCTGTCATTTCCTGTAGAGATTAGATCCTTATCGGTGCACCACTATGCATGGCACAATATGCACTGTTAAAGTGTGTTGTTCTCCTGTGTTTTCCACTTTTGTCCAGCAGGTGGTGCCCTCGTCGCGCATCACTGAAGATGGTACGTCCCAGCGTCGAGCTTCTTTCTCTGTAACACAAGACAAAACAACCCGCCACTCTCGACAGAAATCTTACTCCTGAGATAATTCCTGCTCTCTCTCTCTCTCTCTCTCTCCCTCTCCTTCCTCCCCTCCCCTCCCATCTCTCTGTTCCCTCTGGTTCCTTCTCACTGTTGCACCTTTCCGAGTGGATCCTGGTCCTCTGCTCTCTCTGCTGAGTTTAAGGCTGTTCTGGTGCTTTCTGCTGTTCCTCTCCTCTGAACTGCGTAGACCTGATTGCCTTAATCCACGGGCTCAGCTGAGTTGCCATAACACATCAGCCCCTGCAGGGGGCGTAAGGGGAAAAGGAAGGTAGCTGAGTGATCTGGGACAAACCTGTTGTTGTTCTTCTCTTCCCCTCTCCATACCTCTGTATCACTTTACGACTGTGAAAGCACTGTGAAATTCTAGTCTCTCCCAGTCTCTCCCTCCCTCCCTCCCCCCCCTCCCTCACTCTCTCACTCTTTTTCTTTTGTTGTCTCTGTACTGTACACTGAGATGCACTACCTCATTTGGTTCAGTATGCATGTGCGTCTGTGGTGAGGTTCAAGTCTCGAATATGCAACACTAAACACAAACACCATAACGATCTGCATCGGTGAGTCGTTTGGACAGTTCTCAGTCGAGACATTACAGTTTTATGAAGTTTAACTATGTCGGATCAGTTTTACACTTGTGCCACATGCGCTACGAAAGCCGTTAACGGTTCTGGTCCACTGCAAACTGGGCCAGCAAAACAGCAGGGACACGGGGGCTCCATCAGGGTCCGACACATTTCAGCCGCTTCAGATTACAGATCCGAACGTAATCTGGCCTCCATTTTAACCACAGTGCACTGCAGCAGGCATTGACCCTCTGACTGAGTGTCCGGTCATTTGGGGCAAATAATTGCTAATGGGGGCAGTTGAGGGTCACAAGGCTCAAGAGGGACAAGTCTCCTGTTTGATGTAATCAGAGAGAGACATACCTGTTTATTACCCCTGCCCCTGTCACTACAGCTCACCAGAAAGCTAAAGGAATGCCACCTTCAGCCACTGCAACACTGAAGGCCCCGCAGTGTAACGGGGGAGCAGTTAGCATGCTGTCATTACCCCGTGCTAGCTGCTTCCTCGTAGGTGTTGTTCACTAGTCGTGCGTCCAGACATGCCATGGCCAACTGCTACCTTACTTGAAGTATTGAAGCATCTGGGTGACGCGGTGGTTGCCCTGGTGATACAGTCCGGTATTCTCCCTGCTCTAACTCTTTTCTATCAGCTCACTAACCTGTCCGTAATTGGCTGATGCGGTGAATCAGGAGTGTTTGATCAGGTAAGCCCCTCCCCCCCATGGGCGGAGTTTTACACGCTCAGGACCAGGACAGGGAACCGGGTGGGGGTTATTATTTAACAGCATGGAGCAGGTACTACAGAGGACCGGAGATGTTCCTGGGGTGTTTCCATGGTGTTCCTTTTGTGTTTTTCTTGTTTAATGAGGCAGATTTTTTTTAAATAAAGCTTCATTTATGATATGAAAGCTACACAGAGCTTTACAAGTACAAGAAAAGCCATAAACATGTAAACGGGCATTTCAAAACTGTACTTAAACATTTATTTCATATAGCACCTCTGTCCTGTAAACGACTTCTATGTCTTTGATCTGTTCGGTCTTCTGTTACCTTTTCTGTCCTTCGTTCGACTTTCTTTCTGTTGATGGGACAAATCTGATTCCTGTCCCTGATCCTGAACTGTCTTAAAGAACCTTCTCTCTGATGCACTTTAGTTTAATGGTGGTTTTATTTAGATTTGAATCATGATTCCTATTGGCCATTGGATTCTTGGGAGTTTTCAGAGCAAATCACTCTTGTATTGAATATTATTTCAGAATAAGTAAAATAAAATGTTTTATACTATAATACATCATTTCCTCTCTTTCCTGTCTCTGTCCTGTCCTCTCAAAACCTCCTTTCAAGATGACACAGTCCTTTCCCGGGGTCTCTGTCTCCCTACTGATGATGGTGTTTGACTCATACTGTATACTGACTTTGACATGAAGCCAACATGATGTGTCACATGACCCGTTCTTATAAGTGCAGTATCCAAATTATGTAATGACATCCAAACATTTGATCAACTTACTCGAGAACGTTTAATCATACAGCGTGCTTTGTGTACAAGGATTAAAGGTCACCAGGGACAGACACATTGTTCCACACAGTATTAGACCAGTATGGTCTTAAAGTACATTTTCATGTCATAAATCATAATTGTCATAGGATCTTAAAGAAGAAAACGTAAACAAAAACACCTTAAAATGCAGCACCTTCAAACGAGTATTTGATAAAAGCAGCTTTTGATGAGGAAACAGTTCAACCTTCTCCTGACATCCGTTTGTAAGATGCAAATGTGATTATTTATACGTAATCTGTTTTGTAAAGCAGTCTGTTGTTAGATCTGAGCAAAATCAGATGGATTATGTCACCAGTTCATGTTCCTGCACTACAGCTGCTGAAGCTACAACACTTGTTGGAGGAAGCTCAGCATGTCTGACGTTCCAGTACTCACTGATTCAGGATCAGTTTCCAGTACTTTCCGTCTTGCGTGGAACCAGTTTATGAGAAAACAGAAATCTGTTCTCAGATCAGAGTAACTGATGGTGGTCTGTCATGTTTTTGCATTAACAGAATTGCATCAAACAAGCCAGACGGATGGTTTTAAGTTAATCGCATTTAAGACGTTTATTTATTTATGTTTAATAAATGAGCTGTGGAGGTTTTTTAAAGTATTTTTTTATTTGATACAGGTGCGGTTTTAAACTCACTGTGCTCATGTGTTTTAACCTCATGTTAACGTTCTTGCCTCTCCGTGCCTGTGTGCTGCTGTTGCAAACTACAGCAGCAGGGGGCGTCGTATCCCAGCTCAACCTTGATTTCTTTGGCCCAGCGGAAGAGGATAGTGATACTGATTGTGGTACTGATGCACCTCTGCCAGGTTAGAATAGAGACGTGGTGTTGTACACACACACACACACACACACACACATCTGTGGTTGTGTTGTGAGGTGCTGTGGTTGCTGTGAATCGTCTCTTTTTCACTCTGCTAATTGCTGTTGGTGACTGTAGGAAGCAGTTTTCATAAATGAGTAAACAGGGCCCTCCTTTCTACACAGCTCACCACCTGGTGGCGCCCATGAGCTCTTGTGCTACATAGAAGGGAAGCTAGTGACACGTACACCAGTAGATGTAGCAGAGAGTGCTTGCGTGTGATTGAAAGAGAAACAGAACGCTGGTCTCAGATCAGTGTTTAAAGGGAAGCTTCTTCCTGCAGTCCCATGCTCTGTCTTACTTTGTTAGAGTTAGAGTTAGAGTTAGAGTTAGAGTTAGAGTTAGAGTTAGAGTTAGGGTTAGAGTTAGAGTTAGGGTTAGGGTTAGGGTTAGGGTTAGGGTTAGGGTTAGGGTTAGGGTTAGGGTTAGAGTTAGGGTTAGAGTTAGGGTTGGCTTCACTATGCTGTGTTGGATCTGAGACCTTCACAAATGCACATGAAAATGCCCTACAGGAGTCGGAGGGGAAGGAGTGTTTGTTTATCTGTTTGTTTGAGGGGAGGAGTTTTTGTTTATCTGTTTGAGGGGAGGCTGTTTTTGTTTGTTTGAGAGGAGGTTGCATAGGGGAGAAACAGTAAAAAATAAAAGCTAGAGATGTTTCTTGCCATATTTATACATTGTTCATTCATTGGCATGGATTCTTTTTTGAAGTTCAGTAAAAATATTATCTTTTAATATATTCATTTTCCATTTTATTTTACTATAACCCTATTGAGCACTTGATTGAGGCTAGCAGGCCAAAAACACTGCAGTTGAAATGTGTGTAGTTTAGAGCCTGAAGTGTAGTTTAAGGCCTGTAGTGTAGTTTATGACCTGTTGTGTAGTTTAAGGCCTGTAGTGTAGTTTATGACCTGTTGTGTAGTTTATGGCCTGTAGTGTAGTTTATGACCTGTTGTGTAGTTTATGGCCTGTAGTGTAGTTTAGGGCCTGAAGTGTAGTTTAAGGCCTGTAGTGTAGTTTATGACCTGTTGTGTAGTTTATGGCCTGTAGTGTAGTTTAGGGCCTGTAGTGTAGTTTTATGGCCTGTTGTATAGTTTATGGCCTGTAGTGTAGTTTAAGCACTAGTGTAGTTTAGGGCCTGTAGTGTAGTTTAAGGCCTGCAATGTAGTGTAGTTTAGGGCCTGTAGTGTAGTTTAAGGCCTGTAGATTATGGCCTGTAGTGTAGTTTATGGCCTGTAGTGTAGTTTAGGGCCTGTAGTGTAGATTATGGCCTGTAGTGTAGTTTAAGCACTGTAGTGTAGTTTATGGCCTGTAGTGTAGTTTAAGCACTGTAGTGTAGTTTATGGCCTGTAGTGTAGTTTAAGGCCTGTAGTGTAGTTTATGGCCTGTAGTGTAGTTTAAGCACTGTAGTGTAGTTTATGGCCTGTAGTGTAGTTTATGGCCTGTAGTGTAGTTTAAGCACTGTAGTGTAGTTTAAGCACTGTAGTGTAGTTTAGGGCTTCTGTTCTGCTGTGAGTTTAGCACATTGTTACTGAGGGTGTGTGTTAAATTGCTCAGATGTCATCCTGTATCTTTTGTGCAGTCTTTTATACTGAAAGCAACTGTGTGTGTGTGTGTGTGTGTGCATGGACGCATGTGTGACACAGATAGAGAAGCTTTAAATGGGTTATCTTTTTTTTTAGGTATTATTGTGTTGGGAAGGAAGGGGTGTTGTATTTTAATACTTTCTGCTCTGTAAATTCAGGGGTGGATCCAGAGCTGTATGAGTTGACCACTGCTAAACTGGAGAACAGTATATCTGGCAACAATAGAACAGATGCATTCAACAGACTGATGGAGACTATTGAGAAAACCAGCACTCTACAGAGGTGTGTCATCACACACACACACACACACACACACTCCCTCATGTAGACCTACAGCACACACACATAATCTCACTGCTCTTCCCAGCAGATTTGTAGAGTGTGGTTACTTTGGCCCCTGGAGGGTCTCCCTCTTCTACTACCTGCAGATTCATTGCAGGGAGACGTAAACTGAAAGGATTTCAGCCTGAGCTTTGAGCTGTCAGCTCAGACCGACCCGTCCAAGTTCACCTGAGGCCCATTTCATTATTTGTACGCAGTTCAGCTTGTGTGTAGCTTTATCAGCCTTAGCCATTAAGCTTACTGGTCTCCAGTTTACTGGCAGCACTGGGATGGTCCGTGTGCAGCGTGGATAGCTGGGTTGCCTCTTTCACACAAACACCTGCCTGGTGACATTCTGACATACTAGGTAAACATGACTTGCCTCAAAGTGGACACACGTTACTCCGAGTTCACTCTTTACAGTGCGCAAGGTGAAATGGGGGGGGGGGGTTTGCTGGGTGTAATGTCCGCTGTATGTGTGTGTGTGTGTGTGTGTGTGTTGTCAGGAAACCAGAGAGAGATGGGGAAATAAGTGAGGAGGCCGCCCGGGTGATCTCAGTCCTCCCCAACCTGTCTTTCATGAGAGCAAGAGTTCTGATGTTCCCCTCCACACTCACTCCAACAGCCAATCACCTCTGAGCTCCAGCACTCACTATCCAATCATCTCTGACCTTGCTGCCTTCATTATCCTGCCGCGTTTGTTGTTGCTGCTCCATTAGCCCGTAGGGCAGGTGGACTTTTGTCTGTAACAGAGAAACAACTAAATCAAATCCCTGGAGGACACCCCACCTCGAAGGGCTGAAACCTCCGGCTTGGTTTGATAAATGTGTGTTGGTCTTTTGTTGTTAATCGTTTCTCTTGTCATGCTAAATGTGTGTGTTTTTATCCGTTTTTTTTTAACCCAAATGACACAAGGCGCATCGGAGAAATGGGACGAACAATTGCACATTTTTAGTACTTGAAAGAAAAGACGTAATCCTGAACACTGACCCTCCTCTCTGTGTGGAGGTTCTGAACCCTGGATGGTAGCGCAGGCATCCACACATCTCCCTTAGGTCCTGCTCAGCGACCTATGGACTGGCCACCTCCGCAAGGCCTTATTCTTCTGTTTGGCGTGTCTGAGATGTCTGATGTAATCCTCTGTCTCTGTACATTGGTCGTCATAACTGCATAATGTTTATTTATCATTTCTTTTCGATGCTTGTGAATTTCCTGTGCATCTTTACCTGTTAGCAAGCATTCCGCATAGCTACTACACAGTAGCTACTACACACTATACAGGACAGACTCGCGTTTCTTCATCACTATGATCTTAATAAGGGTTTTTATGTGTATTTATTTTTATCATATGTATTTTGTGCTTTCTTCTTAGGTTTGTATTTATTTGTGGTGTAATGTTAAACATTTGAAGGGAGATCTTGCACATGTAAAGACAGCGCAGATGAATGTGGGGTCAAACTGTGTGGGACTGTGGAGCACAAAGTGCTCCCGGGGAAAACACGTAATTTAGTGCAAAAGGTTCCTGTTAGTCCTGTACCATTTTCTTAGGAATGTGTGTATATAACAAGTCCGATGTAAGTTCATCTCAAGCAAGAATGGTGAATTTTATTTTGACTAAATACGAGTGAGTTTGTTCATTTTTTTTTTCTTTTGGTTTTTGATGGGGCGGACATGGTCCCATCGCCGTCGTAACGAGAGAGCATCGCTGTGCGCTGTAAACGAGACCGTAGACGGACACGTGACAGATGGCCAGTCCACTGACACGGATGTGTGTCTAATGAGGAAAAAAACATGGAAACTTTAAAGAGGCAAGGAACGTAGATTTATGTAGCACCGTTGCATTGACTGCGTTGGCAGACGCTCTTCTCTGTAGCGGAGCTTATGTGGGGGTCGCGCGTGCCGTGCACACATGACCGACTACGCAGAGGAGCCGCGAGGCAGAATTTGTTACACTATAACTTAGCACGACGTTCAATAAATCAGTTGTACACGATTTCTGGTCATTTGCATTCCAGTTTCGCTCGTTAAAGGCACGAGCAGCTGCGAACGTGTTGCTTCCATAGATTATCATGCAATCGGGGAGTTGAGTCGATCAGAACACGTCTGGTGCATCAGACGCGTACAAGTCCTGGTTCTTAAAGCATTAAAACACGTTTTGGTTGAACAACAATGAAATAAAAACGTTAACGTTCATATACCCTCATTGCTGGTTTTTTCTTTTCTTTTTTTTTTTACAAAGTAGCAATCATTTTTTACTGCGTGGTCACTCAAAAACGTACTTGGTTTGCTGGGGTTATTTTTTTAGAGTTGCGTGTGTGTGGATAGTGTAGCATGTATCTAAAGCTTCTCGCATGCGTCCACAGACTGAAAATACAAGGTTTGCAGAGCGACTTACATATTTATGTCAGTGCGTTTGTCCCCCAGAGGATCGAAACCACGTCCTTAGTACGTCTAGGACCGTGCTCTACCTGAGCTAAACCGAGAAAATGGTGAGATACGGTACTAGAGTTTACCTGACCAAGAACCCTCTTCCGTTCAGCATACAAATTAAACTAACAATAACCATTACCCAGAAAATGTCATCCTTTGGATTGCCGGTTGGAAAGGCACATCTCCACAGATATAAACTTGATATTGACATACTGGTATACATCAGTACAACCTGCTGCAGTAGCTGTTGCGGTCGGCTATTAGCGCTCAGCCGGTGCTGGGAGATTTTATGTGCTGACAGTCATTTACGAATCAAGAAGGGACCCGGTCTACATCCGTATTTCCTAATCTAATCCGTCTGTTGGAAAGTAAAGGTTGCCAACAAGCTCGGATGCGAATGAGTTAACGGGCGCATCTGCGTGTCCAGCGCATCGCGCACCGCTCAGGGATCACGCGATCATGGCCGGTAACGGCGTCGGTGATGATAAAGAAGCACCTCACGGGGGTACAGAGATGGAAAGGCGGGTACGTTTTTGTTTTTGCTTGACCATATTTCGCAGTTTATTCGGCCGTGTAGGCTTCAGCGAGCAGTCGCTTGCTTAGAGAGATGTTTATACTGAACGGGACGTCCCGCATCTATGAGTGAACTCCCCCCGATCGAAAGCCTTGTACAATCTGAGACGTTCGTTTCACGTCGACGACTGCACTTGTCGCGACTCCCGGTTTTAGAAATCACGCGTGCACGTCGCGCGGACCGCATGACGGGAGGCGGCGAGTGGGGCGGCAGTCTGTAGTGACGCAGCGCTACGAGATGTAGAGCTCGCAGCAATGGCCGGGGTTTTTCATAAATGCCGCGTCTCTCTGCAGACGGCATGCGACATCCCAGTCGCGTCGGAGCGTGCAGTCACCTCGTCCAGACGTTTTGGGACTGCCGGAGGAATATAAACTTTTTTAACGGACGTCATTTTGCTTAAGAGAACCGCGCGCTCCTGCAGGTACCTCTGTGTTTCGTTCAGAGTATTTTCGTCAATATCAAAAGGTTGCATGTAGTACTGCTGTAGCAGTTTTTATTGTTGGCATACCGTACATTGGTGTTTCTGCTAATGCCTGGTGAAACGTTTGTCCGGTGATTGAGGTCTAACGTGATAATATCTAAGAAGGAGGAATATCTTTCTCCATTAAATCACCGAGTTCCTACCTGCGAGTCGCAGGTGCGCAATGGTGCGCGTATCCACAACTATAAATCTGACTACTGACTGTTCTGTTCAGCTATAAATCGACCTACTTCGGCCCGACTGACTGTTCTGTTAAACTGAAATTGTCAGGTGACTTTTCACATGATGCCCCGGTGGCTTCTTAGCTTCAATTCATGTCGACTCCACGAGCTTCATGAATGTAACACCAGTGCAGTCAGAATTAAGAGGGGTGCATTTCTCGGCAGGTGATCTAAATTTTGTTGGTTCTACTTCAAAATCATTTTAGCCATATAGACACAGACAGTTTTACAAATGCAACAACATAAAATTAAATATAAAATGTATATCCATGTCAGTTAGAAAATACTGAATTATAATTCTCTCAGTATTAAACATAACAGGATGCACCGCTGTCAGGACTCGTCAGTATAGGAAATGTGATGTTGATATAACATGATAATGATGTGTATATAAATCTGCAATGCGCTGGCCCTGATCCACAATTACAATGTACATATATATATATATATATATATATATATATATATATATATATATATATAATGTGAAAGTTGTGGTGTTAAGAATAATGAGGCTGAAAAAGAAGCAGGAATGAGAGATTTCGATTCAGACCTCACATGAGCCTGACCTCAGTGACCCCATGCTAGCCTGACCTGAGTTACCCCACGTGAGCCTGACCTCAGTGACCTCATGCTAGCCTGACCTGTTACCCCACGTGAGCCTGACCTCAGTGACCCCATGCTAGCCTGACCTGAGTTACCCCACGTGAGCCTGACCTCAGTGACCCTATGCTAGCCTGACCTGAGTTACCCCACGTGAGCCTGACCTCAGTGACCCCATGCTAGCTTGACCTGAGTTACCCCACGTGAGCCTGACCTCAGTGACCTCATGCTAGCCTGACCTGAGTTACCCCACGTGAGCCTGACCTCAGTGACCTCATGCTAGCCTGACCTGAGTTACCCCACGTGAGCCTAACCCAGCTTCTCAGTGATGTGATTCTTTCTGAATGCCACTGAGCTCCTCAAACCCTAAACAGACTGGAAATCTCACCATAATTTCCTTTCTTTCTGTGTGCGTGTGTGTGTGTGTGTGTGTGTGTGTGTAGACACCGGGGGGTGTAATGATGAATGACACAGCGGCGTGTGTGTGTGTGGACAGCTCCAGTGCTGCCATCCTCTGTCGGGATGTGTGTCGCTCCTACGGGAAGCTGCAAGTCCTCACCAACCTCAATCTGTGTGTTCCACAGGGCCAGATGTGAGTCCAGCACACACACACACACAGAAGCACACATGCATGCATGCAAGCACACACACTGTTAAACAGCACATCAGTAAAATCCCTCTAGAGTGTGGAACATTTCAGCACTGATGAATGTCACATCACTGATCATCTTCATGCTTATGATGTCATTGCTATGTTTTTTGGGGAGTGGGGTGTCATTAATAAAAACTGCACACATTTATAACATCATTGTCCAGTTTAGATCACAATCTTGAAAACGTTCTGACATAACTGACTGTATTCAACCCTACGTACCTGTGCAATTCACACTGGCATGATTAAGATCTTTCTGCTCTTAATATCCATCCGGGTGGCAGTGTGTTCTTCAGCCCTCAGCCAGATTCTTTACGTCTGTGTTTTGCTGCCACCTGCTATCTGCTGTTGTAAAGGTGGATAGAGTACACCTCCAGTCCAGCTTCAGTGATGCTTCACTTATAAATACTATATTAGTCTACCTTGTGATCACGTCTCAAAGTTGTGAGGTTAGGATCTGGGCTGAAAAGAGTACTTCTTTATTTAGGGACTTTCAGTGTATTTTAAAAATGGCCCCACCATCTTTTTTCACTTCCTTTTTTGTCAGCTACGGGTTGCTGGGGCCAAGTGGTTGTGGGAAGACCACTCTGCTGAAGTGCATTGTGGGAACACTGAAAATCTCGCGAGGGCAAATCAGCGTGTTGGGGAAGCCTCCAGCTTTCCCAGGACACGAGGTCCCAGGGAGGATGGTGGGATACATGCCGCAGGTGAGACCATCCTTCAGTCCTTCAGTCTGCCTCTCTCTCTAGCTCTCATCCTCTCTTTCAGAGTCTCTCTCACTCTCTCTCTCTCTCTTTGACTCTGACCTTTTTCTGAAAGGTTTTTTGAATTTGGTGCCAGTCAGAATATACAATCAGATTCCATTTGGTTCCATTTTCCATTTGGTTCCATTTTTCATTGGATTTCAGGTGTGTAACAAAACATGGTACAAATGTGTCAAACTGCGTCCTCCTATTCTCGCAGGACATAGCTCTGTACAACGAGTTCACCATCAGTGAGACACTCTGGTTCTATGGGCGTGTACATGGCCTGTCCTCCAAGGACATCGAGGCCCGATTGGACTTCCTCATCAACTTCCTGGACCTGCCTCAGAAGAATAGCCTGGTCAGGAACCTCAGGTATGAACAAGCTGAATATGAATCTGAATCAATTCTGAGTGGTTTGAAAATCCTCAACTAGGGACGCTCAATGAATGTCAAGACAGGGGTGTCTAACCCTGCTCACAGGGACAGGGGTGTCTAACCCTGCTCACAGGGACAGGGGTGTCTAACCCTGCTCACAGGGACAGGGGTGTTCTAACCCTGCTCACAGGGACAGGGGTGTCTAACCCTGCTCACAGGGACAGGGGTGTCTAACCCTGCTCACAGGGACAGGGGTGTCTAACCCTGCTCACAGGGACAGGGGTGTCTAACCCTGCTCACAGGGACAGGGGTGTCTAACCCTGCTCACAGGGACAGGGGTGTCTAACCCTGCTCACAGCGACACAGGGACAGGGGTGTCTAACCCTGCCAACAGAGACAAGGGTGTCTAACCCTGCTCACAGGGACAGGGGTGTCTAACCCTGCTCACAGGGACAGGGGTGTCTAACCCTGCTCACAGGGACAGGGGTGTCTAACCCTGCTCACAGGGACAGGGGTGTCTAACCCTGCTCACAGGGACAGGGGTGTCTAACCCTGCTCACAGGGACAGGGGTGTCTAACCCTGCTCACAGGGACAGGGGGTGTCTAACCCTGCTCACAGGGACAGGGGTGTCTAACCCTGCTCACAGGGACAGGGGTGTCTAACCCTGCTCACAGGGACAGGGGTGTCTAACCCTGCTCACAGGGACAGGGGTGTCTAACCCTGCTCACAGGGACAGGGGTGTCTAACCCTGCTCACAGGGACAGGGGTGTCTAACCCTGCTCACAGGGACAGGGTGTCTAAGGGACAGGGGTGTCTAACCCTGCTCACAGGGACAGGGGTGTCTAACCCTGCTCACAGGGACAGGGGTGTCTAACCCTGCTCACAGGGACAGGGGTGTCTAACCCTGCTCACAGGGACAGGGGTGTCTAACCCTGCTCACAGGGACAGGGGTGTCTAACCCTGCTCACAGGGACAGGGGTGTCTAACCCTGCTCACAGGGACAGGGGTCTAACCCTGCTCACAGGGACAGGGTGTCTAACCCTGCTCACAGGGACAGGGGTGTCTAACCCTGCTCACAGGGACAGGGGGTCTAACCCTGCTCACAGGGACAGGGGTGTCTAACCCTGCTCACAGGGACAGGGGTGTCACAGGGACAGGGGTGTCTAACCCTGCTCACAGGGACAGGGGTGTCTAACCCTGCTCACAGGGACAGGGGTGTCTAACCCTGCTCACAGGGACAGGGGTGTCTAACCCTGCTCACAGGGACAGGGGTGTCTAACCCTGCTCACAGGGACAGGGGTGTCTAACCCTGCTCACAGCGACAGGGGTGTCTAACCCTGCTCACAGGGACAGGGGTGTCTAACCCTGCTCACAACTCTGATGGGCTTCTGTAGTAACCAAGCACTTGGAGCACAAGCAATTTACCCATTTCTAAAGTGTGTAATTGAACTATTACCAAAGTGCATTTCCACTGAACCTGAACAGGTTGTAAGTTGAGACTAGACTGGGATGCATTGTGGGAATTTTCTTTTGGAAGCCTTGAGTGGTGCAGCACTAGATTTATTGCAAAGAGGCCCACAGAGTTCATTTTGATTGGCTGATGTCACATGGACTGTGTGTGTGTGCGTGCACACTTGTGTGAGAGCACTTGCACATATGTGTGTGCACGCGTGGTTACATGTTTGCTGCGGACACACAGCTGAGCAGTGTGTGTTCACTGGCGCTGAGGTATGTTTGGTATGGGAAGCTCCATCCACACATGGGCCTTGTCATTCCTGTTCTCTCTCACCGGAGGCTAGAAGCTGGGCTCCCATGAGCAGGTAAGGGGGTTGAGGGCAGGGGGGGCAGTTAGGGCAGGGAGGGCAGGTCCCCCTGCCAGCCACCTGCCCCATGCTCTGATTGCTCGAGTGTCTCAGTATTTGAGTTTGAGCTTTTACCTTGAGATGCACTTATATGAGCGCGTGTTTGAAAGCTGCTTTTTAGTTAACTGTGTTTGATAAACTGTGGTTTGGTTTCCTGCATTTTGGTTAGTATTTTGTTAGTATTTTGTTGATTGGATAGCTAGTAGAAACATTGCTAGTTTTATATTTAATCGATAATTGGTTGACGAATGGAAGATTTTTCATTTTCTGATTAGAAATTGGTCTGCTCCTCCATGGATCACCACCTTATCGTGGTGGAGGGGTTTGCGTGCCCATGTGATCCTAGGAGCTAGGTTGTCGGGGGCAATGCCCCTGGTAGGGTCTCCCATGGCAAATTGGTCCTAGGTGATGGGCCAGACAAAGAGTGGTCCAAATAAAAACCCCAATGGAATATGAAAACAGGACCCAGATACCCTTGCCCGGATCAGGGTTACCGGGGCCTCACCCTGGAGCCAGGCCTGGGGGAGGGGCTCCTCGGCGAGCGCCTGGTGGCCGGGTCTCTACCCATGGGGCCCGGCCGGGCACAGCCCGAAGGGATTACATGGGTTCACTCTCCCATGGGCCCACCACCGGTGGGAGAGGTAGTACTAGGGGTTCGGTGCATTGTGGTTTGGGCGGTGGCCGAAGGCGGGGGCCTTGGCGTACCGACCCTCGGTTACTGAAGCTGGCTCTTGGGACATGGACGTAACCTCTCTGGGTGGGAAGGAGCCTGAGCTGGTGTGTGAGGCTGAGAGATACCAACTAGATATAGTTGGGCTCACCTCCACACACAGTCTGGGTTCTGGAACCAATCCCTCTCGAGAGGCTGGACTTTATTCTTTTCTGGAGTTGCCCAGGGTGAAAGGCGGAGGGCTGGAGTGGGCTTACTCATAGCTCCCCGGCTCGCTGCCTGTGTGTTGGGGTTTTCCCCAGTGGATAAGAGGGTTGCTTCCCTGCGCCTTAGGGTCGGGGAAAGGGCTCTGACTGTTGTTTGTGCTTATGCACCGAATGGCAGTTCGGAGTACCCGGCCTTCTTGGAGTCCTTGGAGGGGGTACTGGAAGGTGCCCCTTCTGGGGATTCCATTGTTCTGCTGGGGGACTTCAATGCTCACGTGGGCAATGACAGTGGGACCTGGAAGGGCGTGATTGGGAGGAACGGCCTCTCCGATCTGAACCCCAGTGGTGTTCTGTTGTTGGACTTCTGTGCTCGTCACAGTTTGTCAATAACGAACACCATGTTTGAGCACAGAGGTGTCCATAAGTGCACATGGCACCAGGACACCTTAGGTCGCAGTTCGATGATCGATTTTGTAATCGTATCGTCGAACTTGCGACCGTGTGTCTTGGACACTCGGGTAAAGAGAGGAGCTGAGCTGTCAACCGATCACCACCTAGTGGTGAGTTGGATCAGATGGCGGGCGAGGATGCCAGACAGACCTGGCAGACCCAAACGTATTGTGAGGGTTTGCTGGGAACGTCTGGCAGAGGAACCTGTCAGAAAGGTCTTTAACTCCCACATCCGACAAAGCTTTGACCGCATCCCGAGGGAGGCCGGAAACATTGAGTCTGAGTGGGCTTGGTTCCGTGCTTCTATTGTCAATGCGGCAGATCGGAGCTGTGGCCGCAAGGTTGTCGGTGCCTGTCGTGGCGGCAATCCCAGAACCCGGTGGTGGACACCTCGGGTAAGGGAGGCCGTCATGCTGAAGAAAGAGTCCTATCGGGCCTGGTTGGCCCGTGGGACTTTGGAGGCAGCAGACAGGTACAGGGGGCCAAGCGGATCGCGGCTTTGACTGTCGCAGAGGCAAAAACTTCGGGTGTGGGAAGAGTTTGGTGAGACCATGGAAAGCGACTTTCGATCGGCTCCGAGGAGGTTCTGGCAAACCGTCAGGCAACTCAGGAGGGGAAAGCGTTTCCCGACCAACACTGTATACAGTGAGGCTGGGGATCTGCTGACCTCGACTGGGGATGTCATTAGGCGGTGGAAGGAATACTTCGAGGATCTTCTCAATCCCACCACCACGTCTTCCATAGAGGAAGCAGAACCAGAGGACTCGGGCGGGGGTTTGCCCATCACTAGGGCTGAGGTGACCAGGGTAGTTGTGAAACTCCTTGGAGCCAAGGCTCCGGGGTGGATGAGATCCGTCCTGAGTTCCTTAAGGCTCTGGATGTTGTGGGACTGTCTTGGTTGACACGTCTTTGCAACATCGCGTGTACATCGGGGGCAGTGCCTCTGGATTGGCAAACCGGGGTGGTGGTTCCCCTTTTTAAGAAAGGGGACCGGAGAGTGTGCTCCAACTATCGGGGGATCACACTTCTCAGCCTCCCGGTAAGGTCTATGCAGGGGTTCTGGAGAAGAGAGTCCGTTCGATAGTCGAATCTCAGTTACAAGAGGAACAATGTGGATTCCGTCCTGGTGGTGGAACACTGGACCAACTTTTCACCCTTGCGAGGGTCCTAGAGGGTGCATGGGAGTTTGCTCAACCAGTCCACATGTGCTTTGTGGATTTGGAAAAGGCATTCGACCGTGTCCCTCGGGGATTCCTCTGGGGGGTGCTCGGGGGAGTATAAGTACGGGGCCCGTTGCTACGGGCTACCCAGTCCCTGTACAAACGGAGCAGGAGTTTGGTTCGCATGGCCGGCAGTAAGTCAGACTGGTTTTCGGTGGGAGTTGGACTCCGCCAAGGCTGCCCTTTGTCACCGGTTCTGTTCATAACTTTTATGGACAGAATTTTCGGCGTAGCCAAGTGGCGGAGGGGTTCGGTTTGGTGGCCTCAGGATTCCACGCCTTCTCTTTGCAGATGATGTGGTCCTGTTGGCATCATCGGGCCGAGACCTACAGCTCTCGCTGGATCAGTTTGCAGCCAGTGCGAGGCGGCTGGGATGAGAGTCAGCACCTCTAAAACTGAGACCATGGTACTCAGTCGGACAAGGGTGGAGTGCCCTCTCTGGGTCGGGAGTGAGTCCTTGCCTCAAGTGGAGGAGTTTAAGTATCTCGGGTTCTTGTTCACGAGTAAGGGAAGGATGGAGCGAGAGATTGACAGGCGGATCGGTGCTGCGGCTGCAGTATTGCGGTCGCTGTACCGGACCGTTGTGGTGAAAGAGAGCTGAGCCAAAAAGGCAAAGCTCTCAATTTACTGGTCAATCTACGTTCCGACTCTTACCTATGGTCACGAGCTTTGGGTAGTGACCGAAAGAATGAATCGCGAATACAAGCGGCGAAATGAGTTTTCTTCGCAGGGTGTCTGGGCTCTCCCTTAGAGATAAGGTGCGGAGCACAGTCATCCGGGAGGGGCTCGGAGTAGAGTCGCTGCTCCTCCACGTAGAGAGGAGCCAGTTGAGGTGGTTCGGGCATCTGGTTCGGATGCCACCTGGGCGCCTGCCTAGGGGAGGCGCTCTGGGCATGCCCCCCAGAAGAGCTGGAAGAGGTGGCTGGGGAGAGGGAAACCTGGGCCTCTTTGCTTAGGCTACTGCCCCCGCGACCCGGACCCGGATAAGCGGAAGACAATGGATGGATGGATGGATGGAAATTGGTCTGTTTTGATGGATATTTGGTTGTTAAAATGGGTTGTAACTATTTGGTAATTGGTTGTTTTTAAGGGTAATTGGTTGATACATAGTTGATAACTGGTTGGTCATATGTTGGCAATTGGTTGTTTTCTATTACAATTTTTGACACTGCTTGGTAATTGGTTGATGGTTGATTTTTATTTATCACTGGTTGCTAATTGGTTGCTAATTGGTTGTTTTTGCTCATTTGTAGTGGAGGTCAGCGGCGTCGTGTCTCCCTCGGTGCTGCTCTTCTTCAGAACCCTCAGCTCCTCATCCTCGATGAGCCCACAGTGGGCGTGGACCCTGTCCTCCGGGCCAAGTAGGCATTTTTATCCTTCCATCCCTCCATCCCTCCATCCCTCACTCACCTTACTCTTCAGCTTAGCCGTCTGCTTGCTGTGTACCTGTACCTGCAGAACCAGTCTGTTAGTCTGCGTGCTGGAGAAAGACTGTGAACTTTGCATTTCATTCTGATCACATGACACAAGATGTTGTGTTTTTCCTGTCTGTGTATACCACCCTCTACACAATGGCTAAACTCATGCGATGTAAAGGTTCAAGTATGCTTTGTCACAACATAAACTTGTCACAAGTAAAACAGTGTTTTCTTACTATTATATAATGACAATGCAAAAACAAGTCAGAAATGCATTAGAGCTCACGTACCCACAGCTAACCCACCCCACCCCGCCCCGGCCCATCGCACTATGCCCCGCCCCATCCCACTATGCCCCGCCCCCCACTATGCATGACTCTGCTCCACCATGTCTCACTCTGTCCCTCGCCTGTCAATTTACTGATGAGTTTCCCACTCACACATGCATGCATGTCAATGCAGTCTTGAACTGTATGAATATAAATAAACATAACAACCCCATGTCTGCATCTAATTAGTCTAATTAGTCTACTTAGTCTACTTGACCGCATATTATTCTCAGACAAAAGGACAATGCACAGTGGCTTAAACACAGTCATTCTCTGTGGCGTTTGTACTGTCCTACATGTGGACATGTGGACTTCAAATCGTGTCCTGTGGTCCCCTCTGTGTCCTGCAGGATATGGCAGCATCTGGTGGACGTAGTGCGTGGAGGGGAGGTGTCTGTCATCGTCACCACCCATTACATAGAGGAAGCCAGACAGGCCCACACGGTAAGACACACGCTGGGTAAATCTCACTATAACCCCTAAGCAGGTCCAACCAGAGCCCACTCTTACACCTGGTGTAGCTCATTAATGCAAATGTAATATTTGCATTTATATATTGCATTAAAAACATATTTACATGTATTGTTTATATTATAGTATTGTTGCCCACTACAATACAACAACGATTGAAATATATACACAGCTAGATTAGGGTGATGAGACACAGGTGGACACAATGAGGGGCGGAGTTATACAAAACACCCTGCAGGGCAGAGACCAAATGTAAACAGAGACACAAAACACCCTCACGGCACTGGCACCATGGGAACTGCAACGCCATGGGAACCACTGCGACAATGGTGAACTGCATAAAGTAGACTTTTTGCACTGAACACTCGATCACTTAGGACAAAGCATTTTACTGTTCGCAGTTTTGTGTCATAAATTCTTTGTTAGTTCTGCCTCAGTACAAGATCGGGGTGCCTCAGATTCACAGTTGCCTTACACGGGAACCTAAACGTGTATGTGTGTGTGTGTGTGTGTGTGGCTTTGATGTTTTTGATGTTGAGACTTAACTGTGGATTTAATTGTGAATGTTCATTCTAAGAGAGGAACAAAAGCTTTTATATAGCATTTAGATGATTGTAGCTGTGTGTGTGTGTGTGTGTGTGTGGAGTAGGCAGTTATGCTTATTAGGAGTTGACCTTAGCCCCATTTACCCGAAGCTTACACAAGAGTCTTTGTTGGGCTTCAGAGCTCATGGAGACCATGACCATGGCCTGAGTTAGACGGACCTGCTACAAAATCACGTGTACAGTTTTGACGTCCTGTTTGCACTGTGTCATGATGGAAGCTTTGCACACCAGTGCCATTATGGAGGACTCTACTGAGAGCCTGAAGCTGGAACCCATCGCAGGGGTATTAATGAGATGGCAGACAGCGTCAGACAGAGACGTCTGGCTTGCACACGCAACAGTGTCATGAGACGCTGGCACTAAGACATTTGATTGTGTTGCGAAAAGCTGGCTACAGACGTTTAAATCCGCGACTGCTATTTCCTGTAATGCTGTGTTGCTCTGTTTGCCCTGTTTACACCTCTTTGCTGCTGGTTTAGTTCATACCTTTGGACATTCCGAGCCATAATAGATCAGTTCTGACGTAAGACTCCACCCAGTACTGAAGGACAATACACCTTTCAACTTTTCCTTTGCTCAGTTTAAGGGTTGTTCACATCTGTGTAACCCTTTCAGCAGAAGTGCATACATACAGCACACACTTCATAAACACAGCACACGCTTCATACACACAGCACACGCTTCATACACACAGCACAAGCTTCATACACACAGCACACGCTTCATACACACAGCACAAGCTTCATACACACAGCACAAGCTTCATACACACAGCACACACTTCATACACACAGCACACGCTTCATACACACAGCACACACTTCATACACACAGCACACACTTCATACACACAGCACACGCTTCATACATACAGCACAAGCTTCATACACACAGCACAAGCTTCATACACACAGCACACACTTCATACATACAGCACAAGCTTCATACACACAGCACAAGCTTCATACACACAGCACACGCTTCATACATACAGCACAAGCTTCATACACACAGCACAAGCTTCATACACACAGCACACACTTCATACATACAGCACAAGCTTCATACACACAGCACAAGCTTCATACACACAGCACAAGCTTCATACACACAGCACACACTTCATACACACAGCACACGCTTCATACATACAGCACACGCTTCATACATACAGCACACGCTTCATACACACAGCACAAGCTTCATACACACAGCACACGCTTCATACACACAGCACACGCTTCATACACACAGCACACACTTAATACACACAGCACAAGCTTCATACACACAGCACACACTTCATACACACAGCACACACTTCATACACACAGCACATGCTTCATACACACAGCACAAGCTTCATACACACAGCACACACTTAATACACACAGCACATGCTTCATACACACAGCACACACTTCATACACACAGCACACGCTTCATACACACAGCACACGCTTCATACACACAGCACATGCTTCATACACACAGCACACGCTTCATACACACAGCACAAGCTTCATACACACAGCACATGCTTCATACACACAGCACAAGCTTCATACACACAGCACACGCTTCATACACACAGCACACACTTAATACACACAGCACAAGCTTCATACACACAGCACACGCTTCATACACACAGCACACGCTTCATACACACAGCACACACTTCATAAACACAGCACAAGCTTCATACACACAGCACACGCTTCATACACACAGCACAAGCTTCATACACACAGCACACGCTTCATACACACAGCACACGCTTCATACACACAGCACACGCTTCATACATACAGCACAAGCTTCATACACACAGCACACACTTCATACACACAGCACAAGCTTCATACACACAGCACACGCTTCATACATACAGCACACGCTTCATACACACAGCACAAGCTTCATACACACAGCACACGCTTCATACATACAGCACACGCTTCATACACACATCACACGCTTCTCTCAGAGGTTATGGATGAAATGAGCAGATGGTAAACAAACTCTTCTTCATGACGTATTTGTAACTGCATGAGTCAAATCTCATGCGTGTTCCATTCAGAAACCGATCATTGTGTACACATCCACAGACGCACACACTCACATTCACACACATGTACTCTTCTTGCTCAACATGTGAAGGGTTGTAAAAGGAGATGTGTAAAGGGACTAAAAGGACATTCTGAACAATGTGTAAAGGGACATGTGTGAAGGGACATGTGTGAAGGGACATGTGTAAAAGGACATGTGTAAAAGGAGATGTGTAAAAAGGGACTGTTCTGAATGAATGTGTGCACAGAAACAGCAACATGACAACATATGTGTCGAGGCTCTGTGTAAAGGGACATGTGTGAAGGGACATGTGTGAAGGGACATGTAAAAGGACATGTAAAGGGACATGTGTGAAGGGACATGTATAAAGGGACATGTGTGAAGGGACATGTGTAAAGGGACATGTGTGAAGGGACATGTATAAAGGGACATGTGTGAAGGGACATGTATAAAGGGACATGTGTAAAGGGACATGTATAAAGGGACATGTGTAAAGGGACATGTGTGAAGGGACATGTATAAAGGGACATGTGTATAAAGGGACATGTATAAAGGGACATGTGTGAAGGGACATGTGTAAAGGGACATGTGTAAAGGGACATGTGTGAAGGGACATGTGTAAAGGGACATGTATAAAGGGACATGTGTAAAGGGACATGTATAAAGGACATGTGTAAAGGGACATGTATAAAGGGGACATGTGAAGGGACATGTATAAAGGGACATGTGTGAAGGGACATGTATAAAGGGACATGTGTAAAGGGACATGTATAAAGGGACATGTGTGAAGGGACATGTATAAAGGGACATGTGTAAAGGGACATGTATAAAGGGACATGTATAAAGGGACATGTGTAAAGGGACATGTATAAAGGGACATGTGTAAAGGGACATGTGTAAAGGGACATGTATAAAGGGACATGTGTAAAGGGACATGTATAAAGGGACATGTGTAAAGGGACATGTGTAAAGGGACATGTATAAAGGGAAGGGACATGTGTAAAGGGACATGTGTAAAGGGACATGTGTGAAGGGACATGTGTAAAGGGACATGTATAAAGGGACATGTGCAAAGGGACATGTATAAAGGGACATGTGTAAAAGGACATGTGTAAAGGGACATGTGTGAAGGGACATGTGTAAAGGGACATGTGTAAAGGGACATGTGTGAAGGGACATGTGTAAAGGGACATGTGTGAAGGGACATGTGTGAAGGGACATGTGTAAAGGGACATGTATAAAGGGACATGTGTAAAGGGCAAATGAGTGTGCTGTGAGAAGCCCAAACACTGGGAAATAAACAGCTCCAGAAGTGTGAGAAGAGTTCAGGGTGCCACACAGCTGTCTCCACATATCTGTACAGGTGTCTCCACATATCTGTACAGGTGGGGTTAACATATCTGTACAGGTGACTCTGGCAGAATCTCCACCTGAGGAAGTGATGGGGCAGCACACTCCTGGCAGAAGCTCCACCACAGGAACACACACACACTGACACACACAATTACACTGTTACACACACACGAACACACACAAGTACACACATACATAAGCACGCACATACATACACACAAAGTACACACACACCTTTCTGAGAAACAAATTATATAAAGAAATATAAAGTTGTCTGTAATCATTATGTAATCTAAAGAATCTAAATGAAATTGTGTGTTTATGTATGCGTGTATGTGTAAACAAATTATATAAAGAAATATAAAGTTGTCTGTAATCATTATGTAATGTGTGTGAATCTAAATGTGTGTGTGTGTATGCGTGCGTGTGTGTGTGTGTGTGTGTGTGTGTGTGTGCGTGTGTGTGTGTGTGTGTGTGTGTGTGTGTGTGTGTGTGTGTGTGTGTGTGTGTGTGTGTGTGTGTGCTGTGTGTGTGTGTGTGTGTGTGTGTGTGTGTGTGTGTGTGTGTGTGTGTGTGTGTGTGTGTGTGGTGTGTGTGTGTGTGTGTGTGTGTGTGTGTGTGTGTGTGTGTGTGTGTGTGTGTGTGTGTGTGTGTGTGTGTGTGTGTGTGTGTGTGTGTGTGTGTGTGTGTGTGTGTGTGTGTGTGTGTGTGTGTGTGTGTGTGTGTGTGTGTGTGTGTGTGTGTGTGTGTGTGTGTGTGTGTGTGTGTGTGTGTGTGTGTGTGTGTGTGTGTGTGTGTGTGTGTGTGTGTGTGTGTGTGTGTGTGCTCCTATCAGACACTGGAGAGTGCCTTTCTGCAGCTTTGTGAGGACTCTGACCAGATGGAGTCAAAGGGCAGCGCCCAGCCGAGCTGCCCCCAGACCCCTACCCAGCCGAGCTGCCCCCAGGCCCCTACCCAGCCGAGCTGCCCCTCTCCAGACAGCCTGGAGGACGAGAGCAGGACACCCATCCTGGGTCAGAGGTCACTGCCAGCAGCTATACACACTCCAAAAGGTACAGCAGGTACACTGAAATGTAGCCTAAAAATCTACATATACATTAGACCAGCTCTTCATGCTCCAGTGTGTGTGTGTGTGTGTGTTTGTGTGTGTGTGTGTGTGTGTGCATGTGCGTGCATACACTGTGTACAGCTGACTGGAAGGTGAAAGTACGACATGTCATTCCAAAATGGAGGAATATTGTTGCTTTAACGATCAAAACGTTGGTGAGAATGAAGAGAAATCCAGGGTAATGAATATTTAATGATAATCAGTTATCAATCTGATATTAATTTGTATTTCTTTAGATCACTGAGCACAAAAACATCTTTTCTTTACATTTTACTTTCTTCCCTCTCTCCCTCCCACCCTCTCTCCCTCCCACCCTCTCTCCCTACTTCCCTCTCCCTCTCTCTCCACCTCCCTCTTTCTCTCCTCCTGTGCAGTTCCCTCTGTTTCCAGTTCCTGCTGCCCGTGATTCAGATCTGTCTGATGTGTTTGTGTATTGGTGGAGACCCGCAGGGGATTGAGGTGGCGGTGGTCAATAACGAGACCAGCACAAGCTCCTACAGTCACACGCTTCTACACTTCCTTGACAACACAAGCATCCACCAGGTGCCGTGACTTGCTCAGGGTTGCACGATACATCAGAATCAGAGCCGTATCACGATATTGCAAGATTAAGATCGTTAATGATTAATGTTGTATTTCATTTAGATGCACATTTTCAGATTTGTCGCAGCTCTGATTTTAGGTTACTGATTGTTAGTTTGGCTGCATGACCCAAGTCCAGTGTGATTTACTGTGACGGGCAGAGAGTGCGAACTAAAAGGAAGCGATCACGCCAAGTCTCAGAGAAAAGGGGGTTTAATGATTAAAGTGTGCAAACCAAAAACCCGTGACCTGTTCCAAATTAAGGAAACAATAACCAGCAGTCAACTGGTACAAAGACAAGACATATATAGACAGACCAACGACCGTCAGCTGAGGGGGATTATAGGCCCCGCCCACCTGAGGGACACACAACGCAACAACAACAGGACAACTGCCGCTGTGACGGAGGCGACCAGCAGGGGGAGCCTCCCGTAGCGTGACAGACCCCCCCACCAAGCCGCACTATGGCCCAGTGTGCGGCTCACAGCGGCAGTACACAAGATGCACGACGAAGGGGCAGGAAGGCGGAGCCAAGGCAGGGACACACCCCTTGCGGTCCTGGAGCTGCAACACACAAAACACAAATCAGCACACGCCTCCCTGGGCGGGACCCTGGACCGGCTGGGCCACCATCAAGACACAAACCATTTATCTCTTATTTTGGCAGTTATTAATAATATCAATATTAATATTATGTTTTCTGTTAATCTGCTGTGAGTTTTGTTCCAAAACAACGATACAAACCCATATTCATTAACAGATATTACCATATTCACAAACCACAATCATTATATGCATGTGCAATTAGCTAGAAAGCATCTATTAGCAACACCAAGCTTCTCACACCTGTCCTCTCACTGGCTCCATTAGCTGTAAAGCTAATATAGCAGATAGTGTCACTTCTGTCTGACTGTCGCACTGTCATGGCGGAAGCTCAGTGTCACAGCTGTGTTGTTATGGAGGGCAGGGGAAGAACTGAGACTAAGGCACGTGTGATAAAGAGGAAACTCATGAAATGTTTTCAAAGTTATATATTGATATACATACAAAACACATTGTGGAGTTGCAGTGCTTATTACTGATTGATCAGTTCTTCACTAATATATTGATATTGATCCATTACAGTTAAGAGTTATAGTATACGTGACAATTTCTGATTGGTGCTTGAATATAGAAAATTAATAATACAATTGTACATTGTAATATAATAACCCAAAAAAAAGAGGAAATCTTTATGATTCATATGTTATTCATACTTCCGTGTTTTAATGTCCTTGCAGGTGGCCACCTCCCATTCCGAGGCTATGGAAGGCATTCATAACGGGGAGTACTGGGGAGTCATAGAGTTTGGCCAGAACTTCACCAGCTTCCTGACCAAGAGGTAAACTGGGGCTCCCAATGAGTCAGGAGGCCAATTTGATTCAGTTTGAGATTCAGATTGGTTTGATTTGATTCAGTGTGATTTGATTAGATTCAGTGTGATTTGATTTGTGCAGCGTTGTTGTGTGAACATCAGAGCTGGTGCTGGTTCCAGTCCAGTGGTTCTTATTTCAGGCTGAACTGAACTGAGATGAGCGTTAGATGATGATGAATCCAGAGCCCTGTATATCCCCAGCTTACAGCTTCCATGATGGTTTAGGTTGTTACACGAGTCTCTGTTGTCCAGAACACTCGAAGGTCCAAGCTGTAAACATCATGTCTACTGTATCTACCTGGACGACACCTGCTAACGTTGCCTGTACTGTGTGGAGATGTTTAGAAGAACTTGGGTAATACGCGACTGTGATCTGAATAGTTTTGAGTGTGTGTGTGTGTGTGTGTGTGTGTGTGTGTGTGTGTGTGTGTGTGTGTGTGTGTGTGTGTGTGTGTGTGTGTGTGTGTGTGTGTGTGTGTGTGTGTGTGTGTGTGTGTGTGTGTGTGTGTGTGTGTGTGTGTGTGTGTGTGTGTGTGTGTGTGTGTGTGTGTGTGTGTGTGTGTGTGTGTGTGTGTGTGTGTGTATGTGTGTGTGTGTGTGTGTGTGTGTGTGTGTGTGTGTGTGTGTGTGTGTGTGTGTGTGTGTGTGTGTCTGTGTGTGTCTGTGTGTGTGTGTGTGTCTGTGTGTGTGTGTGTGTGTGTGTGTGTGTGTGTGTGTGTGTGTGTGTGTGTGTGTGTGTGTCTGTGTGTGTGTGTGTGTCTGTGTGTGTGTGTGTGTGGTTGGATACATAGTTTCAAGTCTGCATCGGGCAGGAAAAGCAAGTCAGTCTCGTTTGCTTGTCTTGTCTCTGTCATGCAAACATGATATTAAAAAAGGAGAAAAATAAAAAAGTCCATGAAAACTCAATCAAACCGCGCAAGCCGCCAGTGTCGTCTGTCTGTGCCAAAGAGCATGCTGGGAAGGAACCGGTGTGTCACACAGTGTGTCACCTTCCTTAGCTGCTGCACAGCAGAGACAGACTTCACAGCTATGGCACCCGTCTCTGCATCCACTCTAAGCAGAGCAGTTTGTCAAAGTTTGAATGAGTGTATCTCTTTTTAATTAATATTTTGGACAGTAGTAAAATGTACAGACTATTTTGTGCCCCTCAGATTCTGAATGTTTTTTGAATCGATAATCAAAAATGCTCTGTATTAAATCGATTATACATGCTGCACCTTCACGAGTGTGTAAATGTGTAAATATTGTCAATATGTCATTGTAAATGTGTTGGAAATATAATGTAAATATCTGTTGGAGACAATAGTTGCTGTATATGAAATGGAAGATTATTTTTCTTTCTGCATTGACAGAATGCTGCAGCCCAGAGTCTCCAGAGACGTAGTTGAGGGGGGGTCTGTGCACGTGTGGCTGGACTTGACCAGTGAGTTCTACAGATACAGTATCTCTTATTGCTAGGTTGGACCCATATGGAGTCGCCACTAGAGGGTGCTGTTTAAAACCATTAAGTACAGAACACTGCAATTCAACACAAGATTGTCTTTTGTAATTAGGTCAGCATAGTGTGTGTGTGTGTGTGTGTGTGTGTGTGTGTGTGTTATTTATTTTTTAGATCGCCAAATAGCAGTAACGCTGCAAAAGAAACTTCATGAAGCATTTCAGGTGAAGTATGAATGTCAACGGCTACACGGCGGCTCGCAAAGCTGCAGCACATTAGTATCGTGATACTGGTTTTCTGCTTTATTAGCCATGTAACCCAAATCATTTTAATAATAACATGCTGTATTTTGGCATACATGTTATTGTACACAAGGGATGTGTGTGTGTGTGTGTGTGTGTGTGTGTGTGTGTTTGTGTTTTAGGCCTTCGTTGAAAATAAAATGGGTAGTCTGGCCTACCTGGTTTCTGTCCCCGTTAAGGTAACGTTGATGCACGTTCTAACGTTCATTCTTTGTCCTGCTGTGCTCTACTGACCTCTAGTGTTAAACGGAGTGCATGACATTTCTCGACCCCACATTGCATGTTATAGATTTTATTGACTGAGTGTCTGTGATGCTTTTTTTCATCTCAAATACTTTTCTTTCTACCACTTTGCGTGCTACATGTCCCTCTGTCTGTATCTGTGGTCTGTATGCTGTTATCTCTCTCTCTGTATCTGTGGCCTGTGTATATTATCTCTCCCTCTCTCTGCATCTGTGACCATTCTGTTCTGGGGTAGTTTGAGGAGCCCATATACGGCAGTGAGAACACAGACTTCTCCACATTTGTGACACCTGGGGCAGTTCTGAGGTAGAATCTCATTAAACAGTAAACTTTAGCCTAGCTGGCTAAACTACCATGCTCACTGTTAATTAATGTACATTAATTATCTCTGTAAATCTAAACTGAAAAAACCACGTGTATGTCAGATGTGTGTGTACATCAAACATGCATGTCAGATGTGTATATATCAGACATGTGTGTGTTTGTCAGATATGTATGCCAGACGTGTGTCTGTGTGTGAGAGAGAGACGTATGATACAAGAATATCGCTAGGCCTTCTGTCTTTACTGCAAACGTTTATTTAACAGTTTATTTTAATGGACTTAATGCATAATGTTGTCAAAAGATTCAAATCACTAAGGTCTCTCTCTCTCTGTCTCTCTGTATTTCTCTCTCTCACACACGCACACACTAACTCTGTGTGTGCCTCTTTGTCGTGCTGCGTGTGTGTGTGTGTGTGCGTGTGTGCGTATCTTGCCCCACCCCTCGCCCCTCCCCCCAGTATCACCTTCTACCTGGCCGTGGGCCTGACTGCACTCTCCTTCGTCCTGGAGAAGAAGGAGGGCTTGATGGACAGGTGTTGGGTGGCAGGTGAGGAGCAGCTGGTCCGGTCCCTCCTTACTCCACCTTCCCGTAGCCTGAATCCCAGAGCACGACGAACTCATGTGCCTCCACCCACACTTTTTTTCCCCCGCCGCCCCCAACCCAACAGCCTCTGGGAGCAGATACTGAACTTCTCTTAGCACAGATTTCCCACAGCTCTTCGTAAAATTTGACGTTGTTAAATTAAACACACACAAACTCTGCTTCTCACCTAAAGGGAGCAGTGGGTGGATTTTGGAGCATGCTGATAAACTTGCTTAGAGCATCCACTAGAGGGCGCGTTTTCCCATGCGTTAAAGTGGGCTCGTTTTTCCTCCCTCTGTAGGGGTGACCTCGCTAGAAACTCTGCTGGCACATCTCTTCTCTCAGCTGTTAGTCATCGGTGTCCAGATCATTCTGCTGCTTCTATTCATCCTGCTCGTGTTCAAGGTACATGTGCGTGCCTAATTGTAAGGTTTATGTAAGTGGTAATCCCCACATTTGCATCCTGATTGGACGGGCTGCTATCCAGAACCACACAGGTTCTGTCTGGAGCACTTTTAGACTCACACACACACAGAGTTCTACCCCATTGCCAACAGCATGGAATACCAAGGTCAGGATTCAGTTAGCAACTAGTTCCCATGGAGCACGTGTACCGTCACACTGATAAATATGTAATCAGGATATATGCTCTAGATAAGAGTGTCTCTCTCTCCCTCTCCCTCTCTCTCCCTCTCTCTCTCTCTCTCTCAGATCCCTAATGAGGGATCCCTGGCACTGGTTGTCAGTCTGATTGTCCTGCAGGGCGTGACTGGAATCTCCTTGGGATTGGTCATCTCCTCTGCCATCGACGACGAGCAAGCAGCCAATCAGACGGCCCTCGGCATCTTCTACCCCAATCTTATCATCAGTGGTATAACTCCTCGTCGCTCCCTCTTAGATGACGCGAGACTGCTCTCGCCTGCCGGTCTCATCTCACCTGTCAGCGCGTGACATTGCGGCTGATGCGCATGGCGGCTCTTTAAGGCTGTAATGACGGTTGTGATTTCCTTCCCTACATGATAAGGAAAAACATTAGTGCAACATGAGCTGCTTGGTGGGTCCAGGGAGATCAGTAGCAGCAAAGATGGAGTGATGAGATGAAGCAGAAGACTGGAGGAAGTAGAGATAGTGAAAGATGAGGGAAGGGGGGAGAGAAAGAGAGAGAGAGAGGGCAAAATAGAGAGAAAGAGGATAGAGAGGCAGAAACAGACATGGGGGGTGGAGTGGGGTTAATAGAACAGCACTAAGTGGATTACTGAGAGATGGAGGAGGAGGTTATCCCTGGGGTTCAGACCTCATTTATTGTAAACTACCGTACACACGTACACTCGCACACACACGCACACTCACACACACTCTTCTCTCCTGTAGGTGTTATCTGGCCAGTGGAGTGTATTCCATATCCTCTACGTTACCTGAGTCTGGTGCTGCCGCAGACCTATGCATCTGAGTCCCTCCGCTGCATCATGTACCGAGGTAAATTACACACACACACTCACACACACACACACACACACTCACTCACACACACACACACACACCCCCCCTCACACACACATACACACGCTTCCTGCATCATGTTTAGTGGAAATCTTATACTTACACAGACACACCATTAGTCCACAAGGTAAACATGCACACACACACACACACACACACACACACACACACACACACTGTAGTGAGCCTCCTATCTCCCTTGTGTTCCATGATGATCTTGTGTTGCAGCAGACAGCATGGACACCTAACACTCCTACTAGCATAGCAACCACCTCACACACACACACACACCTCCCCTCTCTGTCTGTCTTTATCTCACTCTTTCTTTCTTTGCATGTCTCTCACCCTCCCTCCCTCCCTCCCTCTCTCTCTTCCTCTCTCTCTCTTTCCACTGTTTGTCATCTCTTTCTTAATTATTCACTGAGTCTAGCTGTGCATCTCAGATTAAATACACCCTTTAACCCGTTAACCCTTTCCAACCTCTCCTGTCTTCTCCTGATGGTTTATGGACTAGAACAGAAACCTTACCAGCTAACTATGGCAACCAAGACCAGTCATTTAAATACATTAGAAGGGTTTAACACATTGAACTCATTATACATTAAGTGAGGTTAAAGGTGTGTCACTCTAAGTGGGTGTAGTGCAGGTGTAGGTGTAGTGTAGGTGTAAGTGTGCTGTAGGTGTAGTGCAGGTGTAGTGCAGGTGTAGTGTAGGTGTAGGTGTAGTGCAGGTGTAGGTGTAGTGGGTGTAGTGCAGGTGTAGGTGTAGTGCAGGTGTAGTGCAGGTGTAGTGTAGGTGTAGTGCAGGTGTAGTGTAGGTGTATTGCAGGTGTAGTGCAGGTGTAGGTGTAGTGTAGGTGTAGTGGGTGTAGTGCAGGTGTAGGTGTAGTGCAGGTGTAGTGTAGGTGTAGTGCAGGTGTAGGTGTAGTGCAGGTGTAGGTGTAGTATGGGTATAGTGTAGGTGTAGTGCAGGTGTAGTGTAGGTGTAGTGCAGGTGTAGTGTAGGTGTAGTGCAGGTGTAGTGTAGGTGTAGTGCAGGTGTAGGTGTAGTGTAGGTGTAGGTGTAGTGTAGGTATAGTGCAGGTGTAGGTGTAGTGCAGGTGTAGTGTAGGTGTAGTGTAGGTGTAGTGCAGGTGTAGGTGTAGTGTAGGTGTAGGTGTAGTGTAGGTATAGTGCAGGTGTAGGTGTAGTGCAGGTGTAGGTGTAGTGTAGGTGTAGTGTAGGTGTGTCTGGGCTTCACACCCAATGCCACTTTATCAATTTCTTTCAACCTTCAGTTGTGCACAATCACTCCTGATTGGTTAAATGAATCCCTGTAGCCACACCAGGCCTTGGTGAATAAGGAGGAATGATGGAATAATGGAGGAGGGTGTTTCTGTCCCGCCGTCCCGCGTCATGACTGACTGAGCTGTTCCCCTGCAGGATGGGGTCTGTCCCGCATGATGGTGTGGCGCGGCTTTGCCGTTACTCTGGGCTGGAACACGTTCTTCCTCATCCTGGCCACCATCATCCTCAAGCTGAGGACGTGAATGGATGCTAGCCCAGGAAGGTGCTTCGAAGTGGGGGGAGACCGTCAGGCCAGTCCCAGGCTTCATGGAAGAGAACAGGCCTCTGTGTGTGCATGTGTGTGTATAGAGGCTCGGTGTACGTCTCTGAACCCTGCTGAAGTGGAGAGATTGGAACTGCCAACCAAAGACCAGTCCTCACCTACCATAGCCGCCTCCAAGCTGCCAATCAGGTCCGTTGTCCTAAGGACCAGAGCCAATAACCTCAGGGATTCTATCAGCCTATCAGAGACCATTTCTCACTCATCATCAGCTACCAGCACAACAGCAGAAGAACCTGACACACTTTTAAATCCCATTTAAACACAGATGTTGATCGTTTTGCTATGTTTGATATATGTGCGAACTGTGCAATAACTGGTGAAGGAGTCACTGTACCACAGGAAGTAGCAACTCTCTTTGAGAGGCTCATGGCATGCCCATATCCCAGAATGCCTTGTGGAATCAACTGTTGGAATATTTCTGAACCTCATGAAGCTTTTGAAACCGTATGGAACTCAGTCTTACAAACCTTTGTGTGGCTGTGTCTGTACGGGCATGTCTGTATTTTTATCTTTCTTTAGTTGTAGATATACCTGCTGGAGGTCCCCTTGAGACTTTCACCTAGTTTTAACCCTTTGTTGCTCTACCTTCTGGGCATGGATGTATATGTATATATGCATCTGTGTATATAGGTCTGACTGCTCTAATGACTGTATCTATGCCTGTGATCCTACCACAGTAAAGTGGATTAGCTAATAACAATCTTGTCCCAGTGAGGAAAGTTAGATGGCTGCCTTAACCTGCACTTCTTCATGCTGGACAAAGGAGGTGCTGTTTAGCCAGCCACCAGAATATGAACTTTTGCTGAATTTGTGTCTGGTTTTAAATCTTATTTTTAAGGGGAATTCATGCAATGGAAAATGTATTTTCAAGTTTACATCCTTGATGGGTAGAGGATGACCCAGACAAACCTCTTTAGAATAAGTAGGTTTTGATAGTATTAAGCAAAAAGCAGTACTGTACATACCTCGCAAATATATACATATACATACACTGCTCAAAAAACAAAGGGAACACTAAAATAACACATCCTAGATCTCAATGAATAAAATATTCCAGTTGAAAAATTTTATTCCATAGTGGAATGTGTGGAGAACAAAATAACAAAAAATTATTAATGTAAATCAAAATTATGACCCTATGGATCTGGATTTGGAATCATACTCAAAATCAAATGACGGGCTGATCCAACTTCAGTGGAAATTGCTCGAGACAAGTTAAAATGAGGCTCAGTAGTGTGTGTGGCCTCCACGTGCTTGTATGACCTCCCTACAACGCCTGAGCATGCTCCTGATGAGGCAGCAGATGTTCTCCTGAGGAATCTCCTCCCAGACCTGGATTAAACCGTCAGTCAACTCCTGCAATGTGCCGTTGGTGGATGGAACGAGACATGATATCCCGGACGTGGAGGAGGTAGTGGTCCTGCTGCTGGGTTGTTGCCCTCCTACAGCCCCCCTCCATGTCTCCTGGTGTACTGGCCTGTCTCCTGGTATCTGCTCTATGTTCTGGACACTGTTCTGACAGACACAGCAAACCTTCTTGCCACAGCTCACTTTGATGTGCCATCCTGGGTGAGCTGCACTACCTGAGCAACGTCTGTGGGTTGTAGACACCGCCTCATGCTGCCTCTATGGTGAGAGAACTGATAAAATCCAAAAGTGACCAAAACATCAGCCAGAAAGGATGAGAACAGAGAAAAGGTCTGTGGTCACCACCTGCAGAACCTCCTTTATAGGGGGCGTCTTGCTAATTGCCTCTCATTTCTACCTGTTGTCTGTTCCATTTGCACAACAGCAGGTGAAATTGATTCACAATCAGTGTTGCTTCCTAACTGAACAGGTTGGTTTCACAGAAGTGTGGTTGACCTGGAGTTACATTGTGTTGTTTAAGTGTTCCCTTTATTTTTTTGAGCAGTGTTTTTATATATATATATAAAATAGAACACTGTATATGTAGAACACTACACATACAATCATGAACAGTATATATATATATATATATATATATATATATATATATATATATATAAAGTGACTGTCCAATGGGAGTGCTTCCTCCCTCTTCTCCTATTGGACAGTCTTGAAATTTTGGAAACAATCCCTCTGCTTTGTAAATGATGTCATAAACAAATAAAACATCAAAGGAACAGTGAACCGAAACTAAATTAGAAAACATCAAAGCAGCAGGGAACCGAAACTCTGGAATCTTGCGCTGTTTTTGTTACTAAAATCAAAAGGAGGAATCACAGCAGTCCGTAAATATTTGGACGATGACGTGATTTTTGTTGTTTTAGATCTATGCTCCAGCACAGTGTGTTGTACTATGATGTTTTTGTGTAAGGGTATGTACACCTGGTG
The DNA here is from genome assembly GCA_020368025.1 of Brachyhypopomus occidentalis. NCBI lineage: Eukaryota > Metazoa > Chordata > Actinopteri > Gymnotiformes > Hypopomidae > Brachyhypopomus > Brachyhypopomus occidentalis. Next base: position 1,295,478 of record JAGXOD010000017.1, read on the forward strand.
CACTGTGTAGGGATTAAGGGTATGTACACCTGGTGCACTGTGTAGGGATTAAGGGTATGTTCACCTAGTGCACTGTGTAGGGATTAAGGGTATGTACACCTGGTGCACTGTGTAGGGATTAAGGGTATGTTCACCTAGTGCACTGTGTAGGGATTAAGGGTATGTTCATCTAGTGCACTGTGTAGGGATTAAGGGTATGTTCACCTAGTGCACTGTGTAGGGATTAAGGGTATGTTCATCTAGTGCACTGTGTAGGGATTAAGGGAATGTTCACCTAGTGCACTGTGTAGGGGTTAAGGGTATGTTCACCTAGTGCACTGTGTAGGGGTTAAGGGTATGTTCATCTAGTGTACTGTGTAGGGATTAAGGGTATGTTCACCTGGTGCACTGTGTAGGGATTAAGGGTATGTACACCTGGTGCACTGTGTAGGGATTAAGGGTATGTACACCTGGTGCACTGTGTAGGGATTAAGACTGTTGGCTGCTTACTTCCTGGTCAGCTGTGTGTTTGTGCATCTGTAAAGCTGACCAGAGAGGACTGAGAAGGACGCAGCAGGCCTGCTGTTCCCAGGTGACATGAGGAGTACACGAGAGGCCCCGCCCAGCACAGGACAGGCGCAGCCTGGCACACGACAGGCCCTACCCAGCACAGGACAGGCCCCACCCAGCACAAGGCAGGCCCCGCCCAGCACAGGACAGGCCCCGCCCGGCACAGGGCAGGCTCCGCCCAGCACAGGAGAGGCCCCGGCCGGCACAGGACAGGCCCCACCCAGCACAGGATAGGGCCCACCCACCAGGGGTCTGAACAATCTGAAAAATTACAGGCAGATAAAAACATTACTCACTGCTCAAAATCAGTTTGTGACACAACTACAATACTCCGTGTCTCAAAAGCAAGAACATTTTGGTAAGTGAAGCAGAATTGAGCCTCTCAGACCTGAGAACCAGTCCAGCCTCTGAGCTTCACTCTACACACAGTGGCACCAGGAACATGCAAGCAGTCCTGTCCCTTTCAACAGCATATTTGGTTATAGCCACGGGTCAGACTCATGATGTTAAAGATCCCAAATCACTTTAGTCCTTATACCCACCCCCTTCTTCACTGCAGGGAGAGATCTAGAGTGATTATACAAGTGTTTTTTTAACAATAAATCGTTTTTCACAAGGCCACAGTGTTTGTGATGTGGTATCACAGAGGGAGCAGTTATGCTGAAACATAAGCATTGTTCTGTGTATGCCTTGGATTTCATTTAACATACTTCATTCAGCACATCCACAGTAACAGCTAACAGACACAGGGGGCTGATGTAAATCGCACCCTTTCCATGCATGAATCTCTGAACCAGATTTAAACAAGCACTTTGTCAAAAAATGCTAATAAATGCCAAACGCATGAGGCCCAGTTAGATTGTTTTAATGAATTCTGTCTGGCTTTCACTCTTGTTTGGCTCTGTACATGGAGTGTTATCACAAATTCTTTGCATGTGTGTTTTTTTGTGAAACAGTCAACATGAGAACTCGAGTCAGTCAGTCTTGGCCAAAGACAGACGTATTGGTGATGATCAAAGTTAGAAGTAATTACACCCACAGCCAATCACACGTGGATGGGTCCTGGATTTGCTTCAAGAGCTTCACAAACAGAACAGGTCCCAGACCGCTCACCTCCATCAGCAGAGAGAGAGGGAGACAGACAGATAGAGACAGGGAGCGAGAATGTGAGAGAGAGACAGAGTGTGAATAACGTCACTAAACTGGAGGAACAGTGGGTATCAGTGACTATGCCACAACTACTGTACCTCCATGAATACAGACTCAGAGCTGCATTTAAGTGGGTCAATGATAAAGAGATCAAAGGTTAAAGAAAGAAGAGGAGAGGGAAGTATAGCAGGGTAGACGTTATGTCACGATAGTCACCACCTGTGGAAACTTGCTAACGCGCTCGGAAAGAGACCAGTTATTCTTTTATTCTAAACTGAGGTCAATTTTTGAGTTTTCCCTTAACAAAAAAAAAAACCCTTCACATGTGCCACTGAAAAACTGACACAAACGTCACCCACATATACCAGTGTTACTAAGTGAGATGAAAATTAGGACACGTGAATGAGACCACGCTAGCTGTTGACGTGTCAGTCAGTGTTGGCATTACAACACACACCCATTCCTGTCCATTTACCATAAGTGATCAGTTATAATCAGTTTCAAACTCAACACCATGGTCAAAATCTGCACCCTCTAACAAAATCTTATTCAACAACAACATGAACTGAAGTGACAGCACTACCTACCTAGAAGTCCTGAGAAGATCTGGGCTGTGAACACCTTCCCTCTACCAGTCCTCAGATACCTCCATGGCATAACAATGTAACGCTATAACCAATAGCAGAAACATCTGGCTGAAACAGTACAGGCTGAGAGTTCAAAGGTCAAAGTGGGACACACCCCCAAAGGTGGTGCAGACCGGCTGAGTTAAGATCCTGTGGAACTTCCAGATACAGACAGACAAAATGATAATGGCTAAGTACTGATGGACAGACAGCAGGAGAGGGCCATAGTGAGAGATAGAGTGAGAGAAAGAGAGAGAGAGAGAGAGAGAGAGAGAGATTCCAGACAAACAGAACATGGATGGAGGTCCTTCATTAGCTGTGCAAGCTTATATTGTATAATATAATTTGTATATACATGCGTATTAGCACATTTTGTGACAGGTTCGATGTAAAGAAAAGTTGAAACAGAATGTTCTGGAAGTGAGCTTGAACTTTGACACCTGCCTCTCCGTACATGTGTGCGGTGGAATGGGACGATCCTGTTCACTTTGCCCCTTCGACTTGGTGATGTCCTAAACATTCTAAGCATTCTGTAAACAGATGCATGTACATAGTTACTGTTGCCATGACAGCCATGACAACAGTATGAGGCCAGCTCCCAAACACTGGACTGTGGGGATATGAACTGTTAACTGTGGAAGCAGGAAATACACTGCTTAGTCTTTCACACCATACGGCTCTTACCATGTCTCTCTTACTTCTCCGCCTGTCTCTGTCTCACCTCACACTCTTTCTCACACTCTCTCTACATGTCTCACAGAACCCTGGTTCGTGTCCATTTCTCTCTGTCTGTGTTTCTCATTTATTGACTGTTATTACTGAATTTTACCAAAGCAGTTTAAAAAGCAAAGTTAAAAAAGATAAAGGACTACTAATGTATTAATGTTTAACAACAGGAGATTACAATTATCTCAAATATCTGACTCCATCTCACTTTACTTTCTGTGTTTCTCACTCTCTTTCAGTCTGTCTCTCTGTCAGTTAAATTCAGTAAGCTTTACTGGCACGACCATATTCAAAGCAAGAATTAACATTTACAGTTTTATAGAATATTGTAAATATTGAAATCCTGTAAATGTCTCTCTCTGGACTCCCATCACAGGTCTTTATTTAGCACAGCTGTTGCAGTTTAATGCATCAGTAACAGTCCTGAAATGAACCCTTAGATAAAACAGACACCCCGCTGAGGCACACAGGTCCTCATCAAGTGGGAGGGTGTGTTTTCCTCTCTGTCTTGTTTATGGAGGTTGAAATGTAAAGTAGGTCATATGATGTCAAATGGTGATATCATAACGCATATGTGTGCAAGAACACAGGGAAGTACATATATATATACATATATATATATATATATATATATATATATATATATATATATATATATGGCACTAATGTGTCTCAGTACACATAAAGAGAACTCATGTCTCAGAACACCTAAAGAGAACTTATATGTCTCATAACACCTAAAGAGATATCAAGTGTCTCAACTCACGCGTCTCTTTCAGTGCCCCTAGACATGTGAGTTTTCTTTAGGGGTGACGAGAACTCACGTGTCTTGTAGTACTGAAAGAGAGCTCACGTGTCTCTGAACACCTAAATGGAGCACTTATGTCTCAAGATCTTTCCAACCTCTGTGTGAAGGCGCTCACGCTAAGCTGCGAAAGACAACAAGGCACTAATACTCAATACATTAATCATGCCTGCGGGTTCGTATCACCCTGGCATGTGTATGTGTGTTTGTGGACCAGAAATTAGGGACATCAGACAGACATTTAACATTGGAGTGCTGGTGTTGTTACACTGGCATAAACGTAGATAACAGATTTAAGCAGTTTGTCACTGCAGCTGTGTGTGTGTGTGTGTGTGTGTGTGTGTGTGTGTGTGTGTGTGTGTGTGTGAACAAGATGAGCGCACCCAATTCAACATGGCGGATGTGTTAATGTATGTGCTTAATTAGAATATGTTAACGTGCAGCACATGACCAAAGCCTTTGAGAAAATTAACTCTTGTTGAAGTGCTAATTGATAGTCTGCCAGCCACTGAAAAAAAAACCTGGCATCACATAGGATGTGATATGTTGAGATATCTTTGACACGTGATAGAGAGAATCTTTTCAGAATCTTCTCCAGGGGGTTCTAGGACTCTGTGTGTGTTTACTCTGTCGGGCTCTGGTATATTAAGCTTTCCCCAAAGCTTCCAACACGACCAATGATTTGTTTTTATTGTGTGTCACATGTCTTGATTTATGCACGCCAAGAGCTCAGTCAGGCTTATTTCGTGTGTCTGGCTTCTGTTGACAACCCAGCTGATTACAGTGGCCTATTACGTCTCACAGAGATTTAGAGCTTATAAGGGTTTACATGTAGCCTAGCAGCAGTCAGCAAAACACGCAAAAAAAAAGGCATATGACAGTGACCCTTATTTATTTATTGACTTGTTTATTTGTTTATTTATTTGCTTATTTATTTATATGAAATACATTTCAGTTGATTTCACATATTGCAATCAGTAAAAAAATAATTAAAAGTAAGTAGTTAATATAATTTATATCCCAAAGTGATTGAGGTAGCCTGTTACTGGAGAAAAACTAAAAGGTTTAAGTTGTGAAACAGGAACAGTAAAGTAGCAAAATGATCTTACGCATTATCAAGTTTCTGATTTTGGCAACACGAGGCGCAGCTTGTAGTTAATGTGCTGTTTACAAACACAAACGCACCTATCCCGTCTGCAGCCCAAGTCCGGCGAACTACGTTTACCATAATGCATTTCAAAGTAATTAATGACGCGGCAGCCTTTTCTCCTTTCACCAGCCACTACTACGGAGCACACGGCGATCTGTTTATGTGCACAGCTGAAAGACAGGAGGCACGCAAGTGCAGCGTCGGTTTTTAACGTCTGCGGCGATAATCTAGAGATCGGAAGGGCGCGATGCACACCTCGTTATGAACGTGTCCTCTCGGCGTATTTCATCGGAACAGCTGGAGGAGCTCATCATCCCCGCCTTTGTTAGCCACTAGCTGGCTTTGCTAGCTCGGAACCCCCAACACAGGACTGACTGTCCGTTTGAACCGTTTTCCTTCGCGAGCCGGCGGAGCTAGCCAGCGTGCTGACGGCCCGGTAACCAACTCACGTAAGTCTTTGTTCTGAACGGAACCGTCGCGAGCGAAACGGCGGACGGGAAACGCTCGGTATCCGCGCTCGCGCGAGTCACGCGCGGTCGGGTTTATTTACCTCGCTAGCTAAAAATTTCTCGATTTGAAACCTCCTCCCGAGAGACTTATTCGGCATTAAGGCCACCAAAATCACCTGGATAACAGCTCAGAATGATTTCCATCTCCGTTTTGACCTACTTCTTCTAGTAAGTTAACTAACGTTTTTTATCCGTCGGCCACTCGCACCGTAGCGTTAACGTTTGTGGAATTAATGAAAGCACAACTTTTTACTATTGTCGGGCAACCAACCTGAATGTGCGTTTAAGGTTTTATTAGATATTATTAAATGCCTGATGTTACCGACCTGTGAATGTTTACCCCTTTTGAAATCTAGAACAATGTGGCTGTTAATGACCCCCTCGGGTACTTAACGTTATCCCCGTCTAACCCATCGAAAGAGCTGAGAGCCCATATCACACCTTCTTCTCTGAGCAAAATGTAATTTACTAGTACACATGTCAAAGACTTTACTGTGACTTCTGCGATATTAATGTTGTGAAGCCGATATGTTTTATATTACGGTGAGTTGGACTTATTTGAAGATGTGGATGTGAGAGCAGGTCCCTTGTGGCAGTCACTACACGTGTGCCCAGTTCTTTGGGAATATTTTGGATTTAGGTTTCAAACCTAGAGACTGGATATTGGGCCAGTGTCTAATGATCGCACTTATTTTTCCTTGTCAGCAATACACATATTTGCTTTATCTTTGTTGTAATTAGTTGACGAAAACCTGTTGAACTTGTCTTAAACAATGACGACTACCATCACTTTAGATTGCTGGCCAGAGTAGTAGTGTATTTTATAATAGCGTTTAGATTGTGCTATAATCATTTGCATTGCCTTGGGGGGTATGATGTATTATTCCGTTGTTCGGTTTAAAGTGATTTGCATAGTTGTCTAGCGGTCCAAGTCTAGCATCTGTCTAGCAGCCTTTGTCCCGCGCTGACGTGATGATTTGAATCACTTTTGTTGACGTCGTTACCCCCCACACCTCCTCCTCCGCCCTCGGCAGCCGCACGAGACACCAGAGGCCTCTTTGTCAATACTTATGCCTGAATTATTTATGCTTAACATCACTGCCCTGTGCGATCGACAATGCACAATGTATTTACTGTTACTGTCATTGACGGTCCTGGCATACACACGCCAAGCAAAATGTTTTCTTAGTCTTTGTGTGCGTGTATGTGTGTGCATTATCGCACACATATATATAATTGTGTAATATGTGTGTGTGTGTTTAAGTTTTATACATAAACAATTCAGTTCATCTTGCAGTCCTTTTAATTGGAAAGGTGCTCCTGTGTTAAAACGGCTCACGTTAAAACACTTTTCATGCAGTCTTTCTGTTCCTTCACCTGCTTGGTCTTGGCTGCGACTGTGCTGTGTATTTGTCGGAGGAAAAGGGTGTGGGACCTGCCTGGCTAATACAATCAAATAAACGCCAGGCATAGAATCCTGGCGCCCAGCCAGTGGTGTAGCTTTCCACGCTGAGGAGATAAGACTCCTCACTTACTGAGATGTGTAGAGTGCTGTTCTCTCGAACTGTCCGCATCATAATTTGCGTTCGTGCAAATAGTTTTGAGTGTGAAGTGTAAATAGTGAAGAGTTGCATAAATTATTCTAGTGAAGACAGTAGCCAGTCAAAACTGGTGTTTCCGTTGTGTCATGCTCTGGTGTCTGCATCTCTTGTATAATGAAGCTTGTCAAAGGGGACCTGTATTCTGTAGTTATGCCAGGGTGAACCTGTAGGGTGCATCTTTGGGTCATCGAACTTGTAGTGATTTTTAAAACGATTAAAAGAATCCTGTGATTTTTAAAACGGCATGAGCAAAAACAAAAAGGCCTGTGTGTTTACTGGTTGGGGCATTAGGGGTGGGGGTGTCATGGGGGGGGTGGGGGTGTCATGGGGGGGGGGCACTGTGAAGCCTCAGGGTAGATTGCTCACTTAGCTGAGTCTGTGTGTTCCAGTTTCTTTAGCAGTTGAGGGGGATGTGACTCATTTAGCCGATTAGCTCAGTGTCAGTGTTGGCATGGAAAGGAGATATCGCCTCTAAATCCCGTAGGGTCAGCGTATCGGGTTTCTGAGCGCCTAGTGTCTTAATAAACGAGATTGGACAGGCGGGCTGCATTACACCATTCCCTGCTGAGCTGTGTCTACCTACAGCCAGAGCAGGGGATAGGCAGCTAAGACTACACTACCCATAATGCTCCACTACAGACTAAGTCTTTGGGCACCTGTAGTATTAAAGCCATAGTTTGTGATTTTGAGGCGTAGAGAAATTTGCCAGTGACTATTCCCGGTGTTTTGGTGAGACTACATGACCCACAATGCCTTGCCTGTTGAACTGTTTGTAGTTTTGCATGTACAGAGCCATCATGCGTCTCATTGGAGTTATTTTCATGTGACTGCTCGGTAGTTAAGAGCTTGTGGTGACTGTCGTTGTTAAAGACGATATGTAGACAGCTTTCATGTATAATCCTCACTGCGCTCCTCGCGCCCCTGTGGCATGTGGGGGGGGCGGCTGCTCTAGGGGCTGTACAGACAGCTCGCGCCCCTGTGGCGTGTGGGGGGGGCGGCTGCTCTAGGGGCTGTACAGACAGCTCGCGCCCCCTGTGGCGTGTGTGTGTGTGGGGGGGGGGGTGCGGCTGCTCTAGGGGCCGTACAGACAGCTCACGCCCCTGTGGCGTGGGGGGCTGCTCTAGGGGCCGTACAGACAGCTCGCACCCCTGTGTGGGGGGGGGGGCTGTTGCTCTAGGGGCCGTACAGACAGCTCACGCCCCTGTGGCGTGTGGGGGGCGGCTGCTCTAGGGGCCAGACAGCTCTGAGGAAGCAGTGTGAGGCACGACTCTGTCACAGTACTTTTTCCTCTGCCTTTACAACTCTCTCCCTAATCGGCAATATCACTCTTGCTGTTACTATCGCAGACTCATGACTCATCACAGGAAAACCTAGCTTGTGTGTGCATGTGTGCATATGTGCATGTGCTCGCGCGTGTGTGTGTGTGTATGTGTGTGTGTGTGCGTGTATACATGTGTGTGTGTGTGTGTGTGTGTATACGTGTATGTGTGTGTGTGTGCGTGTGGGGGGGGGGTGGGACTGGCTCCTGTGGATAGCACACTAAATCACACACACTATATCTTTGTTTAACAAGGTGGCACATTCCAAAATACTAATTTCTTCAAATTTGTCCTCGAGATTGTAGTGGTGGTGCCTTCACAAGACACCTTCTTCTGCTGACCTTGCTGTCTGATGACCTTGCTGATGACTCCTGTTGTCTCATGACCTCTGCTGTCTGTTGTCCCCTACTGTCCGATACTGTCCTACTTTCTGTTATCCCCTACTTTCTGATATCCCCTACTGTCTCATGACCTTGCTGTCTGATCACTTTGCTGACCGATGTCCCCTGAGGAATTACGACTTTGCTGTCTAACGTCCCCTCTTGGTCACGTGGTTATTCCTTCACCTTCGTCCACCCTCTGTAAACAGGGTAGAGGAGTTCAAGAGAACGTTGTAGCAGGTGTGGTGAAGAACCATCCCCCCCCCCCCCCCCCAGTGAACTGTCAGATAATGGTCTCACCCAGGGACACAGCTGCAGGGGACATTAGGAAAACACAGCCCCTCTGCCAGGTGTCTCCTCATGGCCCAGCTGGGATTCAAACCCACAACCCTTTGTGCTTTTTTATTTTGCCCTACATGGACTTGTCTGTGTTGTTCTCTGTTGAAAGGAGGAGAATGTTTACTGGGCCAGCGACTTTGTGGAGCACAGCTGGTGGAACCTTCTAGAACCCCTGTGGTTCTGCCTGTGACCGTATTGGGCCAGGCAGCACAGTGGTAGCTCATGAGTAGCCCTGAGCAAGCAGAGTCTTGCCTCGTTTGGTTTTATGGGCATGTGAGATTTTTTTTGCTTGGCTGGTCTGTTCCGTTTCTCTGTTCTCACAGCTTTTGCTCTTTGTTTTCGTATGTCGGAGTGGACGCTGGCTAAGGCAAAGGCGTTCAAACCTTTTCCCTCATGAGACCTCCTTCAGTTTTTTGTCGAGAACTAAAACAAACTCGTCAGTATACAGACTATTGCAGCACATGTATAAAAGCAATTTATTTCCCAGAACATTTATTATTAAATGGCAAAATAACATAAAAACCACAATTATTAGCAATTATCTGCACACATGAATTGAGACGACTGTCTCTCCCCATCCACGGGTCTCTTCTGCCCTGCACGACTGTCGCTCCCCATCCACGGGTCTCTTCTGCCCTGCACGACTGTCGCTCCCCATCCACGGGTCTCTCCTGCCCTGTATTGACTGTCTCTCCCCATCCATTGGTCCATAAGTAGTCTAAATTCCAATCCAATGGTTTTTTTTAGGTAAAAACAGGTTGTATCGTTTATTTCTTTTATGCAAATTCAATATATATGGCCTTGGAAAACTACAGTGCTGAAGGTCAGAGGTGATTGTGGGACAAAAAGGCCAAACTAAAGAGGAAATTGCAGGAAATTATAAACACAATGTTGTCGTGTGATTTAGCTTGTTTCAGTGTGAAGGGTGTGCCTGCTTTTGTGAAGTCTGTCCATCTCAGCTTTGTCTTGCAAACAGTGAGTCTGTAGTTGTTCTCTACCTCCAGTTGTGATCTGCACTTTGACCCCAGGACTGCCTGTTCACAGAGCCCAAGCACGACCCAGACTTCCTCAATTGTGCTTTTTGTCTGGAAACTACTTGTCCAGACTGCGCAAATCATTTATCACGAAATCACCAACAGTTCCAGTTAAGTCTCGTCTGAACTGTCACTCATCAGTCGAAATGGAATCTTTCCCATTAATGATATTTTTTGTCTTGAATGCAGTGACTGTCATTTAGGTCAAACATTGTGTTGCTCTGATCCATTGACACATTTAAAGAGTTCAGCCTGCAAACGTCAGCCTGCTATATCAGAAGTACAGCCCAGTGAGCATGACACAGCAAACCTGCTTTTTATGTACTTGTCCTCCAACAGAAGAACCCTGAAAACATCATGAACTTCTTGGTCCACTGCAGTGGTTCCACAGCACGTGAGGCGCTCTGTCCAGCATCTTTGCCTTCAGCACTGACCTTTTAGCTGTCATGGAAGCAGCTCTATCGGTGCAGGTAGCCAAACTCCTGTTTCAGATTACTGGTATTAAATACATCATTGACGGTGTTATACAAATCAGCTCTGGCAGCAACGCCCTTTAATTCATTGGTTTGCAGAATAAGTAATTCTCCTTCACACAAGTACAACATGTGGCTGTAGTGGCTGTAGTGGCTGTAGTGACTGTAGTGTAGTGACTGTAGTGTAGTGACTGTAGTGTAGTGACTGTAGTGACTATAGTGTAGTGACTAGTGTAGTGACTGTAGTGACTGTAGTGTAGTGACTAGTGTAGTGACTGTAGTGACTGTAGTGTAGTGACTGTAGTGACTATAGTGTAGTGACTAGTGTAGTGACTGTAGTGACTAGTGTAGTGACTGTAGTGACTAGTGTAGTGACTGTAGTGACTGTAGTGTAGTGACTATAGTGTAGTGACTGTAGTGACTGTAGTGTATTTAGTGTAGTGACTGTAGTGTATTTAGTGTAGTGACTGTAGTGTATTTAGTGTAGTGACTGTAGTGTAGTGACTGTAGTGTATTTAGTGTAGTGACTGTAGTGTAGTGACTGTAGTGTATTTAGTGTAGTGACTGTAGTGTAGTGACTGTAGTGTATTTAGTGTAGTGACTGTAGTGTAGTGACTGTAGTGTAGTTAGTGTAGTGACTAGTGTAGTGGGTTTCATTTTGATTTCCGTGTGGTTTTCAGCGATGCGGTGACCATATTTCGTGTCTAAATGGCGTTTTGGTTTTGCTGGTTTGTGTCCAGCTGTCATTATCCAGAGTATCTGCACAGATGGCCACTGTGCCCTCAGCTCCCCACGTATGTCCATGGGAGGAAACCAATATTTTAGATAGTCATTGTCTTTTTTTCTCTAATTTTGTGCGTGTGCTCTTTTTTTTAACGTTTCTGTGGAAATGAAGTGATCCATTTTGGAAATTTTGACCTGTTGCCAGGTAACAACATTGCATTTCTCATGTGGCACTTACTTTAAGTGCAACAAAATAAACCATCATTACTAAAATAAATTATGAGGAATAAAATTTCAGATTATAAAAATCAATCTGCCATGTTCTGTCCCAGCTCCCCCACCCACACCCTCACACTCACACCCACCCACACCCTCACACTCACACCCACCCAGTTAGCACCTCTGGGCTGAGGTGGTGATGGATGGGACAGGTGTAATTACTGCAGAATGTGATGTATACATCTTCTATATCACAAAAGTTTTTACATTTACATATTTTTGGCTGTGTACAGGTGTGTGTGTGCTGTCTCTGTAGTAGATCATCCATTGCTTTGTGTTCATAGTGAAAGGAAAGGACCAGTCATCATGAGATCTATGTTTGATGAAGGTAAATATTCAGGCTCATGCCACCTCCCCTGTCGGCTCGGTCTCTGTCTCAGAGGTAGTTAAAACAGAACTAAGCGAAATAAGCAGCTGTTGTTTTGAAGTACAGTATACATTGAAAATAATGTTACTGTACGTCTTTGATATTGTGATGTGTCGTGTTACCCGCACGTGCCTAATATACACAGTCCTAGTCTGTTCACTTCTGGGTCACTAGTGGCTTCTGAGAAAGCTGCATCCAAACTTCCTGGTCAGGAAGTGATACTTGAGCTGTGTGTGGGTGTGTGTGTGTGTGGGTGTCTGCATCTGGGTGGGGTTGTGTGTGTGTGTGTGTGTGTGTGTGCGTGCGCCTCTGCCATTGGGGGTGTGTGTGTGTGTGTGTGCCTCTGCCTCTGGGCATGTGTGTGTGTGCCTCTGCCTCTGGGCGTGTGTGTGTGTGTGTTGACTGTGTGTGTGGGTGTCTGCATCTGGGTGGGGTTGTGTGTGTGTGGGCATGTGTGTCTGTCTGTCTGTGTGTGTGGGTGTCTGCATCTGCCTATTGACCTGTGTGTGGGCCCTTCTGTGTGTGTGTGTGTGTGTGTGTGTGTGTGCAGCCCCTTTGTATGTGTGCATGCATGTGCACCTATACACTGTGTGTGGGTCTGTCTGTGTGTGTGTGCATGTGCACCTATACACTGTGTGTGGGTCTGTCTGTGTGTGTGTGTGTGTGCATGTGCACCTATACACTGTGTGTGGGTCTGTCTGTGTGTGTGTGTGCATGTACACCTATACACTGTGTGTGGGTCTGTCTGTGTGTGTGTGGGTCTGTGTGTGTGTGCGCATGTACACCTATACACTGTGTGTGGGTCTGTCTGTGTGTGTGTGGGTCTGTGTGTGTGTGCGCATGTACACCTATACACTGTGTGTGGGTCTGTCTGTGTGTGTGTGTGGGTCTGTGTATGTGCGCGCATGTACACCTATACACTGTGTGTGGGTGTGTGTGTGCGCATGTACACCTATACACTGTGTGTGGGTCTGTCTGTGTGTGTGTGTGTGGGTCTGTGTATGTGCGCGCATGTACACCTATACACTGTGTGTGGGTCTGTCTGTGTGTGTGTGGGTCTGTCTGTGTGTGTGTGTGCGCGCATGTACACATATACACTGTGTGAGAGACACATCTGTTTGTTTTCCTCTGCTTGCTGGTCTGTGTTCATGTCACTGAATAATTAAAACAGTCCTGAAATTCAAGCCCCTCCTCTCTATACCAGCTGTCTGCCCCATCTGTGTTTCAGAGCTGATGCTTGGGGATACTGCTGGTACACACACACACACACACACCAAAAGTCGCTCTAAAAATCATTATACACACATTCAAAAGCTGCTCATCTAGGACCCCCCAGAACACACACATTTCAGAGATGCTCAGTATGGAACACGTCCCAGATCTGTTCCCCATTGGTTAGTCCATAGACAAAGCAATTTAACATCATGCCACAGCCCTTGGCTCTGTTGCTCACAACGCCAACATGTGAGAGGAATGGCGTAGTGCTTGGGTTACTGTGTCCACGCATCTGTCAGGGTTTCTGTCTGTGAATCTTTGAGCGTTTCTGTATTTTGTGAGTTAAATGCTTCCAAGTGTTTAGGTGTTTGTGTGTGTGGGAGCAGTGCAGTCGCAGGTTTGTTACCAGAACAGGTTTCTCCAGCTCCTCTCCACCCTTATAGCCCTGATCTACACCTGTGACACCTGTGACGCCTCAATATCTAGAACGGGTTGATTTCACTACAGTGTTCTTAGGATGGGTGGGGGTGTGTGGAGGTGCACTTTGATCTGGGGGGGGTGTGGGGTTGGGGATGTGCTGGGTATGTTGGTGTTTGGGATATGGAGGGGTATGTTGGTGTTAGGGGTGTGGTAGGGCTTACACACTCGTATCTTACACATACTTATACATGAGCACAGAGAGTTATTGACATCCTTGAAAGATTGAGCAACTATTTGTCTGATTACATCACTGACTCCACCTGAGCCCAGCCCGTCTGATTACATCACTGAGTCCACCTGTGCCCTGCCCGTCTGATTACATCACTGAGTCCACCTGTGCCCTGCCCGTCTGATTACATCACTGAGTCCACCTGTGCCCTGCCCGTCTGATTACATCACTGAGTCCACCTGTGCCCAGCCCGTCTGATTACATCACTGAGTCCACCTGTGCCCTGCCCGTCTGATTACATCACTGAGTCCACCTGTGCCCTGCCCGTCTGATTACATCACTGAGTCCACCTGTGCCCTGCCCGTCTGATTACATCACTGAGTCCACCTGTGCCCTGCCCGTCTGATTACATCACTGAGACCTGTGCCCAGCCCCTGATGACATCACTGAGTCCACCTGTGCCCTGCCCGTCTGATTACATCACTGAGTCCACCTGTGCCCTGCCCGTCTGATTACATCACTGAGTCCACCTGTGCCCTGTGCCCGTCTGATTACATCACTGAGTCCACCTGTGCCCTGCCCGTCTGATTACATCACTGAGTCCACCTGTGCCCTGCCCGTCTGATTACATCACTGAGTCCACCTGTGCCCAGCCCGTCTGATTACATCACTGAGTCCACCTGTGCCCAGCCCGTCTGATTACATCACTGAGTCCACCTGTGCCCTGCCCGTCTGATTACATCACTGAGTCCACCTGTGCCCTGCCCGTCTGATTACATCACTGAGTCCACCTGTGCCCTGCCCGTCTGATTACATCACTGAGTCCACCTGTGCCCTGCCCGTCTGATTACATCACTGAGTCCACCTGTGCCCTGCCCGTCTGATTACATCACTGAGTCCACCTGTGCCCAGCCCGTCTGATTACATCACTGAGTCCACCTGTGCCCAGCCCGTCTGATTACATCACTGAGTCCACCTGAGCCCAGCCCGTCTGATCTCGTATGCTCAGGCCTGTGGCTTTAAGGGGAGCGAGATATGCATTTCATTCCTTCCATATGTTCTTTGTGCAGCTGAAGGCCAATCCCTTCTGCACCACCCATGTGAGCAAGCCCATCGCCCCCACGCCCCAACGCCCCCATCGCCCACACGCCCCCACCGCCCCCACGCCCACACCTGTATGTACTGGTGCTCATTACAGCACTGTGAGGGATTCTGTTCACATTGAGAACTGAATTTCCTGCATTCAGGAACGTCTCGCCCCAGAACCGTAGGATTAGGTGTTCTCTGGCTGAAGGAAGCATGCGTGTGTGTGCGGATGAGTGTGTGTGTGTGTGTGTGTGTGTGCGCGTGCGCGTGTGTGTGTGTGTGTGTATAATTGTGTATTTGTGTGTGTATAATTGACTCTTTTTTTTAAGTGTGACTTCTGTGTGGCATGTCCTTTCACTATGGGTCAATGACCTTTTATTAAAGAACAGCTTGGAATTGTGGTGTGTGTGTGTGTGTGTGTGCGCGCGGGTGGTCTACTGCGTTTGCTTCCCTAGAAAGCCTCATCTTGATTGGTCAAGGTTTCAGAACTGCCTTTGATAGGACGCTTTCATCCACCCCCTTCTTCCTGCTGCATCAGACCTACTCCACATGTGCATGTGTGTATTCTGCTCTGCTCTGCGTTTCTGTCTGTTTTCATTTTTGTGTCTGTTTAATTTTGTTTTTACTGTACAGCCTTGAGAGTGAGAGAGAGTGAGAGAGAGAGTGAGAGTCAAGCAGGGCGTTCACTTGCGTGGTGGCTGTTATCTGCTCCTCACATCTAACCACGAGCAGTATGTTGTCTGAGAAGTCTCGATTCTCCAGAACTGAGCAGTACTGTGTTCCACACTGAGTCACGATCCAGTACCTCTAGCTCCAGCCCCAGAGAAGAAAGACCCAAAACTCGCCCTAACCTCAGCTTATGGGCTACTCCTTAGAGGTGTGTGTGTGTGTTCAGATAGGCCTCCATATCCTTTCTTTAAATGCTGAAATCGGGTAACAGAATGACCTCAGATCAGTTCACAGTATTTTTCCCCACATGTCACGTCTTTAGCGTGAGGTCACCGTCGTCCCTGAGAACAGTGTGCTAAAGCACTTTGGAGATGTAAGTCTGTAAATCCCCTTATCACACCAAGGGACGCGAATCTCTCAGTGGCAATGAGGTCAAAGAAGTGTTTTTCCTCTCTCTCTCTCTCTCTCTCTCTCTCACACACACACAGGCTCCACACCTCAGACCTCATACTCTCTCTCACCTAGGAGAGAGTCTATCGTGAATTCATCCGTACCGATTCGTAAATTATGGCTGTAAGTCATGGCTGTATCGCCATTTTTGAACGTTTGTGCTTTACATGGTGTGAGACTCGTGTTCAAGTTTTAGTTCTGTGGCACCTTCAAAAAATAGTTTTCTGGTTCTGTGGCACCTTCAAAAAATAGTAGCTTTGTTCTGATTTACTGATGTGTTCTTGTTGATAAGTAATAATTGTTTTTAGTAACGTTTCCCTTAGTGTTTCCCTTTGTACTTCTGGATGTATAACTGAGACATCATATTACATACAGCATCATGAAGTTACTGGCAATACCTACTCAGACACCCCTCCAAGACCACACACACACACACACACGCACACCAGCTGGAGGAGTTTTTAGGCTTCTTATCAGACCTCAGAGCATTCGTTTTCTTCACACTCTTAGACATGCTGTGACCAATTGGTAGTGAATTGCTCTCCTTTCTTATCGAGCTTATCTGTTTGAATGCTGTTTAACGTGTGCGTGTGTGTGTGTCTGTGTGTGTGTGTGAGACTATATCTTACTGCTTTTTAACTAAGAGACCTGCTGGCAGTGGAAAGTGGAATTTGCCCTTTTTTGCACTGATCAGAATGAGCTTATGGTTATGAAAACTGATTTCAGACCAGTAGAATGCCCCTCTTCCTCTCCCTCTCCCTCTCTCTCTCTCTCTCCGATCAGTTTAGTTGGTGAGTCATCCTGCTTTCACCCTCAGTAACTCTGTATTCTGTTTTGTATTTAACAGCAGTTAAATTTTAATTAGTATAAAATGTAGCTTAAGTGTGTGTGTGTATATGTGTGTGTAATATATATATATATATATATGAGAGAGAGAGACCCAAAGCATTTAACCGTAAAGGTGTGTGGTGGGATGTTCATGAGGGTGTGTGGGTGTTAGGGCTGTTTAAAGGACTGTTTGAAGTCAACTCCAGTTCAACTCCATACCACACACACACAAACGCACACGGATCCTTCATCGTTAAAGGTCTCTGTGCAGAACACACCCTTCAACCCTTTGAGAAGTCACTTTATGTTCTAGAATTCCTTCTGTGCTCCCAGAATGCAGTGTGTTCCCGCAGAGCAGCTTGGCCTGGCTGCGTCGACGTGCGTGGACAGGTGCGTGCTTCCTGTGGGCGGGGCCCAGCCTGGGGCGGGGCTCCACAGGCGCGTGCTTCCTGTGGGCGGGGCCCAGCCTGGGGCGGGGCTCCACAAAGCCCCCGTTCTCATCACATCCAGGAGCGTCACGCCGCTTAAGCCTTTAATCTGGGCCACTGCAGCGCTGCTGGTCTGCTGCCTCCACCCGCCTCCACCCGCCCGACCCGGGACGCCTCCACCCGCCCGACCTGCAGGGCCACTCTGTCTCTTTGAAGGCCGTAGCAGTAGTTTGGATCAAGCCTGCCGTGAGCCTCGAGAGCAGGCGCTCTGGGAACAAACCTCTGGTTGTGTCCCAGTGGACGGCGTGACGGGTGGATGTGGCCATGGCATTTTCTCAACAGTCACTTCACACTGAAAAACAGTGTGTTTCGTGTTTGCAGAGCCAGATTACCCATAAACCCCTCCTCCCACCACCCATCTCCACCTAGACTTAGCTGGTTTGTTTGGTTCTGTAGCTGCTTTATTTCCCACTGCCCCACAGCAGTGTTTACAGGGGGAGTAGTGATGGTGGTGCAGTGCGCCCCCTCCTGGTCTGTGAGGGTCTTTACAGGGGGAGTAGTGATGGTGGTGCAGTGCGCCCCCTCCTGGTCTGTGAGGGTCTTTACAGGGGGTAGTGATGGTGGTGCAGTGCCCCCCTCCTGGTCTGTGAGGGTCTTTGTAGTGATGGTGGTGCAGTGCGCCCCCTCCTGGTCTGTGAGGGTCTTTACAGGGGAGTAGTGATGGTGGTGCAGTGCGCCCCCTCCTGGTCTGTGAGGGTCTTTACAGGGGGAGTAGTGATGGTGGTGCAGTGCGCCCCCTCCTGGTCTGTGAGGGTCTTTACAGGGGGAGTAGTGATGGTGGTGCAGTGCGCCCCCTCCTGGTCTGTGAGGGTCTTTACAGGGGGACCCCCTCCTGGTCTGTGAGGGTCTTTACAGGGGGAGTAGTGATGGTGGTGCAGTGCGCCCCCTCCTGGTCTGTGAGGGTCTCCTTTCTTACTGTGTTCTCTTTCTCTCTGTGTACAAGTTTATTTTCTTGCCTTGTTCTTTCTCCCTCACACACACACACACACACACACCAGTTGTCAGTGTCTCTTTGCTCTCCTTTTTCATTATTGAGGTGCGGACGATTACCCAAACAGGTTGTTCTGTAGTCAGCACAATAGCCCTCATTTGTAGTGAGTGGCTGAGGCCTGTCATGGTTGAACTGAATCCAGTGCAGATCCTTCTCCAGACATGGGCTGTATTTACGTGACCTCACCGTAGCGCCTGCAGGGGGCCAGACCCCAGGAGCAGGGGCCCAGAGCCCAGGAGCAGGGGCCCAGACCCCAGAGCAGGGGCCCAGAGCCCAGCTGTGAGGGGGCTGCGGTCGCTGGCACATGCTGGGCTTCCCCACAGGACCCTCACGCTGGGGTTGGTCTGTGCTGGTCCAGTCCCGCCTTCTCATCTGGGCTCTGGAGGCTCTGGAGCTCCTCTGTTCTACCATTCTAGGACGGAGCTGTTGAATACGCGTAATAAGAACAGCTGAGGTCTTCTGCACTTGTGCTGTGCTGGTGTGTTTGTGGTCTGTGCTGTAATACAGTGGGAACCTGTGGTTCCTGCCGGCCGCGGGACGTCCAACGCAGGCAGAATCCTGTCTAGACAGGGCAGATCTGGCTTTGCTGGGGTATTGTTCTCCAGGTGGTACATTTCAGTTGTTACTGAGGCTCAACAAGAGTGTGTGAATGTGTGTGTGTGTTGGCGTGAGTATGTGTGTGTGTCTGTTTTTCATTTGTTCATTTGCATGTTTGTACGTCTGCGTGTGTGTGTGCGTGCGTGTGTGCGCGTGCGTGTGTGCACGTGCGTGTGTGCGCGTGCGTGTGTGCATGTGTGTGTGTGTATGTCTGCGTGCATGTGTGCGTGCGTGTGTGTGTGTGTGTGTGTATGTCGGTGTGTGTGCATGGGTGCGTGCGTGTGTGTGTGAGAACACTACTGATCTAGCCCCTCCTCCTCTCTGGTCCGTGCCTGGTCCAGACGTTCGCACAGCCCTGTGGCCACTGAAGCTCCACAGTCTTTGGCCTGCTGGTCCAGCCAGAGGTTTCCAACGTCAGCACTGCTGCCTTTAATCTGATTTATTTTTTACTCCAGTTTTATTCTGGCTTTTCTGGGCACAGTGTTGCAGGTGTTGTGTGAACACCTGGTTCAGAGCCCATATCAGGCCTCTGGTTCTGACTCATAGGGTACTGCTTAAAAACTGGGTCTGTGTGCACATGTGATTCTGACCATTGTATGTGTGTCCTGACTCACATGGTCTGGTCCACCAAAGTGGCATCACTTCCTGTAAGGATGTCTAATGCACTCTGAGCTCAGTGTGATTACTGTAGGGGTGACCACATTCATCTGGCTGCCACCCTACGATGCCCTGAGTGACTCCATCCCTCCCCCTCCCCCCCTCCCTGCCCCTCTACTCAGCTGTTTTGGGGCAAGAGGAGTGGGGGCATCTCTGCTCTGTGAGTGGGGTAGTGGGGGCATCTCTGGGACTGGGGTAGTGGGGGCATCTCTGCTCTGTGAGTGGGGTAGATGAGTGCTGGAGAGTGTGTGTGTGTGTGTGTGTGTGTGTGTGTGTGTGTGTGTGTGTGTGTGCGTGCGTGCGTGCGTGCGTGAGTGCCTGTGTGTCCATCAGTCCAGCTGTGTCCTCCAGCACGTGTGTCCTAGATGTGTGAACATGTGCCTGCTGGAACGTGCTGACTGTCAGGGGAGTGTACTGTCCTGGTGTGTTAAAGTGGGCCAAGCTCAGACGGTGTGTGTGCGTGTGAATGCGAAAGCTGTGACCTGTACTGATGTCATCCATATGGTTTTGGGAATGACACACTGCACCTCACACGAGCCACACAGTTACTGTTAACAGATATGAGTGCCTGGTAAGGGGCGGAGCCTGAGCTCATTATGTTAATTGATTCGAGCACCCGGTAAGGGGCGGAGCCTGACCTCATTATGTTAATTGATTTGAGCGCCCGTGTGTGTGTGTGTGTGTGTGAGTGAGCTATGCAAGCTGTTCACATGTGCATGTGGTAGTCATGTGTTGGTAATAGAAAGTCATCTACTGGGCTCATGTCATGTTAAAAGCGTAAAGTTTTTAATTTCCTGCCTCCTTTCTGACTCTGTGTCTCTGTAGGCTTCATGCACCGGCTATGATGAAGATGATGATGATGATGATGGTGATGGAGCGGCAACAGAGCTGAGACTGTGTGGCTGTGTAGCGTTCGCACCTGGAGAGGCTGAACACACACACACACACACACACACACACACACACACAGTGCCCATGTTTTCCCCTGAGCAGGAGAACATCTCCACCTCTACCAAAGTGCCGGTCAAATACGGAGAGCTCATTGTACTTGGGTAAGAGCTGCGCCCTTTAACCTATTAACCTTTCACCTTTGTTGCACTGCCACTGGAAATACTCTTTTGAGATGGCCATTTAATAAGAAGAAATGTCCACCTTTCTCCGCCCCTCCCTCTCTCCCTCCACCTTTCTCCACCCCTCCCTCTCTCCCTCCACCTTTCTCCGCCCCTCCCTCTCTCCCTCCACCTTTCTCCACCCCTCCCTCTCTCCCTCCACCTTTCTCCGCCCCTCCCTCTCTCCCTCCACCTTTCTCCACACCTCCCTCTCTCCCTCCACCTTTCTCCACACCTCCCTCTCCCTCCACCTTTCTCCGCCCCCCTCTCTCCCTCCACCTTTCTCCGCCCCTCCCTCTCTCCCTCCACCTTTCTCTGCCCCTCCCTCTCTCCCTCCACCTTTCTCCCCCCCCTCTCTCCCCTCCACCTTTCCTCCTCCCTCTCTCCCTCCACCTTTCTCCGCCCCTCCCTCTCTCCCTCCACCTTTGTCCGCCCCTCCCTCTCTCCCTCCACCTTTGTCCGCCCCTCCCTCTCTCCCTCCACCTTTCTCCGCCCCTCCCTCTCTCCCTCCACCTTTGTCCGCCCCTCCCTCTCTCCCTCCACCTTTCTCCGCCCCCTCCCTCTCTCCCTCCACCTTTCTCCGCCCCTCCCTCTCTCCCTCCACCTTTCTCCGCCCCTCCCTCCCTCTCCCTCCACCTTTCTCCGCCCCTCCCTCTCTCCCTCCCCCTTTCTCCCCCCCTCCCTCTCTCCCTCCCCCTTTGTCCGCCTCCCTCTCTCCCCTCCACCTTTCTCCACCCCTCCCTCTCTACCTTCACCTTTCTCCACACCTCCCTCTCTCCCTCCACCTTTCTCCACACCTCCCTCTCTCCCTCCCCCTTTCTCCACACCTCCCTCTCTCCCTCCCCCTTTCTCCACCCCTCCCTCTCTCCCTCCCCCTTTCTCCACCCCTCCCTCTCTTTCCTGTTTTGTGGAGAATGACTTCCACATGTGTTCCAGCACTCTGAGCTCCCTATGGCTCCATGTGCTGGGTGGGACTCCTGCCCTGATGTATCACCTCCTTTATCCCCCCAACGCCCCTGCAGTCAGGGGAGGAACTTTCCCTAATCACATCCTCACTGTGTGTGTACACGCGTGCATGCAACACGCACATAAGGGCGTCTGTGTGTGTGAGAGAGTGTGTGTGTGTGTGTGCGTGTGTGCGCGCACAGGAGCTGGCTTCATGCCTGTTAGCTCATGGTGAGAGTGTGTGTGTGTGTTGGCTTCATGCCTGTTAGCTCATGGTGTGAGTGTGTGTGTGTGTTGGCTTCATGCCTGT
>JAGXOD010000017.1:1322500-1332500 GCA_020368025.1 Brachyhypopomus occidentalis
TTAATCTAGTATTGTATGTATGTATGTTTAGTATGTTATTAATGCAGGTTGTTTTGCTCCTCAGGAGAAGGCGGCGAAGTGGCGCACATCGGACGGCCAGATGGACGGGTTGACCACCAATGGCGTGTTGGTGATGCACCCGCGCCACGGCTTCACCCAGGACTCCAAACCCGGCGTGTGGCGGGAGATCAGTGTGTGCGGGAACGTCTTCACCCTGCGGGAGACCCGCTCTGCTCAGCAGCGTGGGAAGATGGTGAGTGATCACGCGCACACACGCACGCACGCATACATACATACATTGGGTCTTTTGTTGAGTCATAACATTCACATAATCCAACAAATCATTAAATGATTCCTGTTAAAGTAGTGCCTGCTTCCACCAAATACAACTGCAATACGTATGTTTTTATATTGTTTGTTGTTTACATTGTTTTTCTTTACTTTGTTTCTATTGTTTACATTGTTAATATCGGTTTTGTCTGTATGACATTAGCCTGCTTTCTGTCAGACTGCTGCTTGGTACTGTCCGGCTCCGCCCTCTGCTTCCTTCCTCAGCCAATCAGGAGGCAGGTCTTTGCAGCCTTCTGGAACGTAAAGGCCCATGACTGCTATGGTTGATTAGACTCTGTTGCTGGTTTAGATTAGCCATGAGAGAGATGTTTGCACTCTGCAGAACGTCCACTAGGAGATGATATTGGCTGGGCAGTTTAAATGTCCTTGTAACCCTGACTACGTATCACACTTCATATCACACCACTTTGGGTCATTCTGCTTCTCCCATACACGCGTTGCTCTGAGAATCCGTCACTGTAGTAACGCAATCGAGACGGTGTTGCCGAGCACAGCAGCGTATCCATGTAACCCGACGCTGTAAGATGATCAGAATGTGGACTATGTGAGCATGCGTGTGTGTGTGTGTGTGTTGACAGAATGCTGAAACACGAGTTTAGATCAAACTGGCTGTGTCTCTGGAAGGAGCTGGAGAGTTTAGCTTGGGG
Organism: Brachyhypopomus occidentalis; assembly: GCA_020368025.1. Lineage (NCBI taxonomy): Eukaryota > Metazoa > Chordata > Actinopteri > Gymnotiformes > Hypopomidae > Brachyhypopomus > Brachyhypopomus occidentalis. The sequence goes on from JAGXOD010000017.1 coordinate 1,323,499, forward strand.
TGGACAGATTTGGTGATAATGGAGGCTGTTAAACACTGGCAGGTTGTACTATTGAACACGTGTGTCCAGTGTTTCCAGTGGACACACGTGTGTCCAGTGTTCCCAGTGGTGTGACCCTCCCTGTCCATGTCCTCCTGCTGCACCAACGCTGCCAGTCCCCTTAACCACACTGTGCTGTTGCCATGGACATCAGACGAGAGCTGATGGCAGCGTACTGACCTGCTCAGCCAGTAGGTCTGTAGATGTTCACACAGGGGGCTGGAGAGCTTCTGTTGGTGCTTGTTCTCACGCTTATTCACACATAAGCGCGTGTGTGTGTGTGTGTGTGTGTGTGTGTGTGTGTGTGTGTGTGTGTGTGTGTGTGTGTGTGTGTGTGTGTGTGTGTGTGTGTGTGTGTGCGTGTGTGTGCGTGCGTGTGTGTGCGCGTGCGTGTGTGTGTGCGCGTGTGTGCGTGTGCGTGTGTGCGCGTGTGCGTGCGCGTGTGTGTGTGTGCCCGCGTGTGTGCGCGTGTGTGCGTGCCCGCGTGTTTGTGCGAGTGTGCGTGCGCCAGCGTGTGTGCGTGTGTGTGGGCGCCCTCAACTTGTGTGCTGTCCGTTAACAGTTTTCAGTGCACATACACACACTAGCACATGAACACACGCACACACACCCCACACACATCTAAATGACCCCTGATATTTCCACATGATCTTTCCCAGGTGCTGCGTGACCCACATGGATCCTTTACACACACAGCTTACTGCCCTCTGCTGGTCATTCAGGGAACATTCTTGCAGATCCACTTTTCAGTTACACAGTGGGTGTTTAAGTGTGTTAAAGGGTTAAAGTGTAACATTCTGTACATGTAAATGAAGAAGCCTTGTTTTCCTTATGTCATCAATATACAGCAGAGCTGCAGAGTGAGGTGTTGTAGTTCAGCTGTTTCTCATCTAGAGGGCGCCATGCTTGCCTGGAGCACCTGTCCTGCATTATTATGGCCAAAATTAGTTACGCTGCGTGGATCATGTGACTGACGACACCTGAGGCTGCAGCAGGCCTCATACTTCCTGTATCTATTACCTCATTTCCTGTATCTACTTCCTCATTTCCTTATAATTGCATATTTTGCCAATTGCAAAAAAACTACTGTGCTGCTAAGTCCATGCACACACATGCGCATAAGCATGAATATATTTGCATGTCATTTCCATTTAGAGCATTTACCATCTGGTCCAGATGGACATGCAGAAATACTTTGTTGCTGGACGTTTTCCTCCTGCTAGCACAACCGCGCGCAGCCAGAGGGCCAGAGATGTATCTGATTGGCCAGAGACGGATCTGATTGGTGGGTCTGATTGTCCCTCCCCCCTGCAGGTTGAGAACGAGTCCCAGGAGCTGGTGGACGGCTCTCTGATCGACCTGTGCGGGGCCACGCTGCTGTGGCGCACAGCCGAGGGTCTGTCGCGCACTCCCACGCTCAAACACCTGGAGGCGCTGCGGCAGGAGCTGAACGCGGCTCGGCCGCAGTGCCCCGTGGGCTTCAACACGCTGGCCTTCCCCAGCATGCGCCGCAAGGACACGGTGGACGAGAAGCAGCCCTGGGTCTACCTGCACTGCGGCCACGTGCACGGCTACCACAGCTGGGGCACGCGGGACGAGGGGCGGGGCGAGGGGGGCGGGGGGGGAGGGGCGGGGCGGGCGCGAGCGCGAGTGCCCCATGTGCCGCACCAGGGGACCCTACGTGCCGCTGTGGCTGGGCTGTGAGGCGGGGTTCTACTTGGATGCAGCCCCGCCCACTCACGCCTTCAGCCCCTGTGGGCACGTATGCTCGGAGAAGACCGTGGCGTTCTGGAGCCAGATCCCGCTGCCGCACGGCACACACACTTTCCACGCCGCCTGCCCCTTCTGCGCCCAGCAGCTCAGCGGAGAACACGGCTATGCCAGGCTCATCTTCCAGGGACCCGTCGACTAGGCCATGCCGACCTTTGACCTCTGACCTTGACGGAACCCGTGCAAACAGATCAGCCCCGTATTCCTCCCCGTCTTTCATAGCTCTGTCCCTCTTTCTCTCTCTCTGTCTGTCTTTTATCTGTGTGAGTCTCTCCCTGTCTCTCTCATCTCTTTTTCAGTATCATCTCTCTGACTGTCTCTCTCGTTCCCTCTCTGCCGCAGTTCCGCACTACTGATGTGTTTTTATTCCCTCGGCTTTATAAGTGACCTTTTTATAGTGAATTTTTTCTTAATCTGGAAGAAAATCAGAGAAGTTTATATTTTCACGTGAAACAAAAGAGAAAACAACATGAGACTAAGCAGACGGAGGGACATCGTGGACACAACGGTGACTCTGTGGCTCTGGGAGGACTGGGCCTGTCGCCACAGCAACACCATCGGAGACGGTGATTCTTCACTAGTATGCTGACGGCATACCATTCTAGTCCACTTCAGCGATGCAATACTCATCTTTTTGTATATCTAAGAGTGTGTGCAATGAGCTAATCCAAGGCAGAGCGGCTCAGACGTCACTCAGACGTCACTCAGACGTCACTCAGACGTCACTCAGACATCCGACTCATCAAATCATCATCGCTGCATGAAGCAAAAACACACAAAAAAACATTTAGATTTTAGAGAGAAGTTTTCCATGTAAATCAGATATGCCTAACTTAAAGATACTTAACATTTTTATTTATGCATAGTAGCAGGTGGTAATCAGATGTAAAGTTGTGTGTGTGTGTGTTTGCAGTTCCACTCTGTTCATCTGTCATTGTTTCCTGTCGTACACGTAGCCTAGAAGGATCCAAGCTTATTTTAGTCTGGCTGTGTGTGTTCTTTCTAAATGTAGCTAAATGCACATATCCGCGTGCGTGTGTGTGCGTGTGTGTGTGTGTGAGAGAAAAAACTTGTGCTACAAAGCAATATTTTTAGGGCTTTGAATGGAATCAGACCGGTGTAGTCAGTACTGGGGTCAGAATGGAATCAGACCATTGCCATCCATGCGGGTTCTGATCCGGGTCCAAGCTGGCTCCAAACCCGTCCTGAACTGCCGGTGTTCCAGTGGGAAAGCGGGCTCCTGTGGTCTGACACGCCAGTGTGTGTCTGGAGTCTGGACTGGTTACAGGCCCGACTGGGGAGCACAAGCCTCAACACAAACCCTCCATCACCACACACACCTGTTTCGCTTTACGTACAAGCCAAAGCACATGCCCTGTTAATGAAGGTGTGTGTGCGCGTGTGTGTGTGTGTGTGTGTGTGTGTGTGTGCGGTCCCCATTACAAGTGAAGTGAGTTTTAACAATAGCCCTGAGGGCAGCCTTTGCAGTTGGGATGAGCAGAGCTGTAGCCATGACAACCCATGTCTCTTGACTAGCAGGTGCCTGTAAGCCACAGTGATCTCCTCTGTCTGCCTGGTACCTCCGAACAGGCACGTTGGCATTGGACATGAACTTACATTCTGACCTTAAGATTCTTTCATGATTTGATATTTTGCGTAATGGATGTGTTGATTCTACAGCACTGTAATTGTTTATTGCTCAGACCGGTTTGCTGGAGATACTTTGTGTTCAACGATCCTGCATGTCCATGTGCAAAACACAAGCTGCGCTGTTGGTTAATACCCCTACCCTGTGTAGATTAATACCCCTACCCTGTGTAGATTAATACCTCTACCCTGTGTAGATTAATACCCCTACCCTGTGTAGATTAATACCCCTACCCTGTGTAGATTAATACCCCTACCCTGTGTAGATTAATACCCCTACCCTGTGTAGATTAATACCCCTACCCTGTGTGGATGAATAACCCCTACCCTGTGTAGATTAATACCCCTACCCTGTGTGGATGAATAACCCCTACCCTGTGTGGATGAATAACCCCTACCCTGTGTAGATTAATACCCCTACCCTGTGTGGATGAATAACCCCTACCCTGTGTAGATTAATACCCCTACCCTGTGTGGATGAATAACCCCTACCCTGTGTGGATGAATAACCCCTACCCTGTGTAGATTAATACCCCTACCATGTGTGGATGAATAACCCCTACCCTGTGTGGATGAATAACCCCTACCCTGTGTGGATGAATAACCCCTACCCTGTGTGGATGAATAACCCCTACCCTGTGTAGATTAATACCCCTACCCTGTGTAGATTAATACCCCTACCCTGTGTGGATGAATAACCCCTACCCTGTGTAGATTAATACCCCTACCCTGTGTGGATGAATAACCCCTACCCTGTGTGGATGAATAACCCCTACCCTGTGTAGATTAATACCCCTACCCTGTGTGGATGAATAACCCCTACCCTGTGTGGATGAATAACCCCTACCCTGTGTGGATGAATAACCCCTACCCTGTGTGGATGAATAACCCCTACCCTGTGTGGATGAATAACCCCTACCCTGTGTGGATGAATAACCCCTACCCTGTGTGGATGAATAACCCCTACCCTGTGTAGATTAATACCCCTACCCTGTGTAGATTAATACCCCTACCCTGTGTAGATTAATACCCCTACCCTGTGTGGATGAATAACCCCTACCCTGTGTAGATTAATACCCCTATCCTATAGGAAAGACTAGATGTCCAGTTAGAAGGTGCCCCACGCACACGCACACATACACACGCACACACACACACACACACACACACACACACACACACACACATTGAATCATGCGCTTTGAAGTTTAAATTACTTCTACTGAATGCAAATACAGTGTTTCTGCAAAATGTCAGCACTAGTTTCAGTAGTGCACAAGCATCATCACAGGACTGTCTGTTCATCTTCAAGTATTAACATGATGTTACTGTGTGAGTGAAGGGATGTAGCGCCATGGCGACAGCCTGGACTGAATGGCTGCGTTTCCTGTAGCAGGCTGTTTAGTGTGAAGCGTCTGTGTTGGTACCCGTGTGTTCTGTGTTCAGTGTTTCCCCATTACACACAGCTGTGAGTCTCTCTGCTCCAGCCTGTGCAGAGATGCAGAAGAAGACACAGCCAACGTTCCAGAACTCGACAAGGTTCTAGAACCCCAACCAGCTGTGGAGAGCATGTGCATCTTTATGCGTGCGTGTGCGAGTGCGCGTGCGCGTGCGTGTGCGTGTGTGTGAGTGAGTGTGAGTGTGTGTGTGTGTGTGTGTGTGAACAAGCGAGTGGTTACTCTGAGTCCTCTGGATCGACGCTCAGAAAGACTCTGGTGCAGATTCTGCTGAATCTAAGCTCAGGGAGAATACCCCAGGGCTAGCAGCTGTTGCTAATGAAGCTGACCCAGGATCTGTGCACATGCTAAGAATTATCCCTGGTCCAAGATCAGCATTGTTACTGAAGCCCTTTGAGGTGTTCAGTGTTCTGGATAGCAGCTGCAGGTCTGAGGATACCTCACTGGCAAAAATCTCTCTCAGCTTTGCCATTGTGTTCTGTTCTCGCCATGCAAAAATGTCAAGGGCTTTTCTATTTCTTGTTTGTGGTTGTGGGTGGTTGTGGGTGGTTGTGGGTGGATGTGGGTGGGTGTGGGTGTGTGTGTGTCATTTGTTAATCTGTGTGCATGATCCCTGTCTTCTGCAGAAGTTCTGCTGGTCTCTGGAAAATGCCCAATGCTATTTGACAGGCAGTTTTCTGATTGAATGGGTTTTGTACCGACTTTAAACAATAAACTAAAAAAAATGAAAGGGTGATGTTATTTTGTTAATGTTAATGTTATTCTATTCTTTGTTACTAATGCTATTTCTAATTTGTACTGTTCTGTATCTTACGTATAATAATAATGCAAACGTTTTATGCAGGTGTGGGAAAAATACTGCAAAGTACCACATGGTCCACACCTACAGCTCTAGACCCTCATATGGTCCACACCTACAGCTCTAGACCCTCATATGGTCCACACCTACAGCTCTAGACCCCCACATGGTCCACACCTACAGCTCTAGACCCTCATATGGTCCACACTTACAGCTCCAGACCCTCACATGGTCCATACCTACAGCTCTAGACCCTCATATGGTCCACACATGGTCCACACCTACAGCTCTAGACCCTCACATGGTCCACACCTACAGCTCTAGACCCTCACATGGTCCACACCTACAGCTCTAGACCCTCACATGGTCCACACCTACAGCTCCACACACTCACATGGTGCACACCTACAGCTCTAGACCCTCACATGGTCCACACCTACAGCTCTAGACCCTCACATGGTCCACACCTACAGCTCTAGACCCTCACATGGTCCACACCTACAGCTCCAGACCCTCACATGGTCCATACCTACAGCTCTAGACCCTCATATGGTCCACACATGGTCCACACCTACAGCTCTAGACCCTCACATGGTCCACACCTACAGCTCTAGACCCTCACATGGTCCACACCTACAGCTCTAGACCCTCACATGGTCCACACCTACAGCTCTAGACCCTCACATGGTCCACACCTGAATGGGTAACTGCAGTGTAGACCCTCCTGATCATGAAAGGTGCCCAGAAAGGGGCGGTTTATCCAACTAGCAACTAACCTCCACCTCACCAGGATATACAGCAAAGACATTGGTGTGTCATTCAGCCTGGATAACTGGACTGGAAGAAGGGCAGTTGGAACCAGGGGGATCTCACACTATCAGCAGGTAACAACAGTACATTGGGATCCCACTGGCAAATGCGAATCATGAAGTTTGTTGTGGTCAGAATCTGACCAGTGATGGATCAATGCAGCTGATAACGTTGTACATGTCATGATCATCAGTCAAACTGCGGCTGTACGCAGGCTTAGAAACTTCTGAAGTGTGCGGTGAGGGCCTCCTGCCTTTTGTGCTCATCCATTTTAATTATTCACAGAGCTTTCAACTAATATGTTACGGTTTAATTAAGTAAAAAAAAGACATGTCATTCATGTGCTTGGCCACATGGTGGCAGTGTTTGAGGCATGGCCCTAAGGGCCCTAATGGAGTTCTTACTGCTGGAGTTTAATGGGTAGTCGTGGGCAGCAGCCATGTGGGAATCGTCTTCCTTAAAATGGGAACATTTTGCAACCATGAGTGCAAACCCGGTTCCTCCTCACGCTCTGCTGACTGCAGCTCTGTGGTGGTGGTGGGCAGCTGCATGTGGTCTAGGGGCAGTTTCATCAGAGTTCAGCAGAGATGGACTGGTCCATTGGAAAATTACAGTTAGGGGATTTACAGAACTCAACCTAGAGGGTGTTTGGGGAGAGAATGGTGGTGAGTATTGTACAATATGTCTGTATTAACTAGAATGCACTGGGAAAAGGGTCGACTAAAACTGCTGAAATAACCCCCCCCACACACACACAACAACAACAACAAAAGAAAACAAACAAACAAAAAAACTATTTGTTGATTTAACCCTTCACGTCATTAGCAGCTGGTGTAAGTGTCCTGGAGCACTAAGATCTCCACACTGCTGGACTGACCTGGGCAGCTGTGCATTAAGAATGTAAGGGCCAAGCGTAAATGCCCCGGGGGCAGATGAAACGTGCCTAAATATTGGATGAGAAAACACATAAAAAGAATTCAGGATCTTTAATTAGTTTGCCAAAATGGGCTTTGAAGTTTATTTATTCTGCTTCAAGCATAAGAGGCAGATTTCTAATCTTAGAGAGACGAGGTAATTTAGTCAAGATCAGAGGCGTGTAGGCCTGGTTTGTGCTGTGCTGTTTGCTTAACAAGTCCATCCTGTCGATTACGTGCACAACAAGAAGTGTGGTCCTCACTACCATAGTTGCTGGAGTCCAGTGTCATGGCCACGTGAGACCTGCGTTTACAGCCGCTCTGATCAGCGCCAGTCCCCCCCAGCGACCTCCCTCCAGCACGCCACACACACAGAACAAGTGCTTCTCGTCTATGGTGTGTGACGCGTTTAACATCACTTGTGCTTGAAATAAGAAGCAGGTGACCTCACTCTTGCGCTGAAACATCTAAAGGGTTTTAATCGACAACTGCTGGCACACAGGACCAGCGAAATGTCCTGCTGAGGGTCGGGGAGGCTCTTCTCCGGACTCAGAGTGGACTGGTGTAGCGCCGGACGCTCTGCCATCCGCGTGGGAGGGACGCTGCATCATGGAGGATGGAGAGAGGTGGTCAGGAGGTTCCAGAGGGGTGTCCGGATCGGCCCAAACACGCGCGTGTACGTGGTAAGTCACGTTACATTCTGGTCTAGTTGGCCTCCTCTCTGCCCACGATTTTCAGTTCCCTTCTTTGCTTGTTTTGTAAGATTTGTTAAAGTAAACTTCTGATTAAAAAGCAGACATGGCATTCCAGGTTCCTCTTCCAGGCCAGCGCCGCACTAAAGCTGTAAGTGTGAACATAAGACACACACGGATTACCCCACACACACACACACCCCTCCTGTGTGACCGCTCCATTCATCCGGCGCAAACCCCACCAAGTACTACCAGACACCCAGCTCGTAGCACATGGCACTGCTCACGAACTTTGACCTTAGACATAGACATAGGGTCCCTCTGGTTCAGCTAAGCATGACCTTTACCAAGGGATTACTACACAAGGGAACCTTGACCTTAGACATAGGGTCCCTCTGGTTCAGCTAAGCATGACCTTTACCAAGGGATTACTACACAAGGGAACCTTGACCTTAGACATAGGGTCCCTCTGGTTCAGCTAAGCATGACCTTTACCAAGGGATTACTACACAAGGGAACCTTGACCTTAGACATAGGGTCCCTCTGGTTCAGCTAAGCATGACCTTTACCAAGGGATTACTACACAAGGGAACCTTGACCTTAGACATAGGGTCCCTCTGGTTGGCATGACCTTTACCAGGGATTACAACACAGAGGACCCTTGACCTTAGACATAGGGTCCCTATGATTCCTAAGCATGACCTTTACCAAGGGATTACTACACAAGGGAACCTTGACCTTAGACATAGGGTCCCTCTGGTTCAGCTAAGCATGACCTTTACCAAGGGATTACTACACAAGGGAACCTTGACCTTAGACATAGGGTCCCTCTGGTTCAGCTAAGCATGACCTTTACCAAGGGATTACTACACAA
>JAGXOD010000017.1:1337500-1375000 GCA_020368025.1 Brachyhypopomus occidentalis
ACACAAACGTCGCCTGGCCACTTATCAAATGTGCAAAGGTGTTATATGTTGTAATGCACAACGATGCCTGATGTCACATCTCTGTGTCCCTTCTTTGTTGACGGAATGAATACATGGGTGTGGTGTAGACTCTGCTGCCCTGGAGACACACATATGTGTGCATTTACCTACACACGCATGTGTGTGTGCGTTAGCGATCACTCCTCACCTTGACGTCGGCGCGCGTCTTGTCCGTGACCTCCATGACGAACTCGCAGCGTTTCCCGTTGGGTTGGCTCACCAGGTGGTTGAGGATGTGCAGGTCCACGGTGGCGCCCAGGTTGTCGATGTTGGACACGAAGATGTACTCCTTACCCTCAGCCAGGAGCTGATCCAGCAGGCCAGAGTTGTAGAAGCTGGCGTAGATGTCGCCGTGGCCGGGCGGGTACCAGCCCTCTGCACCCTCCCCCACCATGCCCACGTCTTTGGGCACTGGAAGCAGAGACTCCTTATTGATCCTGGGATACCTAGAGAGGGAAAGAGGGGGACATCACTGCAGTCTGCCACGCTGACGCCGTCATTTACCACGCAGCTGAGGATTGGCAACTCAGGAAGTGTGTGAGAGAGAGAGAGAGAGAGAGAGAGAGACAGTGAAAGACAAAAGAGATACAGTGAAAGAGAGAGAGTAAAAGAGAAAGAGAGTGAAATAGTATAGACAGATTGAGTTAGGGTCAGATGTGATCTAAGGTTTACTGTATAAATACTGTATAACACAAATATCAAAATAAAGCCAAAGATAACTGATCAAAAGCCACGCGACAAGATGCTTCTCTGTCCTGGCACCCAGATGGTGGAACGAACTTCCACTGGCTGTCCGAACAGCGAACTCTCTGAAGGTTTTCAACCCCCAGCCTGAAGACCCATCTCTTTGTAAAGCACTTATAAGCACAAATCAACTGAAGCATTGGTATAAAGCGTAATTGCACTTTATCTTTAGGAAAACTTGCTAAGTATTGCACTATACTGCATGTAGTCTTGTAGGTATTTCAGTCTTGATAGGTATTGTCTAATCTTATATTTTGTTGTCTTCTTTCTAGGCATCAGCACTAGCAACGGTTTATGGCAGTGCTTGACCTCAAGTAGTTTGGACTTAAACCTGTTTATACTAGATAGAGATGCATATTCTAACTGAACACATAGTACTTTTGTAAGTCGCTCTGGATAAGAGCGTCTGCGAAATGCCGTAAATGTAAATGTAAATGTAAAAGCCATCTGATCAAATCCAGTTTAACACAGTTATCTCCGCTCACACTCTTACACCTACATTACTAAAAAAATAAGTATTTATGCAGGCAAATACTGAATAGTATGATTAGTCTGTCAGATATTAAGTCGTAAGTGTTTCCATAACTGTCAAGCAACATTAACATTTTATTGTCTGTTTCTCTGCTATGTAGAAGATGCCTACTCCTGGAGTTTAGCTCTAACCCTGTGTCTGGAGATCTACTGCTCTGGAGAGTTTAGCTCCAACCCTGTGTCTGGAGATCTACTGCCCTGGAGAGTTTAGCTCCAACCCTGTGTCTGTAGATCTACTGCTCTGGAGAGTTTAGCTCCAACCCTGTGTCTGGAGATCTACTGCCCTGGAGAGTTTAGCTCCAACCCTGTGTCTGGAGATCTACTGCCCTGGAGAGTTTAGCTCCAACCCTGTGTCTGGAGATCTACTGCTCTGGAGAGTTTAGCTCCAACCCTGTGTCTGGAGATCTACTGCCCTGGAGAGTTTAGCTCCAACCCTGTGTCTGGAGATCTACTGCTCTGGAGAGTTTAGCTCTGGAGAGTTTAGCTCCAACCCTGTGTCTGGAGATCTACTGCTCTGGAGAGTTTAGCTCCAACCCTGTGTCTGGAGATCTACCATCCTGCACACTCCATCCCTAATCCTGCTTTAGTTGAAGACTCCCATCTTGTGTGTATGTGGTTTGTCTGTGCGTGTACCTGCTCTGGTTGAAAGTGTGTATCTTCACACGGTGGTGTGTGTATTTCTGCAGGATCTTCTTGGTGTCCTCATCTGTGTTGAAAGAGTTCATCAGGACCAGCGGGACGTCAGCGTTGTACATCTTATTCAGGTGCTGGGGGCAATGCACACAAAGTCCACGAGGGAATGTCATTCATAATTACGAAGCTTCATCACCACACTGGCACCAGGTCGCCCAGCACAAACGCTAATCCGTCACTGCCCAGAGCTGTCGGTCTGCTCAGGCAACCCCAACAGTCACCAATCGCACTTAATCCCATTTGACACTAAAGTGAGGTAGAAGAAATTAAAACATCTGATGTTTAAGATATGGATAAATAATCCACATATGATGATCTACTAATCAGGCTATTCAACTACAAATCCATTTCTTTAGTCATTGTATTGTTTCATGTTCTAATGTCACACAGAAAACCGTCACTAGCTGATCTCTCTTCAGCACTGCAGCATTTCATCGTCTGCCTCCTCACAGCCGTATCACACAAAAGCTCTGCTACACGTTTATCCGTAATGCTGTTTATTCTAATGTTTCAATTTCATTGACAATGGACTTGTAGGGTCTTCGACGAGCGTTCTGCCACGCTAGCAGGAGGAGGAGAGCACTAGTGCATTAGGAACTCAGATATGTTTGCGTTCCGGTGGAGTTTGAATGAAATGCTCAGCGCTCCCTGCACATCTGGCTCCAGGCAGGATCCACACAGCAGTCCCAGCGCGAGTACACAGAGGCCTTTGTGCACACTGTATTTATGCAGGAGGGGCACGTTATCCATGAACCTCCTCCCAGAGTGGGGCAGAGTGGGGCAGAGTGGGCAAGCTGAGACACCAGGAGCCCAGCGGACACAGGGGCGAGTGTTCGGGTGCAGGGGTGTACCGCAAGGCTGAGTACTCGGCTCCCTCCTCTTTTACACCTCACAACACACCTTCCTCTGTTACTGTCCTGCTCCTTCTCTCTCTGAATGTCTCTCTCTCTCTCTCTCTGGCTTCTGCTCTTCCTCATTTGTCATTCTTTCTTCCGTCAGATTTATACTGCAGCAGAACTTTCAGCAGAGTTCACGAGTCACGCTGGCTGGATTTCACACTCTTACATCAGGCGAGTGTGAGGGTGAAGAGGGTAGTTCAGCCTGTAAGGCACAGTGACCACACCCCTCTGGTCCAGCCCTCACTCCGCCTGTAAGGCACAGTGACCACACCCCTCTGGTCCAGCCCTCACTCCGCCTGTAAGGCACAGTGACCACACCCCTCTGGTCCAGCCCTCACTCCGCCTGTAAGGCACAGTGACCACACCCCTCTGGTCCAGCCCTCACTCCGCCTGTAAGGCACAGTGACCACACCCCTCTGGTCCAGCCCTCACTCCGCCTGTAAGGCACGGTGACCACACCCCTCTGGTCCAGCCCTCTACGTAGCCCAGGCGGCGTGATCGCCTGTGCCCACCTCGATCTGCTGCACGGTCAGGTCCAGGAAGGTGTTCTCGCTCCGCACGCTGATCAGGCTCTTGGGGCCCTTGCACCCCATGCTGGTCCCCAAACCCCCGTTCAGCTTCACCACGACGAGCTTGTTCAAACTCTCCGACACGCTCACGGGCAATCCCCTGATCCTCTCATATGGCTGGATCTGGGAGAGGAGGAGAGGGGGAAGGAGAGAGAAAATATGAGAACTGTACTTTACCAGGATGTATAAAGGTTCAGGTGCACACACAGCTCGGTGTCAAGAGTCAAGTTGCTGTTGTGAGGGTCTTAAACTCTTTCTTCTTAACAGCAGTTCTACAATGGTAAATAAAAAATATATAAAGTATAAGTATAAGGAGTTCTGGAATAAATGATTCAAATGTGATTCAGCACACAAGGCCCCAGAGCTGTGTGCGGTGGGAGCCACGTCAGGAGCACACGTCAGGTGTGATGGGGAGGGGTGAGATGGTTCAGCGCTGGGGCTTCAGACTGTTCTTACAGGAACACACACACCTGATCAGCACACACTGCCTGATTTAACCCAGGGGTGCTGGCTGAACCCCAAACACTGCCAGTGTTGATCAGAGAGTATGTAGAATATAGTGCACATGTGTGGGGGGGCGTGAAGCGTTAGCAGAGCAGAACGGGTGTGTGAACGGTGCTGTGTGTTTCAACGGAGGGGTGTGTGTGAACGGTGCTGTGTGTGTGAACGGTGCTGTGTGTGTGAACGGTGCTGTGTGTGTGAACGGTGCTGTGTGTGTGAACGGTGCTGTGTGTTTCAACGGAGGGGTGTGTGTGAACGGTGCTGTGTGTGTGAACGGTGCTGTGTGTGTGAACGGTGCTGTGTGTTTCAACGGAGGGGTGTGTGTGAACGGTGCTGTGTGTGTGAACAGAGGGGTGTGTGTGAACGGAGGGGTGGTGCTGACGCTATACACTCCGCCCTTCCACGTGTCAACTTGCGCTCTACACAGTACAGGCGTGTACACATGGAGGCACCCCAACAGCACATCCACATACTCAGCAGCAGGGACAGCCTCCATCTGGCGAGCTGTGGTTGTGTTCTCAAAGCCTCTCACACACACACACACACACACGTTCATTCCTTCTGTTTCCCAAAAGGCCGTGGGCCAGTTGCCAAGAGGCCAAAATGTCCTCCAGATGAGACATCACTATGTCAGAGAGGATATAGAAGACACACACACACGCACACACACACACTCACGCTCACTTACACATACACACATGAATGCAATGGCTCCAGAGAACGGGTGGAGCCTTGAGCTCATTATGACAACATTAAAAACAGACGGAAAGAAGGGAAAATACATCTCGTCCCAAGATGTCTCACGGAATTCTGTTCAAGGGCATGTTGTTTTAAACCAGGTACGGTGTATCCCCCCCCCTCTAGACCCTCCCCCTACAGACCCTCTCTCCCCCTACAGACCCTCCCCCCCCTCTACCTCCCTCCCTCTCTCCCTCCCCTCCCTCTCTCCCTCCCTCCCTCCCTCTCCCTCTCTCCCTCACCCCCCTCTAGACCCTCCCCCTACAGACCCTCCCCCCCCCCTCCCACTGGTCAGCACCAGCACCTCTGATGATGGCTTTGGACCTGCTGTGCTTGCTTGAGTGGATCCTCAGACACGTGTGACACACACGTGGAATCTCAGCTGTGCTCCATTTCTGAAAAGAACCTGCATTACCTTAAAGATTGAGGTGAAACTCAAACGTTTTCAACTGGACTGAGTGAAACAAAAGCCTCCTGCTAGATTAAATAGTGTCCAGTGAGATGTACTTAGTGCTGTCAGTGTGAAGCACATTACGGCGTCTGTCTTAAATAAACATCCTGCAGTGCAGGAGTGTTATTTGAAGAGACACAGCTCCTGTAGTCCAGGCCAAATATCACCGATGTTTACACAGCTGTAGCGCACGTAGAGAGACAGGAAGAGAGACAGGCAGAGAGACAGGAAGAGAGGCAGGAAGAGAGGCAGGAAGAGAGACAGGAAGAGAGGCAGGCAGAGAGAGGCAGGCAGAGAGGCAGGCAGAGAGGCAGGCAGAGAGACAGGAAGAGAGACAGGCAGAGAGACAGGCAGAGAGGCAGGCAGAGAGGCAGGCAGAGAGACAGAAAGAGAGACAGGAAGAGAGGCAGGCAGAGAGACAGGCAGAGAGACAGGCAGACACTTCCTTAGATGCTGATTTCATGGTTAGAGAGTGAAAAATAATTACAGAGATAGAGAGATGGAGTCAACTTGAGTCTGACCCCTCACTGCTGTGTGTGTGTGTGTGTTTCCATGCCTCTAACTGACCCCTCACTGCTGTGTGTGTGTGTGTGTGTGTGTCCATGCCTCTAACTGACCCCTCACTGCTGTGTGTGTGTATGTGTGTGTCCATGCCTCTAACTGACCCCTCACTGCTGTGTGTGTGTGTGTGTGTGTGTCCATGCCTCTAACTGACCCCTCACTGCTGTGTGTGTGTGTCCATGCCTCTAACTGACCCCTCACTGCTGTGTGTGTGTGTGTGTGTGTGTGTCCATGCCTCTAACTGACCCCTCACTGCTGTGTGTGTGTGTCCATGCCTCTAACTGACCCCTCACTGCTGTGTGTGTGTGTGTGTCCATGCCTCTAACTGACCCCTCATTGCTGTGTGTGTGTGTGTGTGTGTCCATGCCTCTAACTGACCCCTCACTGCTGTGTGTGTGTGTGTCCATGCCTCTAACTGACCCCTCACTGCTGTGTGTGTGTGTGTGTGTGTGTGTGTGCCCATGCCTCTAACTGACCCCTCACTGCTGTGCCATTTCTTCGTGGTCATTACAGTGTGTTACACACAGCTGTGTGAACGTCTCATCCTCACCAGAGCAGCATCTGAGCAAATAAGCAAGAACCAACAGCAATTACTCTGGTACTCTGGTACTATGGTACTGTAGTACTGAGGTACGGTGTCTCAACTTGAAAAGAGAGAGAAATGAGGGAGAAAAACCAAAAGGGTATTTAGAAAGAGAGAGGGAAAGAGAGAGAGAGAGAGAGAGAGAGAGAGAGAGAGTGAGCTGTGAAACATCTAGTCCATAGAAAAATTATTTTTCTTTTGTTTCACAAAATGTCAGTGGCGACATGTTTATTGTGTGACAAAATAAGCATAGGAGTTTCTGTCATCAGGAACATAATACATTTCATTTTATTGACAGAGTATTAGTATGTGAATTATTATTGAATAAATTAATCAAAGACGTAATGATGTACAGTAAGTTTAGCTAATGCCTCACACTTTAGAGACGTTAGTGACGAGCGATGCTTGCTAGACAGAAAGGCTTTTCTATGAAGTTTTGTCATAAGTTCATTCTCTCTGTAGAAAAGGCATTGGGTTAGTGTTGCTACCCACTGGGTGTGTCTAACCATCTAAGGAGATTCTGTGTCTGATTTAGCTAATTATTAATAGATTCTTTACTATTTTATTTCTCTGTGTTGAAGTTCCTGTTGAAACTCAATGTACAGTTGCAAATCATTTAATAGAACAGAAAACCCCCTTTTAAGATTCTACTTCCTTGTAACAATTATTTACATTTATTGCTTACATTTCTCAAATAACTTCCTTAATGAGAACACAGTGACTCTATCGCTGAAAGGTCTCCGATGCCAGTGGGGAGGTTGAGTGACTTCCTCAAAGGAACGTGAGGAACAGGAGCACCTCCAGGACAGGAGCACCTCCATGACAGGAGCTCAGGTCCTGGTTACTGCATGGATGTATGCTGAAGGCATTATGAGAGTTACACTACAGCGTCCTCAGGGCAGAGTGTCAATGGAGTTGCACACTACTGTGTCAACAGGGTTTTATGGGAAATGGAGTTGCAAAATATATGTCCATATTGTTCCAGGCACAGTACTGTGAGAATAAGGCGTTTTGTTCAGCCAATGCGCAACGATCACGGTTGGGTGTGACACCTTTGCCACACACAAAAGGAAATGACAATAAGTCACTTCTGTCTGTCCAGAAATCATGGCAGTGAGAGATTAAGTCACAGTAAGAGATTAAAAATGGGATGGAATTTTTTAAACTATATCTAAACTTGCTCGTATTTTCTTGGGATCTAGTTTACAACAGAGTAAAAACGTGTTTCTCTTGCAAAATGTTTTTGGCTTTTCCTGTAATCTGTGTGATCGACCAGAGAAGACGAAGAAGAAGGTTTGTGGTTTGGGCACTGAACAGGGTCTTCTGTCTCTAGACAGGACCTGGGACTGTCTCCTGAATTGGCATGAACTTCAGAGGAGATGTGATTTGTCAGTCACTACAACTTCAGAGGAGATGGGGTTAGTCACTACAACTTCAGAGGAGACGGGGTTAGTCACTACAACTTCAGAGGAGATGGGGTTAGTCACTACAACTTCCCAGGCAAGAATTCATGAGTCATATCATTTCAACATCATTCAGTTATAATGATCAGTCTACCTGGAACTGACCTGAGGGATATGAATCCTTTAGTGTGTAGCTGTATCTCTGAACCACACACACACACACACACACACACACACACACATCTCTCTTAACCACACACACATACATTTCATCTCTCACATACATCTTGTGTGTGTGTGTGTGCGCGTGATATAAAGCGCCAAGTCTGTGATACACAGGTGGCACAAACATGACAAATATTCTGACTAATGTGATTGAAATTATATATTGCAGCTAGTCCAGCGCGATAGACACATTTGTATCGCGGTAAATCTTTCCTGGATAACTATGCTGAGCTTTGGGCAATATAACTTGATCAACTTTCGTTTCTATTTCCCGTCTAAATGGCGCCGCCAACGCAACCCGAACACGCCGCGCGCCACCGTGCTGCAGGCTGGTAACTGGATCATTATCTTGCAGCGTCCAGCAGCCTCAGGACGCACAAATGCAGACATGCGCACTCATCCACCAGGGTAACTGTCTGGGCCTCTGTCCACACCTCTCCCTCCCCCTCCCTCCCTCCCTCCCTCCCTCCCTCTCTCACCCTCTCTCCCTCCCTCCCTCTCTCCCTCCCCTCTCTCCCTCCCTCCCCCTCTCTCCCTCCCTCCCTCCCCTCCCTCCCTCCCTCCCTCCCTCTCCCTCTCACCCTCCCTCTCTCTCTCACCCTCCCTCCCTCCCTCTCTCACCCTCCCTCCCTCTCTCCCTCCGTCTCTCCCTCTCACCCTCCCTCCCTCTACCTCCCTCCCTCTCCACTCCCTCCCTCCCTCTCCCTCTCTCTCTCACCCTCCCTCCCTCTCCCCCTCTCCCTCTACGGCTGCTGCTAACCCTTCCACGTGCAGACGTCTGCGTAACATAGTTTAGTATAGTTTAGCATAGCCCGCCCACAATAAGCAGCACGTCCCACGGCGCTCCGGCGCTAATGCCGTTTTTAAGCGAAGACTGAAGACACATCTGTTTCAAGAGCACTTAAATTAAATTTTACTACACTAGCATTTATTAAATATTTGTGACTGTAATGACTTTGCTTGCTTTTTATCTTTTAAGTAGGGTTTTTTCAGTATATATTTGAGTATATCTAGGCGTCCATACTGACTGTATCTAATAATATCTTTGCTTAAAGTTTCTTCCTGGGTTTAGCCTAAACTAACTAGCTAGAGACTTTGTTCTGAGTAAAACAATGAAGCACTTTTTGTAAGTCGCTCTGGATAAGGGCGTCTGCTAAATGCCGTAAATGTAAATGTAATGCCCAGAGCTGAGTGGCGTTGCGGTGGGCAATCCCACACAGCTGGGCGGTGTAGCAGAGCTGCCCGCACACCCCATGCCATGCTGGGTTCCACCAGGTCTCAGGACCACCTACACCAGCCTGAAGCTGGGACATTGTGCAAGGTTAGGCGATGTGTCAAAACAGCCTGACACACACTAGTTAAGTGTTGCGTCAAAGGCACATCCAGTAACATTCTTGCACTTTTTAATGTAAATCGAGTTTCTGCTTGATTGTCTTGAAAGCAGAATCTAATAACATTAGTACATTATTAGTGTGTGTGTATGAGAGGAACAGGGAGAGGGGAAGAGAGAGATGTGATGGGAGGTGAGGGCCAGAGGGAGAGGGAGAGAGAGAGAGAGAGAGAAAGGGGGGTGGGGAGAGGTGGAAGGAAGTTTTAAAGATGACAATGTCGAACTTTCTTACCGAGTCTTCAGGAGGTCTGTTGATCTTGGTCCACTCCACTGAAGGCCCCTTCACCTGCAGGAACCTGCGGAAGAGCTTCTCAAAGCCTTCAAAATCCTTCTTGCAAACCTGCAAGAACAGATGCAACAAACACACTTACAGGGACTGTGTTTTGTAATGTTAAGCTTACACAGATTAACACACACAGACACACACAGAAGCAGGCAAGCAAACATAAAGCTAGCGTGCACAGTTGCTCTTTTGAACTCAAACACACTCAGCTACCTCAGTGTTGTGTCCCAAATCAATACTTAATATTTCTGATTTGGGAAAAACTCTAGAAAATTCTAGAAAACAGCCGAGCTGTAGAGTTGGCAGGCCCAGCCGTGCTGACGAGCGTAGCCGGACTCCTGTGGTATGCTCAGAGTGACTTCACCGAGTCTTAGTGTGCACTAGTATAAAAGGGTCGTGTGTAAAGACTCCTGTCTCAGTGCCACTGCTGTTTCAAACCTCCATGCTGGCCTACCTGCTGTAGCAGCTCCGGTCTACAGACTGAACGTCCGTTACAAACGGTCTGTTCCTGCTTTAAAGACGGTCTGTTTGTTCTTCTGTTTTTAATCAGCTGTTGACACATTTGATTAACCATGACATGCTTGTTTTATCCCCCTTTGTTTGTCTAGTGTGTGAAATAATCCTTCAGGAACTGTGGTTCATAATTCCAGCCCTGCTGACAGCCGAACTGGACTCGCCTCAAACATCTCAACCCTGCAGCGTCAGCTTGTAGCTTCCCGGTCCTACGAAAACGTCTACAAAGAGTTCATGCTTTAGTGTCCTCACAAGCCTCGAATGTCTGACAGATAAGTGAGTAGTTAGTGCACGAGGCCACAGGTGGGTGACACATTCTTTAATGTTAGAGCAAACCTGAGGACTGTGTAATAAGAGGAGACAGGTTGGTCTCCCAGCAAGTGTTTCCATGCTTACAGCCCAGCAGACATGGCGTGTTACTTGGTCATGCCTAGACCTTACCTGCTTGGTGGGAAACATGAACATACGCTTGTTTGTGTGTGTGTGTGAGGGTGTGTGTGTGTGTGTGTGTGTGTGTGTGTGTGTGTGGGAGTTTGTGTGTTGGGCTTTGCGTGAGTAGGTGAGAAAGCTGCTAACCCATTAGTTGAGTGTCACGTGGGTTAGTCATTGTGGAGAGAGCTGTCAGCATGGCATTCGAGATACTCCCCTACTGACACAACTGGTTCAGACTGACATGGTTGTCATTGGTAGATGATTCCTGTCTAGGTCTAAGTAGCTGTCTATGGGCAGAAGCTAAGCAGGCAGAATCTATGGGAGTAGCTCCAGATACGTCCTGGTATATCAGCACGGTTGTTGTTTTCAGCAGTTACGTTGACTCACCAGATGTCCAGTCTGCTTAACTGATGCACGCACACAATAAAGTGACCAAATGACAACTGGGCAGTTGAGCAGGGCTGTAGTTAGTTATGTAAGATGTTTCGCAGAGTGTATGAATATACAGCTGATAACTGAGCTGACTGGTGACTATGACAACAGCTGAGCTGACTGGTGACTATGACAACAGCTGAGCTGACTGGTGACTATGACAACGAATGAGCTGACTGGTGACTATAACAACGAATGAGCTGACTGGTGACTATGACACTAACTGAGCTGACTGGTGACTATGACAACGACTGAGCTGACTGGTGACTAACAACTGAGCTGACTGGTGACTATGACAACAGCTGAGCTGACTGGTGA
Organism: Brachyhypopomus occidentalis; assembly: GCA_020368025.1. Classification (NCBI taxonomy): domain Eukaryota; kingdom Metazoa; phylum Chordata; class Actinopteri; order Gymnotiformes; family Hypopomidae; genus Brachyhypopomus; species Brachyhypopomus occidentalis. Next base: position 1,348,827 of record JAGXOD010000017.1, read on the forward strand.
CTATGACAACAGCTGAGCTGACTGGTGACTATGACAACGAATGAGCTGACTGGTGACTATAACAACGAATGAGCTGACTGGTGACTATGACACTAACTGAGCTGACTGGTGACTATGACAACGACTGAGCTGACTGGTGACTAACAACTGAGCTGACTGGTGACTATGACAACAGCTGAGCTGACTGGTGACTATGACAACAGCTGAGCTGACTGGTGACTATGACAACACCTGAGCTGACTGTCTAAGAAATGAGGACACAAAGGGCCTGAGACAGGAAAACAAGTCTGAGGATAAAACGAACAAGAATAACAGGGACAGCAATACGGTTATTTAGACGGTTTCTGTTCTCTAGTATCATTAATGTTGGTGTTAGCATTGCGTAATCCAACGCTGCTCTGGCCGCTTACCTACATCAGCAAAAGGGATCATTGCTTTAGCTTCCACTCATGCTCTTTCAGCCTCGTGTTTCTTTAGCTTTATGCTAATAATGCTAATTACAAGTCAATTAGCTTCATTAGCATCGTATAGCACAGCACAGCACTGCTCACCCACTACAACCTCGAGCCCTTTGGCTACATGAGAACGTTGGCGGTCTTTAGCGGCGTCACGCACCTCGACGTTGGCTCCTTTAGCGCTGCTCAGTAGCTTCTGCAGCTCCGTGTGCATGGAGCACCCCAGCTGCTGACGCATCACTTCCTCAAACTGAGCCATGCCTTTGTCCTGGACCCACTTACTCACACCTACAGAGCACAACACAGAATTATAAACCATAACAAGCACATTATAAACACAACGCACGGTTATAGTACGTTTGTTTAGGGCCTCCCTCACACTCATGACCGTTTTACATCAATACAGGAGAGGAAACGTTGTTCAGCTGTTTACAGGAGGGAGGTGATAAAATGTACAGAAAACTGTGTGTTTAACTTGAGATTTGGAGGAAACAGTAGGGTGGAGATGGAGAGGTTGTGGTATGGATGGGTTGTGGTATTGTGTTCCATAGTTTTGGGGCCATGATGGTGAAAGATCTGGGCCCCTGCAGAGATCAGTCAGAATTTAGGGATGGAGGGAAGACCAGCATCAGAGGACCTAAATGTACAGCGATGACTGTAAGGGTGTAGGAGCTGTAAGGGTGTAGGAGCTGTAAGGGTGTAGGACTTCCGCTAAATAACGGCGGGCATGACTGTGCAACGTCTGTGAACAGGAAGTTTTAATTCAATGCATTGTGAGATACATGTAACGGATGTAACGGATGTAACAGGTGGACAACTGGAATGATGTGGGCCGAGATACATTTTCTAGAATTCTAGAAAGCCAAGTTGTGGACATACTTCAGTGCCAATGAGGAGTGAGTTGTAGTAATCGAGATGGGACAGGATGAAAGCACGAACAAGAATTTCAGCACAAAGGTGAAACTAGAACCAGGGTGCGGTGTTGGTGTAGAACTATTTATCACATGTAACTGAGGGCAGGACCGCATGGTATTTATCCACCCAACCACATTCCAGCCAATTCCAAGAAAAAAACCTTTCTGCAGATAAATAAGAATCACATGGAGGCTGGTTTGACTGGTCTAATAATTTATCACTTATCAAAGGACATGGAAATTAAAAAGAAAATTGCATCTGAAAGAATGTCCACTACTAAAAAATGTGGTCTTCATCCTCTAGATGAAGGAAGAGCCATATTTGGAAACACTTCACTCGCAACACAACCAGATGTCTTCACCTTGGCATGAATTCATATCATGATCTTCATGCAGTGTGACAGTTTGAGTGTAACCGTGTAATTAGAGGCCATTTAAACAATTATAGTGAATTGTTAATTATAGTGAATTGTTAATTATAGTGAATTGTTAATAACAAAAAAGACAAAAAAATTGTATGATTAAAATTAATCATAATTAATTAATTAAAATTAATCATAATTAATTAATTAAAATTAATCATAATTAATCATTAATCAATTGAATTACTGAATTTCTGAAAAGGAACTGGTTCAAAGGCAAAAGCCGTGACTGAGTTGTGCCAGTGAGTGCGGAGCTGTTCGTGGTCCCTCGCTGCTGAGACTAGACGCCGCCTGAGCGATTCCCGCTGCACTGCTGTGTACTGCCTGTGCTTTTGCTTTCGTTTGCTCTTTAGCCAACGCACCACTGGGCTTTGTGTTCGTCTTTCTTGAGAATAGAGACACTCCAAACGTGCGCGTGTCTCGCCTCTCCGCGTGTACGACGCAGCCGTCTACACCTCCCTGCCACGGCTTTTAATCCTTTTCTCTTTTTCTTTAATTGGATAGTTTGTGAGTCCCAATTTTATTAACAGTTTTACCATGGACATTTAATTAGTTTAAGGCATTTTCAATTCTTTTAGCTATGCTATTCAGCCAATCAGAAACATGCATTTCCAAAAGCAGTCACGAGAGATTAGTCCTAACCTTGAGATGAAAAGGCGCGGTTAGCCATTGAACCATGTATAACCATTAGAACGGGAAACGCTAGAAAAGCCCGCCTCTTCTTCTCATTCCATGTCAAACAAGATGGAAACCAGCATATAAACACATTTATATGGTTTGTCACATGTCCTGTTATTTAAACTAATCTGTAGCTTGCAAGCAAGGTGATCTAGTCATGCCAAGTAGCACAGGTCTGCATTGGTCTCCATGTATGCATGCTGCTATAGACCAGGCTGAGTACCACCCTAACCCTCTACTAACAAATGATCTGGTAACGTGCTAATCAAATCTTTAAGATTTTTGGGCTGGTTTTAGAACTGGCCACAGCGCTCAGTCTGCACTCTTGACGTGACTAACGTTTCCGAGGAGTTACAGTTAGTGCTGTAGGTGGGGCAACTCTGGCTTAACTGGCTTTATGGGGCCGCTTTCAATACTGTAGATCTTGCCAAACTTACTGAACTCCCAGAACACAGTGCGTTTATTAAAGAGACAGCATTGAAATTATTTCCCACAGGTCTCAGGAACGAAACGATTTCCGAGTGAATGTAGGTTCATGCTTTACTCTATCTGCTTTAACTAGTTTTGGGGTTCCTCAAGGACCCATATTGGGCTAGATTTTATTTTCTGTCTATACACGTTACCTCCATATCAAATTATTATCAAGCATAACATCATTTCAGTATTATGCTGACAATATGCAGTTGTACGTTCCTTTGCAGACTGATGATTCTTTGAAGAGGTTATGAGTGTTTCTAGGATATTACATCTTGAATAGGTGATGATTTATGTTGCCAATAAATGAAAAATATTTAGGTACCCCAAAGTGACCAGCTTGCTTATGTGGAATCTGGATAATTTTTCACTGTTGGCTAAAAGTCCTAAACTAAGAATTTAGGAGTGATTTTGACCTCTGAGCTTAAATTTGCTAAACACATATAAGTAGTCAGAAATGCTCCATCTCAGATATTTTTATCCTGGTGATCTGGAAAAAGTGATTCAGGTTTTTGTTTGTTCAGTTAAATTATTGTAAGTCATTAAATACTGGAGTGATCCAATCATCCCCATCACATAGTAAATATTGCAGAAATAACAACTATTTTGTGTAAGCTTGTTTTTGCGCGTTTAATGTTCATTTCCAAGAAAGATCATTTTATCTTGCATGCAATGTTCTGGTCCGATTTAGTTTCTACTTTTGATTGACACTGAAATGAGACAGTAAATAAACAGAGATACATTTACATGTTATGCTTACATTAGCCACAGATGTCTGTACTATTTATTTGTTTTTTTAAGTTTAAAGTATCTCTCATCCAAGATATGGACCATAGCTCGTGAACAAATGACTTTACAAACAACCCAGATCTCCAGGCAGTAGATGCCCTACGGAGGGGGACTCAGTGAGATGTCCATTACGTCTAACGTAATCCTCCCTCCCCCCAGTAGCCTAAATGTTTGCCATAGTTGATATCAGACGTGCGATCACGGTGTCAGAATAGTCCCGTGTATGCTTATCTTCTGTGATGTTATAAAGTTCATTCTGATAGCAGGTCAGGCCCCTCCTGCACTGAACGCTCTGCCGTGAGAACTGACAGCGTTGCATACAGATATTTAATCCAACAATCCTACATTTGCTGTGTGTTACATCACGTATAGCGTATAACGAGTTCTCTAAATTTCCTTTAATTTAGTTATGCAATTTGTACTGTTCAGTACAGTTCTCACAGAAAAAAGATCTTCACAATGGGAAAGAATGAATGTACTATCTATATCCAATGTTCCTGTGGCCGATACCTTACTGACACCAGAAGACGTCCAAAGTCCCTAGATCTCTTGTCTATACTCGTGATACTATAATTAGTATAGTAGGTTACATAGTCATCATGTTATGCTACTACTAAAGCCACTCTGCGTAGCCCATCGATTGGGAAACTAATCAGCTAAGCCTGGGAGTTACCGACAGCTATAAATTGCGTGTCAAACGGCCGCATCGGTCTAACGCACGTACTTACCTTCAGCGTAATGTGTCATTGTAGCTTATGGTCAGTTTTTCCCTGCAGGTTTGTTATCATATGAAGTTACGACTTAGTCAAAGTCGGAGAGTGTTTCCTTATAATCAGTGTCAGGTATCAACCCGCGTTTTGCTTTCCAAGTACTTTACTAGCTGGAAACGTTCCGTCACGATACGAGACTCGTTCTCAATACGATATATTCTTTCATTCGTTCAAGTCGTTTATAAACTCGAGCGCCTGTGTGTAAAGGATCCTGAATACATGCCTCACCCACATTTGACTAACGCGTGTTAAAGCAAGAGTCGGGCATCGCGCCGACCTTTACACGGGTTTACGACTGACGACGAGACAGCGCAGAAGTCCTGAATGAGCTCGCGCTGGTGAGCGCCGACTGCGGGCGCTTTCAGCGCTGTTTGGCACAACCCACAAAGATGTTTCACTCCAACACGTCACATAGTTGGTCGCCTTCCTTACTCAATCACTCGCTCTTACATATTCAAATAGGGGGAAAAAATCTAAGAAATGCAAGACTCTGTAGGTCAGAAAGCATGACCTTATCTGTTAGATCACTAGGCGCAGTGCCCTACGTGGGCCGTCTGACATCAAGTGTGTACATGTATGGAGCATCAGTAAACACCGCGATCGCATCGAAACCGACTTCGTACAACACATGAACACAATAGTTTTTCAGTTTCAGCTTGGGATCTTGTAGTTGCACGCTGATATTTCACAGTATGTGTAGCTAGCTAACCTAGAACTGACCAAGGGCACTGCGTGAAGTCTTCCGGTCCAATACAGCAACCTCAGCTTCCGTAACACTAACCCGAGGACCGTCCGAGGAATCAGGCAATCATAAACCAATCAAACCGAATGCAAAGGTAAATTGCGATCCCTTACTCTTGAAGGTTGGAGAATGCTACTGATGGCGGCTACACGGAGAAAGTCACGTCCCGGCCTGCCTGCAGCAAAGTGCGACGTACATTAAACGAGCCGACCAACCAGCGCGCGCCGCACTTCCACCGCGACCCGAAACGGGCGCGCGACTGCGGAAGTGATTCCAGGCCGTGTGAACGGTTGCAAAGCTACCGTGTTTTCATCGGTTTAACAGCGACAGATACAGATTTATTATCTTTATGATGTTTTTTAAAAGGTATCTAAGTGACAAGTTGCAACCTACGTTTTAGCTATATTTGAAATGTGCAAAATTTTAACGTGTTGATTAGCGTGTCCACCTATAGGCCTATATAAAGGTACGATTTATAGAAATGATTACCTTACCTTACCGTTAACATGTAAAAATAAGTAAAATATATAAAGGGTTTAGCGGACACGGATGCCTAGTGTTGGGACGAAGTTGCAATGCTAAAGTAACGCCTGGCGAGTAACTAATCCGAGTGTGGGAATTGGCTCAATTTAAAATCCTGACTGTTGTAACATTCTGATTTCCCATCTTTAAAATGTCCGTTTACTTAAATCAGTTAAAACCCGGCCGTTTTCCTCAAAACGAGAATTCTTTAATCCTTGTTCTAAATAGCATGTTTTTGTGTACACTGACCTCGTGTGGCCACCGCCTCTTACTGCGTTTCTCTAGCTGGCTCCAGCCGTAACCCACGAAATAATAGATCATTAATCTATATTTGGATTTCAAATACGTTTACACACAGAGAAACCATTTACGAGAAGTTTATTTACTGCGCAGCTACACAGTAATACAGAACTAATAAACCGCAACCTTGGTGAAAGCGCAGACAGACTCTCCAAAACAAGACGGAACCAAAGCAGCATTTCAGACCACAGCACCACACAGTCGTTTATTCCATAATGCATTTCAAGTTTATGTCAGATAAGTAACAGCTCAAATTTTGCATTTGAAGTTTGTGCACGTACGCACAGATACTTGACCGTATTATGATCTGTTCTTATACATCTGAGGTCACTTCCTCCTCTCAGTTCATGTTTATTTGTGCGGACCGTAACAGACAGGGTGAGAGTGAAGAGGGTGCCCCATCTATCATGTTCAAGCTTTATTGAGCAGGAGAGTGACACTTCTCAAAGCAAGAGGACTGATCTCAGTTCAGCTCTCCCATCCATATATGTGTATTCTTGTGGAAATGAACTGATGTGAGACCTGCACTTACTCTGATCAGTGTCACGCATGAGCCAGGGACAGGAAGTCATTCTCCACAAAAACAAAAAGAAATTTAGACTCCACCTAAACTCTAGAACTGCCATCAGAGCGGAGGTTCTAGAAATTCCTGGCTCCTGCTAATGGTTGTGTGTCTATGTACAGTACATAACCGTCACCAGCTTTTAGAGAGATGTACACAGACTGTGGTGCATTTGTGGTTTCAAAACACTTTCTAAGAAGCAGACTACACCCTTAATAGGCATTTTTAGAAGAAAGAGCAGAACGGTGAGGGGGAGGGGCGGAGTGTCGTCAGGTGCGTTCACAGACGCGAGGGCGGTGAGGTGTTTGGGCGGAGGTGTGTCTGTGGCTCTGTGCGGAGTCAGGCGCTCAGGAAGGAGGTGGCGGTGTCTCGCTCCTCCACCAGCTCTGCTGCTGTGGCATCCATCTTGCCGCGGGAGAAGTCGTTGATGGCCAGCCCGTCGACGATCTTCCAGGTCTTATCCTGTAGGGCAGCCGCATGGGGAAGGATTTCAAGGTGAACACGCGCTCAGACGTAGCAGTCAGATCAGAGTTTCACAGATTAAACATTTCCTATGTGCTGCAGCTTTAGAGAGGCAGACCAGTCATTCTAACTTATTTTAATTCTTTATGAATACTTTCTAAATGGCAGTTTTACCTTGATGGTAACAGGGAATGAATAGATGAGGTCATCAGGAACACCGTACGTGTTCCCACTGGAGAACACACCCATGGAGATAAACTGACCCTGCACAGGAACACAGAAATGTTTACACATGGACAGCTGCAGGAATAAACAACCAAGTGTTTACTCTGGAAACCTCAGAACTCAGATATACCTGTCGTTTTGAAATCCACAAACTTGGTTTAATGAGTAGGAACCCAACTTATGTCAATTAAAAAATAATAATGTCAAATAATGTTCATTTAAAAAAATAAAGCAACTTCATTTAAGATAGAGACTTTTATTCTGTCCTAGAATTAGGTTCACAGGCAGGAACCCTCACCTTTAACCTTTAACCTTCACCAAATAAAGCACACAACAGATGTGACCTGAGTATAGCTGACCTCGGGAGTGCCCATCCAGATGTCCCTCATGTGGTCACAGATAGCCTTGGCTGCAGACATGGCACTGGAGAGCTTACGGGCCTTAATGACCGCTGCACCTCTCTGCTGCACAGTCTGAGAGAGACACGAACAGAATCAACATGTCAAGTGTAAAAAGCTTTGTTGTCCTCATTAAAAAAAAGATGCGGGTAACTTCATAACGCATGCACACAATGCATAAAAAGTGTCACTCTGCTAGTGAGTGCTTCCTTAGTGGAGATGCTGATCAGAACTCACGGTGATGAAGTTTCCTTTCAGCCAATCATCATCCTTCACAGCGTCAAAGGCGGCCTTCGTGGTCCCCTGGACGTTGACGGTGCAGTGGTGAACATCTGGGTACTGGGTGGAGGAGTGGTTCCCCCAGATGATCACGTTCTTCACATTTTCTGCTGTAACGCCACAGCGTATCGCCACCTGCAGGAACCACAGTGAACTTCAGCTCACTCCAACAGACCCATTAACATGATCCGACATAATATAGGACTCTAAATTTGTAAGCTTATGTTTCATTTCAATCATTTTAACTACCGATCTAGAAACACTTCCAGTTGGCTACATATGGTTATTCAATTGGACATTAGTTCTAAAATAATCATCCGCAATGTCAGCCGTTACATACGAACCATGGTGTGTTTTCATAAAAGCTAATTCCGTGGAAGAAAATTGTTATGATTGGTGAAATTGTGAATGTGTGTGTGAGATGGGGGTGTCACCTGTGAGCAAGCACGGTTGTGATCCAGTCGGGTCAGGCAGGAGAAGTTCTCCTTCGGGATCGAGGGCGCCGATTTGGCTGCGATCAGGCAGTTCGTGTTTGCTGGATTACCAACAACCAGCACCTACAGAGCAGTAAAAGGGTCAAATCAAAGGGTCAGAGGTGACAGCAACGTTTCAAAGGTTTTCACAGATGCGTTAATCCCTTTATCTTAGAAGCTGCCGCTGACGTTCTCTTTAGTTGTCTAGGGTCACTTAGCAGGGTCATCTAAATCAGGGGTTCTTAACCTTTTTGACCTTGGGGCCCAATTTGTTGAACTTAAAGTGGCACAAGGCCCAGTCAGATATTACCAATGTACGGATCAAAATGATAATTATTTTAAATTTTGGTCCCGCGGCCCTCTGTGACCCAAAGTTAAAAACGGTTGTTCTTTTGAGGCCCTCAAGGTGGCGCTCGCGGCCCATGGGTTAAGAATCTCTGATCTAAAATCACCTCACTTTTGGGCTAGGAACAAAGTCAGGCATAAGGACCTTGCTGGGATTAATATGTCTGATTTGTATCTTCAGAAAACCTTGAGGAGCATCGACAAACGCTGCACCAGAGGCCCAGACGGAATCACCTTCACGGTCTTCTTGGCGTACTTGTCCAGCGCGGAGCCCTGCGATTTGAAGATGGCCACGTTGGCCTTCAGCAGGTCCTTCCTCTCCATGCCCTCCTTCCTGGGCATGGAGCCCACCAGGATGGCAGCGTCCAGGTCCTTAAACGCCACCTCCTCCTTGTCTGTGGGAATGACCTCTGCACCACACACACACACACACACACTGTTGAAAGACAGCTGCACCAGATTTTTAAAACAGCAGCCAGTGTCTGCAGGAGTGACCTCTACAATGAAAATTTCTCAAAAACAAATGCTTTTACAAACCAATAAATATAGTGTGTATTAAACCAGACACCTACAATGTAATAATATCAATGACATTAAGTAAGTCAAACTCAAGCCAACCGTGAATGAAGGTGTTTATTCGCAGGACACGCACAGTGGACATGATGACTGAAGAATTCATCTATTTAGAAGTGCGGGCTTGTGTATGTGCGCATGTTCATCCATGTATTTTGTTGATGTTTGTGTACATGTATGTTTTATTCATGATTTATATGTTATACATGTATGGATATGCACAAGGGTTTATGTTTATGCATGTATACATTTACATAAATGTTATTTACCTTTCAGAAGTGGGAGGGCACAGTCCTGCAGCTCCATGACGACACCATCCAGCACTGGCAACATGGGGGTAATGTCCAGCAGCACCAGAACCAAAGACTGGACACAGAACACAAGAGAAAAAAAGAGATTTGACCTAAATCCAAATCTGTCTAATGTGATCCAGCACATCGTTTCATTGCGTAGTGTATAAAATGTAGATGGTGCCATCCAGCAGTGTCATTTCATAGCAGATCTTACAGTGAGGATGCAGGATGTTATATAACGTCAAACCTGAGCTTACCTGATCTTTGCCAAAGACATCTCCCTTAGCAATGCCATACAGCAGAGAATAGGCAATCTGTCCAGCAGCGCCGGTTACCAGAACTCGGATAGGTTCGGCCTGCGGATGAACACACAGTTTATTCCGGGAATAACGCCTAAAAATAACACGCAGAGAAGGGAACCTACAACTTGGCCACAAACACTAGGACTCCTAGCTCACGGACCAGAACAGGCCACAGAACTGACTGCGTTTCTCTTCAAAAATAGATCACTATCAATAGCAGCTTGCAATAGCTGCCTGATATCGGAGTGACACATTTACAATGATATATTTATAGCCTACAAATTCTCCTGTTCATTTAAAGTACTATTTTTAAATGAACAACTGAAAGTCTTTCAACGCAAGTTCAGTTTAAGGATTTATACAGTGAACCTAGTTACATAAACATGTTGCTGGCCATGCAGTTCTTATTTTAGCTGCCCATAGCTGGACAACACCTGTAAAATGCTAACCTAGGCTGTCAGCCAGCCTTCAAAGTAGCGTTCATTCATTCATAAACAAATAAGCACAAACGTGCAGGACTGTGCCTTGACAGGAGAATATCGCTTCAGTGTAAAACAGTAGTACAGTTGGTAAAAATTAATTCACTTGACGAAAATACAAAATTATCATACAGCTCCGACGAACTACTTGCTTCTCACAGGTGATTTTCTAAGTCATCCTCAATGTTATTTTCTTGCCAGGCCTGATATGCTAACAGTAGCATATCGTATACACAGCTAGCATGACATATACCGCCGTAAGACGTACATATGCATTAAACAGTTAAATCTCAATAATTCAGACTTGGCCACTGCAGAAATTTATGACAAAACATAACTACATTAAAAAAATAATAATTTCGAAATTCCCGAGGCCTCGCTATAGCTTATGTACTTACCATTTTTGCAGATAACTACGTGCTGTGACTCCGCTCTGCTCGCGCCGTTTCCTGGGTCACCTCTATTTCTTGTCACCACGGTAGTCACGAGGCAGCATCGAGTTCCCGCCGCGCCTGCGCCAGATTGTCAAAGCTTTATGGATCTTGAAGTTTAAAATGTACAGTGGTGAGTTCGATTGTATTGAATGTAAAATACATTTCCCATAAACTCCGTCGTCGTTCTCCTTATTTTTAGTCCAAATTGTTTTAGTCGAGCTGTTATAGGTAAAGGCCATTTTCAAAGATTGTACTTCAGAAATACTCAGCTAGCCAACTGGCTATCTTTATAAAGTTCAAATAAAAGGACAGACGACACAGTCTATCTTTGTGTAAAAAAACAACATAACTAACATTAGCGAGGACCATAACACCACAAATGACTTATTTAAACTAGAAACTAAGCAAATTTCTTAAATAATTTGGGGTATTGCCAGGGTACCAGGGAATATGATGACGGACCCGGAAACCGTTTTTACTTTACCGTAATGTCTTTAGCGCGCGCTCCCTACCGCTGACCCGTCGGTAACGTTTTGTGAGTGACTTGCGCCGGTTGCCAGGACACGTTAGAGAAATCATAATCTCGCAGTGGCTAATCGGCTAACTCACATTAGTGGGGGACTTGAGAATCCGCTCAAGATCTTCTTAAACCCGAGAAGAGTACGAAAAACAACAACAACAGCAGCACATAAGTGGTGGCTTCTGATTTGTGTGGGATTATAATCTGGTCCGTTCGCTTTGAACAGCATCGCAAGCGTTCAATATAAAACTGCGGTTTAACGCAGATTACACGGATTAGACGCAGGCTACATCGTAAATTCAGGTGAGTCGCTAAATTGTAGTTAGCTAACCACAGTGTTGTCTAGCGACATTTTAGCTGTTTAGCAGCCTTGTGTATAAATATCTTAACTTGTTTGATGGGTTCTTTCCGCAAGGAATGTCTGTGCAAATCGTGCAAGTAGCGTTAATTCAATCTGTTGCACAAGTTTTGTTTCAGATTGCGGAAAGATTAGCTAGAACAAATGTAACCGGGTGTCGTATCTGTTTTTGTGGTATACGTTTAATTTGCAGAAAGATAATTGTTGTCCAGATACACAAGATTAGAAAGAAACGAAGTCAGTGATCCGATCCGGGGTACCCTGGTCTCTTCATGTCAACCATTTGAGGCAACATGTAGTTAGGCGCAACGTTATAATACCGCCCTTCGCCCCAATGACCATTTAATATCCCACGTAGGTTTGGTCCATATTTACTACTTTAGTTACTACTAAGCTATATGTAGTCTAGTGTGCTGTTTTACGGGGCTCGACGCCCCCTAGTAAAACGCTTTGTAAGACGCACACACAGATATTATTGTCCCATACCAGATATGGCTGTGTCCTGTTAGTGTAGACTTGGATGTGTGAAGTGTGGAGCTCTAAACAATTTGCTGGTATGTTCTACAATCATGAGGTAATATCACAACACTTTAGAAGCAAGTGCCTGGACTTGTGTATGGGTAGGGAGGGTTTCAACCAGGCCCTTAACATGTGCTTCTGTCTAGATAACCATACAGCTGAATTGTATAAATAACCTGTAGGATAATAAACATATATGTGTTTATTTATCTAAATTCTGAGCCTTCAAAACAACAAATGAAAGTACAGTGTTAATCTTGGTCCGAGGACTCTAGAATCTCTCTAGATCTCTTTCTAGATCTTAGGAGGTCACATTCTTATGTGATTTTATGCTGTGTTTTTTCTGAACCATACACTATTAGCACTGTTGCCCTGTGGTGTGTCGTGAAGTGTGTGCTGTTCGATACTGCAGCTGGAGTCACACAGGAAAGTGGGAAGCGTGGGAACTATGGCGAGTGATGTTACCACCGCGTGGTTTGTCTTGGGTGTGGGGAGTTGGCCTGAGTGACACTAGATATAAGTGTTTTGTTTTGGCATTTTAAATGTTTGTAATTTTCTGTGCTTGATGTGGAGTTGATGAGAATGGTGTAGTAGCACTCTCGGGGATTCATGTGTAGCGTCACAGAACTGCAGTGTTTATGAAGTGCTGTAGGTAGCACAATGTAGACAGACAGCTGATCCATGCCCTGCATTTTGTATGAGGTCATTACAGACTCATTACAAACAGCCGCACAAAAGAGCAGGAGCTTCAGTTACAGTCTCGGACTCCAAGTCTCTAAGCGCTGCGTCCTCTTATGAACAGGAAACGCAAGCTAGCACATAGCACACTGCATTTTCTCTCTGAGCAATCCATTTTTATTTATTTATTTTTTGACTGGACAGCTAGGAGATCAACTTTCTTTTAATCTTATACATAATGTAGATTTTTTTTTTTTTTATTTGAAAATCGTAATTGTTAGTCATTTGCAAGCAACAAGTAGCCTACCATCTATATACTTTAAGATTTGCCGAAGTCTATTTATCTGTCATATTATTTTCCTAAATTGTGCTAAAACCTTAGCTTTGTGGGTAGTTGGGGTTACTCAGGAACCGTATGGGAGTTTTACAGTGTTGTATTTACTTTATTCTGCTTTATGGTTTAATTAATTTGCTGGAAAACCAGCTGCATAAGAATCTCTTGGCGTCTGCAGTGCCAGCCAGGAAACGGCTTTCCTGCACATCCCTCTGATGGGACCTGCAGACTCTCAAACGGCCGTGAGGCAGCTGTGGAGGAGGTCAAACGCAGAGCAAGAACAGCCCTGTAGGCGTTCGCCATGCTGAAGACCTGCAGCCAGAAATCATGGCCTGGACCTGCAGCATGTGACCTGGAAGCTCTTATGGATTGAATCCTACTGCGTTCTGGAGCCAGATACGCACAGGCACACACACACACACACACACACACACACACACACACAGCTCCAGGGTGGCCATCTCTGTCGCTGTGCATGGCTAAATGTAGATTGTGTGATATAAATAAAGATTCCGATTATTTACAGCTATATTACGAATCACATTATCATCACTGACAATGAAGACTGCAGATTGCAGTGTTTTAGTCCCCTCCCCAGGGGCCTTGCTGGTTTCGGGTGACGCCGTTCTTTTTTAATCCCGAATAACAGCCGTTTCACCTGTCCTGGCCCGGGCGTGTCCTCTGGGCTTGGTGCTGTCATGAGCGATACTGCCGCTTCAGGCGTGGAGAACCAGGGCAGCAGGGTGAGACATCTCCGCTGCCGTGGGGTCTGTCTGCCGGTGCTCGTCTGTCACCACTCTCGCCGTAACTTGTAGAGGTTTAGAACAGGATCTTTGTAGGCACATGCGGTGAGGTTTCCCAGTGTGAGGTTGTTGAATTGTTCCGCTCAAAAAAACTAAAATGTGCAATCTTGTTATTAATGGTTAAACTTGCATATTACAGTGGTGATGGTGTATATGATCAATGAATATTAAAACTAAAAGACTAAATATTAAGACAAAGGCTCTGAGGATGAAGTTGGATGTGAGCACACATGCATGCATATGTCAGACGTCAGTGTGTGTGTGTGAGTTGTGGGAGTAGGTGGGTAGTGAATGAAGGAATAAATCCGTGAAATAGGTACCCTGCCTATGTTTAATTGGCTGATCTTTAATTAAACCATTGATAAACCTCATCATTTAAGCTACTGCAGTGTGGCATTTGAGATGTTTTCAGAGCGGTACTCATTTGTGGATGTCTTTACAGCCCTGGAGTAAAGGAGATCTTGGTTTATGGTGGTTATGTCTAGCACCTTATTCAACAGCCCAACAGTCCCCTTGGATTACCAGTGTAACGATCTTCTACATTATTGTAAATCCTAACAGTTATTCATATAGCTGACTCACACATTGATATTCACCACTTCATTATAAAACAGGCTTTATGTTAATGCGTTTGCCCAACTGGAGGTTAATATGAGTGTTTAAACCATGTTTAAGGTAGGCTATGACATCCTAGGCTATGACATCCTAGGCTATGACATCCTAGGCTATGACATCCTAGGCTATGACATCCTAGGCTATCAACAGTAGTGTATTATAAAACTCCTCGGTTTGCGATACAGTCTCTTTACGATGGGTTTATCGGAATGTAACCCCATCGTAATCCGCGGAGCGTCTGCATTTTATGCTGGTTGCTGTAATGCTCCACAGCGCCGCCTGCCGGTGTAGCACGGTCATGTCCGAGCTTCTCAGAATGCTTAACTGTGGTTAATGCGTAGAGAGCCATAATTCACACACTAACCATCATAAATCACTTAGGACCAGGGGCGTAGCAGCAAATTCTGGGCCCTGTACACTTTCAATGTCAGTGGGCCCCTATAAATGCCGGAAAAAATTTTTTATGGGCCCCTCTCCCTACTCGGGCCCTGGGTAGTCAGGTCCACTTTCCCCCCCATTACAACGCCCATGGTTAGGACCCTGTGTATTTATTTATTTGCCATTTCTTCCATTTTTGTTTTATCAGTTTTTACTTCATACGATTTTTCTGTTAGGTGTGTTTTGAATTCTACGTCGGCACTGCGAGTGTCTTTCGTGTCCAGTCTGTAATACGTTGGCAAGACTTACAGAAAAAATTGTTTGCCTGTTCAATAAAAATCATTGGGGTACTGTGGCGCCCCGACGTTTGCATTTAAAGTTGTGTTTTTAAGGATTTCAACGCTTATGTATAGACTAGTCTCCTCCACTTTATTCCCACGCCACTAGCTAACCCACGCACAGTGTGATGTACAGGCACGTACACAAATTTTGCGCATTTCCTTCTGAATATATGAAATTCGTTTTTATACCTCAATTAAATTATTTCGACCGCGTTCATCACCTCTCGAAAATCACAGAGCCCTAAACACCGCCTTATTTATGTATTTATTTATCTGTGTGATCTAATTATAGCGTGTTCTGTCCTCTATCTTCTGTTTTGTGAGCATCGTGGAAGGGTATTAAGGCTAAGACTTCAGTTTGGAGAAAGCTAGCATTCAAAGAGCACAGGGGTTTCTTGAAATCTGCAGTACCTATTTGAAATCACTAGAGGGCATCCGTGTTTAATGGGATTGGTATGAAATTAATACGTTCAAGACTTGGAACATGGCGAATGTCTTGTCAAATAATGTCCTGCCATTGTTTATAACTGTTATCAAAGAGTGCGCAGTGCTGAAACAGTAAGCATCGTCAAGCATACTAAGAGCATTTTTAACAGTGCATTTCAAATAAAGTTACTTCTTTTTAAAATCTTAATCTTAATTTAATTTCCAAGGAAGTAAGAACTCATTATTGTACAGTGAATGTAATTCAGTAACCTGGTCTGGTCAATAACCTGTAATTTAATAACTCTGGTCATACATTAATAATGTACAATGAATATTACTCCATAACCAGAATTATTTAGCATTCAGCAACATTCTGTCATCAGAGTCAAATTGACTAAGGTGAGTAATGTTTAATCCCGTGCCTAAACACTTCTACATAATTGTTCTCAGAAGGTGTAGAATTCTGATGTTAAGCTTTCTGACAGTGATCACCAAAAGCAAAGGAGAAATCTAGATAAACACCTCTAATCCACAAGCCCTTGCCTGTGGGGCTTCTACAGATCGAACCATTCCATGCTCAGAAGTGAGTTATTCCGCAAGTTGGCTCGAATGCCGTTGCTTTTACATGTAAGGTCGTAACCTCCACGGGCGTGCGGTGCCATGACCCTCGGGGGCGGGGCGCTCGCGCGCGCGCGCGCGAGAGCAAGCGAGTGCCAGTCTGTCTCCTTCGGACCCACCGCGCCCTGAAACCCGAGCGCGTGTAAGTCCCGCGGCTCTGGCGCTCGCGAGTGTCGTGGCGAGCGGGACGTTCATGCAGCTTTGAGGAAACGGGCAGAACTCGAGTCTCCTGGCTAAGATTCTCTTCAATAGGCTCGATGTGTGTGTGTGTGTGTTGGCGTTTAGACAGAAATCCGAAGTATAAAGCCCTCAAGAAAATTTACCATTCTTTAGAAAACACTCTCATCCTCAAACATCCCTGTGCCTTGAAGGTATACACACACAAACACACACACACACAGATCAAAGTCAGAGCACACACTTCAGTGTGTGAGCAGCCCCGCCCTCCATCTGTCAGTCACTCAGTGTCAGCCATGCCGGCTGTGGGAATTGGCCTGTATAATAAGTTTGGACTTCAAAGCCTTTTAACTTTGACATCTCTTTCATTTCACCGGCTCATAGATAAACAACTTCCTCCGCTTTAGTCCGTGGTTATTTAAAAAAAACCCAAACCCAGCAGTTAATATGAAGACATAATACAGAACCAGTTGTAGTAGTACCAGAGTTTCCCATGGGTGTGAATGCTGAGCTGTTCGTGTACAGGGTGTCAGACTGACAGTGCGGCGGTATTCACCCCGGGCAACAGCTCTCCCACCAGCTCTGCTAGTTCAACTTTTAACAACATGTTTCGGATCTGCTCCTATTTCATCAATTTCCAACTTTCCCCCAAAGTTTTCAGAGTGCAGTTCTCATCAAAGCCACCAGAAGGCGATAGTAGGCAGCATGGAGTTCTGGTTTAGTTTAGCCTGTTGGTCCTTGTTTGTCAGAATCCTGTGTATTATTGGTAGATCACGTGACCGGGTGTTGAGGGTTGCCGTGGGGATGATTGAGCAGGTGGAGGTGATGTTGCTCGGTCAGGTCTGTCGGAGACACTGGCCTTGCTGCCTACAGTGACAGTGGCTGCGTCATTGCGTTCAGCTTTCTGCATTAATGCAAATCTTTTAAGGAAGATCAGTAGATGTGTCTTTTACTTACGTCCTCCTGCATCACACTGGAAGAGAGAAGAGAGGGGGGACAGGGGGACAGGGAGGGGGGGAGGGGGGACAAGGACGGGGGACAAGGGACTGGGAGGGGGGGAGACGGGGAGGGGGGACAAGGACGGGGGTCAAGGGACTGGGAGGGGGACAGGGGAGGGGGACAGAGGACGGGGGGAAGACGGTGGGAAGACGGTGATGGGGTGGAGTAGAGACAGAAGGAAAAGGTGAAAAACATGTCTAAGTGCTTCAGCCTACGATTGGACCCATGGACCCTCATGAGTGAGGCTGTGTGTGTGTGTGTGTGTGTGTGGGAGAGAGACCCAGATGATCTTCTTGGCTCTGCTCACTAGTGAGGGAGGGCAGGCGACTCTTACAAACGGTGAGTGTATCTGAGAGCATATCTAAGATCAGTGTGCATGTATGAGTGTGCGACAGCGAGAGTGATCTCCAATTAGCACTGTGTGCTTACATGTGCGTGCACGTGTGTGTGCATGTGTGTTTGTCATGCGCATGTGTATGGGCGTGCACGTGAGTGCTTGCACATTTGTGTGTGCGTGTGTGTGCATGCATGCGCATGTCTGTGTGTGTGTGTGTGTTCTGGAGAGCTTCTCCACATGCATGGCTGATCACTCAGATTGGCTGTCAGGTGGGGCTTGTCCAGGTGTTTGGGGAATTTTGCACTTCCAGGTCTGAGCGACATTCTGCCTCCTTCTTCAGTTTCTCTCACACGCTCAGGGTCATGTCTGGGGTCAAAGGGCAAGGAGAAAAATCCGACCCTTTATTCTAAATTGAAAATAACTTTGAGTCTCATCACTGATGGCTTGTCAGTTTCTGTCACATCTGGGGTCAGAAAGAGGACAAGGCTTTTCACATCCATGTTTTTATTGAATTGCTTCCTGTGAAATTTTGTTGCCAATGGATTTTTTTAATGGATCAAAGCATCTATAAACCAAACAACTATAAATCATTTTTGATGTCATAATAAAGCATATTTTACTTACACAACAAGGCATTTTATAAGATGTATAGGCTAATTATGATAGGAGTTTTCAATGTTTCCATGTGAACTGTAGATATATTTCTGTGTGAACTGTAGATGTTTCCATGTGAACTGTAGATACATTTCCATGTGAACTGTAGATATGGTTCTATTTGAACTGTAGATATGTTTCCATGTGGTCTATGAAATTTAAGTAAAGTTTTAACTGAAGCAGGCCATAGATGTCACTTGAAGAAAGAGTGTAAAAGGAGACATGACGGAGAGAGGGATGAGAAGACAGTAAGAGAATGGGAAAGGAGGGAGATAGAGGGAGAGAGAGAGGAGACACAGGCAGATGTGATGGTCATCGCCACTCTATGGTGGTTTATTTGTTTGTTTTGGTGGACACCAGTCTGACCTTCGTGCTCCACTCACTGCTCCATCGTCCTTTCTCGCTCTGACAGGGACAAACAGTAAAGAGCAGTCTTGGTGGGAGGGGTGTAGTCGGGCGCCAAACATCGATAAATCCCCCGACAGAAACAAAGACACGAACACACGGACACCCATCTCCCTGCCTGCCACTCAGCCAGACACACACGTATACCGACGCGCTGGCAAACAGACAAAAAGACCTTTTGGTTTTCAGACTTTGGCATTTCTTAAATTAGTTTTTTTTTGTTTTGTTTTGCTTTGCTTTTTTGACAATAGCCACCAATTCTGTCTGCTGTCTGGATAAACCCCAGAGTAGCTCTGCTGTGTTCCATAACCATGTTAGTCTGGCCCTGATAATGTATATGAATGTGTTATAATGATATTATAAAGCAAATGTTTGCATGAGGAAACTAGCAGGGCCAATCACACCAAGTTCTGCCCCTTGTCTTTCTGTTCTAAAGCCCCACATTCCTGCTGGGCGGCCCTGCTGGGGTTGCTGTGACCCTCTGCACTCTCCCCTGCAGACCGCAGAACTTCTGTTTGGCTTTCTGCTCCGTCTCTCTCTGTAAACACCTGCTCAGGGCAGACTGGGGTGTCTCCTGCCTCTCCGACCCGTCTTCTACCTCCCCTCCCCTCCCTTCTACCTCCCCTCCCCTCCCTTCTACCTCCCCTCCCCTTCCTTCTACCTCCCCTCTGCTGCCTGGACTTTTCACTCTAACCACGTTTGCCGATGTGCTTAGCTGCTTCTCACGAGCGTTTCGCTCCCCGGACCAGAGCCGCGGGAAAGACGGCGTCTTTTGGAGGGAGGAATTTGGATCAAAGCTCCAGCCCGCCCGCCCGCCTCTGGGTAAACGTGGCCAGTTTGCCAGCTGTGGCCTGGGAGTCTCTGTCGTGCTAAAGCATCTTCAGTAACCAGGAGCGCAGCGAGATCAGTACTCACGGTTGATGTCCGGTCTGCTGTAGAGACTGGGGGTTCGAGCTAAACTCTGGAGCTGGATTCTGGATCTGAAGATAAAGGCAGGGATACAGACCACAATGTGCACCATAGACATGGGTGTCTTTGTGCCTTCTGGCTGGCCAAACAAATCATATGTTTGAACCATCAACATTTGAGCTGCTGGAAGAAAGCGGCTAAAATCAACCACACTGTGACTCCATGGGTGCATTATGGTGTGGCTATCACTACGAAATTCCAGTCGGTGTTCAGAGTTGGTGATGTGATTATGGTCAAGATGACGAAGCTGTTCTGTTATTCGTAGCAGCTCAAAGGCACTTCAGGGGGCCAGAGTTAGGAGGAGTGATCTACACCTACAGGTCACTCCTCCGTTACTGGTTTACAAGCAGGAGGAGTGATCTACACCTACAGGTCACTCCTCCCTTATTGGTCTACAAGCAGGAGGAGTGATCTATACCTACAAGTCACTCCTCAGTTACTGGTTTACATGCAAAATAAGCTCTTGACTTCTGGTGTGCTGGAAGGGTTTGATTGTCAGGCTGTTAACTTCCCATTTACTGACCCTGGCCGAAGCAAACCGCTAACGCTCTCCGTTAACCCTTCATTAGCCCTGCCTGTTAACCCGCCACCTTAAAACTCTCCATAGTCGAACTGAGCTAAAAGGACAGAGCTCGTCGGCGCCTCCAACCGCGTGAACTGGGCTGAACCCCAAGCTGCTTGTAGGGCGTGTAGTCGCACCTCCAGCTGTTGTGCAGGAGCAGGCAGGGGCATCGAGGGGTAACTGGAGGAGGAGGGTTAGGAAGCGTCAGGCCAGCAGGAGAGATGGAAGGGGAGAGACAGTGAAAGGCTGAAACACGGTAGGGTGGCCACACTGAGGTGAGCAGATAAGATGTCTGGTGGTGATGGGGTGTGTGTGTGTGTGTGTGTGTTGTAGGTAAGGGCTGATGGGATATGGCACACAGTCAGCGACTTTATCACACACTGAAGAAAAAGACTGTTGACTCTCTCTCCATCTCACTGTCCTTCAAATTCAAATGGCTTTATTGGCATGAATCAGCAAAACAATTCATAGAATTGAATTTATAATATTAATAGTGATCCAAAAACACTAAAACAGTGAAGTAAAAGGAAAATAAAAAATAATAAAGCTTCATAAAGCTTCACACTTTAATACATATATATGATCACACACACACACACACACACACACACACACACATTTGTCTTATCTCGCAAGAAACATGGGATAATCATAATTCCTGTCCAAACAGAACCTACATTATGAAATTGTTCGTTTCTTTTATGAAGATTTTCAAAGGTATATTTGAAGTAATATGGGAAGTTTGGGGGAGGGTTATAACTTGCATTTAAATGCATAGCTTTGTCATTTTCTACCTTTTTTGATTGGTGTTTCTTAGATTTGTGTTCTAATTTATATTACACAAGAATTTCTACCAGCATCAGTGTATGTGTCTTGTAGGAGGCACAGGTCTGGAAATGGTTTGGACAGAATTATTTTGATTATCCCACATTTCTTGCGAGATAAATAAATCTGTAATACATGTGCTATTTACAACATCGGAAATAATGCATTTTGAACCAAATGTTGATTAGAATAAATCTAGAAGGTTCCAATAACCAAGTGAAAAGGAGGAGTATATCGCAAGTATTTACACAGAACCGATGTAACAATATGAAGAGAATGGTTTTATTAACAGTATCAGTCACTACAAATTACTGTAAATAATTACAATTTCAATGAAAATATTACACATTAATTTAAATTAACTGAAATGAAAGCAGACCAAAGATTTAAGTAGTTTGTTACAGAGAAGGTTGAAGGTCTCTTATCTGATTAGAGTGGGCTGGTTGGAGTGAAGCTTGTTCTCACGTCCCTCAGATGCCTAGGGGATTGTTTGTGTGTATGTTTGTGCGTGTGTGTCTGTGATTTTCTTGTCAGCTAAGCTTTGAATCCAAGGAATATTTCTGTCATCAGAACAATCAACAACTTTAATAGATTCGGCTTATATCATTACAAATATTCTGCCGGTTTATATGGACTGTAGTAAAGTGTTAAGTATGAATCATCTGAATTAGGTTGGGGATATCATTACCATGTCATTACCATGTCATTACCATGCAGCCTGCTACAGGATGCTTGTTTCTCTGTATCTGGCCATCCCATCATGTCTCACCATTCAGTTCTTCTCTCCCTGTGAACTTTTCAACTCTTAAACTCTCCTCAGCCCTTTTTCTCTTTTACTGTGACAACGGTCAGTCGATCTTTCCTTTTCAACCTTTAAAACATTTTTCTTGCACTCGTCTTTTCATCCCTCTTTTCTGGCTTTTGACAGCCAGACGTGGCCTCTGGTCACAACGTTTGCAACAGGACGCACCTGACTGACGTCTCACTCTCTCTCTCTCACACACACACACACACACACACACACTTGAATAGTATTGTCTTTACTTCATTTTGTCCTGTTTGTCTGTCAGTCCCTTCTCTGCACATGCTGATTTTGAATGGAGGGCCGTTCTGTGTGTGTGTGTGTTTTTGTGTGTGTGCCCATGCTCGGACGCACGCACGCACGCACGCACCATGTGTGTGTGTTCGTTCATGTTCATGTTCACTGGCGCCACTCTGGCCTGCAGGTTTTTCTAAAATGCTGTCATGTTCCCCATCACAGCTTTTCTGTGCATTGTCTCCAACACTTGACTCCATCTTTACCTCTCTGTCTGTCTGGCTCTGTGTCTCTGCTCAGCCTTTGAAGGCTTTATGTCTCTTTTCCCACTGACTACAGTGAGATATTTAACCACGGGGAGGGGAAGAGAGGGATAGAGAGTGAGCGAGTTAGAGTTAGAGAGAGAGAGAGGGAGAGCTGAAAGAGTGAGAGGGTGTATAAAGAAGGGAGAGAAAGAGGGCAGACAGTGGACATGTGGACAGTGTAAAGGTGTCCAAGTGTCTTTGTGTGTCTGTGGAAAGAGGAAAAAATGTGGCTGATATTAAGCTATTTAACTTGTTGACCATCTAATGTAATTTGGTGCTATTTCTATAACTCAGGACTGTCTGATATAACCAGAATATATCCCGATGTCATTTCACATCGAGATATATCAAAAGATATATAAAAAGATATATCAAAATATCGCACATTATCTGTAAATTAAATGAATAAAATGTTCATTTAAAACGACCACAATGATTTCTTATTACATTTTATTGTGATACAACGGCACAGGCCTAAGATGAAGCAGCTTTGAAATAGTGCAATTTAAATTATCCATGGTGGTGATGTCGATTATTATCTTTAAATTAAACAGCTATAAATTAAACTGAGATAAACAGCTAGATAAATGTAAAATTGAAGCGCTTGTTAGCAGTTAGCTGGTTAACTAGCTCCCTGCTAACGCACGTACCAATAAACAGCATGTTCTTAGAAAGCGTGTACTGGCTTTCTTGTACAAGCTAGCCGTTGATATTCGTTCCCTTTACCGTTCACACCATCGAATACGTTAGAGCGTCATGCTAATGATGAAAAATATCGATGTGAAGCATGAGGGATGTTTCGCAACGCAACAAAACAAATGATACAGCATAATTTGAAACGATGGATTTTTCTGATCCCGCCACTCGATATGTATCATGATATCGCAAAGCCCTACTCTTCAAGTGCATTTTCATTGGCCAGTCATTAAACCAATCACATCAAACGTCTTCGGCAGAACGTTCCTGATCTCTGTGCTGGACAATGATGTCAATAGGTTCCTGTCAGTAGATTCCGGTGAGTCTTTGCAAATTCGTCACTTTTTTTAAACAAAAGGAAGTTATTCCAACACACACAGACAATGATTGAGTGCCGCCAATAAATGGGGAATGTTACAAATTTGGGTCAATGGTTCAGGATTCTGCTGCATTTGCTCAGTATGGATGTATGTCTACAGGTTAATCCCACCAGATTCACAGAAGAACTTCTATTATTGGCTCACAGTATTTGTGGGCGTGGCAACACACTTCCCATTCACTTTTCAGTCTGATATGTAGAAAAAAGATCTGTCTGCTGTTAAAATGAAGGGCTGATAAAATGAACAAGGGGCATTTTACATCCAGAGACTCCTTGATTTCATCTAGGAGAGGAAAGCTCTGCTTTGCATGAAGCTGCACTCAAATTCTGGAATTTTCCACAGGTTCTTTTATATCCTCGTCTGTTGTGCTCTACTTTCCTTTACAAGCCTCTACCAGTATCCCATCAAGTCTTGTGACGTGTGTGTGTGTGTGTGTGGTGTGGATGGTTTTTAGTCGCTATCCCACTCTTTTAGACACACACACACACACACACAACCCTCTCCATGTCCTCCATTGTTTTGTATGTCTTTTGATAGTTAATCCTAAATTCAGGAGCAGTGTTGAGGAGCAGAGATAAGATGGAGGCAGCATCTCCTCAAAGGGGGCTGTGCTTCCCTCTTCCCATCTGCCATGTTTTGTCTTTTTTTCCACTTCAATAGGTAGATAGAGAGGAAAGGTGTGTGTGTTCATTTGTGTATTAGACTCCATTACACCCTTTTCCTCATGTTCCTGCACAGGCCTTATATATTATGTATACACACATTTGCAAGCATACACAGTATAATGAACTGAAATCATGACATTGCTGCTACCTCTGTCTGTACAAGGGTCCTGACACTTCCACAGTTACACGTTCTCCGTAAATACCTTCAGTGAGTTGTTGTCGGTCACATTATCTGTGGGACATTTAAGAAGTAAATAAGGAAAGCTGTAAAAGCAAAGTAGACGCGTATAATATAAAACAATGCACTTATAAAAACACACTCATAAAAAATGTACTGTGAAAAACACTTAGAAAATGCACTTACAAAAACAAACTCAAAAAACACGTATAAAAACATACTCAAAAAACACTCAGAAATCTGTCAGCAGTGTTTTGTTTGGAAGGTTTCTATCCAAAGCTGTGGAGTAATTTTGTTTGATGCTGCACACCACAGAGGAGTGACATGAAATACGATCCTGTGGTGTTTCCTTACATAGCTATGGCAAGGACACGACGCACACACAGAAATAAATATCTGGTATTACGGGAAATTACATCTGAGAATAAGAGGGGTGGGGGGGGGGGGTGTTGGCTGACAGACAGGGTATTCCCCATGAGAGAGAGAGAAAGAAAGAGTGAGTGAATGAGACAGAAAGAGTGACTGAAAGAGAGAGTGAGATGTGGGGTAGAGGAGTGGAGTGGGACCTCTTAATCAGTCTAGCAAAGACAAATACCTTCCTTAGAATTTGAATTTGTCATCTCCATCCATCTTCATCCGCCAGTCCGTCTGGAGCGCTCTGATATTTGTTTGACCTGAATGAAATTTAAAGTGTTAAATTGCGGCTGACGACACTACGGTACAGTGCCTCTGACATCCTGACAGGTCGGTTAGCGAGCAGGAGGACGCTAACGCGCTAACATGCTGAGCGTGCTAAGTCTTATCTCACGCCTCGCGCTTGACTGACTGAGGCAAAATTTTGCCTCTCCTCCGCCACCTCTGCAACCCCCCCCAAATAAATAAATATAAATAAATAAATATAAATAAATAAAGCTCCTACTCCACACAAAAATAAAATGGCTAAATGAGAACAGGAGGCAAAACGCTAGCAGCAGCACAGACTCTGAACAAGTTCACTGACATAAGAGGATTCTTTCATGGTGGTTTTTCCTTCCGCCAGGAGCTTTAAGGATGAGTCAGCATTTCTATTCCCTCCTTCTTTTTCTCTTTTAGGGGAGAAAAAAAAACCAATTTCCCTTCTGAGGAGAGAAGCTTCTGTTCACAGGTTGCCGGTGTGACATTCAGTTGAAAAAGGGCCTGAATTTTCATGACCTCTGTCCCAAAGAAACAACATTTTTCGATGTTATTTTGATAACTGTGCACCCATTTGAACTTCTTAGTATGGCGAATGGATCAACCACGAATTTAAATAAATAAACTCCAGGAAAAAAACATACGATTTAAAAAATAGAGTGATGGAGTCAGTGGATATGTTCCAGATAACAGTAAATATCAGTGCATCGGTTGTGAAGCTATATCAGCCTATGATGTCTCAGTATCAGCCCAGCAGTTTCACTGCCGCACTCAAGAAATATATTGCTAATGGCCTTTTAATGTGTGTGGGTGTGTATGTGTGTGTGTGTGTG
>JAGXOD010000017.1:1377500-1395000 GCA_020368025.1 Brachyhypopomus occidentalis
ATTACGAGTGTTTTAGGGCAAGGACAGACTGCTACTCAGTCCTGACTACCACTCTGGCTAAGATTTAAAAGGTAGCATAATTAAAGCCCTGGGAAATCGAGTCTTTATCAAACCCTTATCTGTTCTGCGCTCTCTCTCTCACTCTCTCTCCCTCCCCCTCTTCTCTCTCTTGTTCCTTCATCTCTCTCCTGTGCTCCTGTCCTTCCATCACACCTTTTTTTACCTCACTTGTCTTCCTCTCTTTATTAGTATGCTAGCAAAGAAAGAGATGAGTTCATCGTGCAATCTCTCTCTGCCTGCCCACTGGCTGACCCCAGAAGAGACGTCAGTCTTTTTTCGTTTATTTAATCTGGCCCAGATTAAATTTATCATCCCTCACTTATTGGACACTTGGTTTTTTTCTATTCCACTTTTTTCTGTCTGCCTTTCGTTTTTTTCTTTTTCATCTTCGTGTTCGTCTCTCCAATTTATTTAAACGCAATCAAGCAACTGTCAGTTTTTTTTTCTTCTTTTTCTTGTTCATGTAGTTATTTAAAAAAAAAGGGTAGGGGACCTTATTGGGGTGAGAGAATACAGGGCAAATTGAATAAAGTCAAGTGTCAGAGGCAATTAAAAGGGCGTGCAGGAGCTGAAGAGGCTCCCAGCTGAGGGATGATAACCACCCGGCCTCCACCACCTCCGCCCGTCTGACCTGTGGGGTGCTGCGCCCCTGCCCAGGGTCATAATGTCAAAGGGCATCTGCAGGTCACAGGGCATGAAGACAACAGGAAACAGAAACATCTCAGTCTGTCCTCCGGCTCTGTATAAGTACTGTGGTGGTGTGAGAGCATTACAATATGTTAAAATAATATGTAAAAATAACCAGTCATTTAATAAATAGCGAAGGTGTGTACAGACTGACTAACCCTCTCCCTCCCTGTGTGTGTAACAGGGCTCCGTTTCTCTCGTCTATCTGATGGCATTCTGCTTGGCTGAACTTCACCTGTGGTCCTGCAGGACCAGTTTGCATGTACAAGGTAATTATCACACACACACACACACACACATACTTGTTTTTGTTACATTTGTGAGAACTCACTAGGTGGTAACACATGGGGACTTTACTTTCTGAATGAAATAAAGGCTTTTGTCACACTCACACTCACGTGTGTGTGCTGGTCATGGACTGTTTAGTGATAATGTTTGGTTGGCTATTTCTCTCTCATTTTACAGATACAGATATTGGCACATTCCAGTTTTATGAGAAAGGAGAATCAGGTGGAGTATTTGATACTTACTATCTCTCTCACTCTCTGTGTCTCCCTGTCTCTCTCTCTCTCCCTGTGTCTCCCTGTCTCTCTCTCTCTCTCTCCCTGTGTCTCCCTGTCTCTCTCTCTCTCTCTCCCTCTCACTGGCATAAAAAAGCTGAGTCTATCTAGGCAACTGCAGTGAAGATCACTAGTCATATCCGTATTTCCTGGTTGACATATTAAACAGGCTGCTATGATTACCAGGGACGTCTGCAGGAGTGTTGACAGAGACCGTGCTGGGCTCAGAGAAGTGTCCGGTCACACCAAACCCACGTGTCTGTGTCCGGTCACACCAAACCCACGTGTCTGTGTCCGGACACACCAAACTCCACGTGTCTGTGTCCGGACACACCAAACTCCACGTGTCTGTGTCCGGACACACCAAACTCCACGTGTCTGTGTCCGGACACACCAAACTCCACGTGTCTGTGTCCGGTCCGGACACACCAAACTCCACGTGTCTGTGTCCGGACACACCAAACTCCACGTGTCTGTGTCCGGACACACCAAACCCACGTGTCTGTGTCCGGTCACACCAAACCCACGTGTCTGTGTCCGGACACACCAAACCCACGTGTCTGAGTCTGGTCACCAAACTCTGCGTGTCTGTGTCCGGACACACACCAAACAAACCCACGTGTCTGAGTGTCGTGTCTGTGGACACACCAAACTCCACGTGTCTGTGTCCGGTCACACCAAACCCACGTGTCTGTGTCCGGTCACACCAAACCCTGCGTGTCTGTGTCCGGTCACACCAAACCCACGTGTCTGTGTCCGGACACACCAAACTCCACGTGTCTGTGTCCGGACACACCAAACTCCACGTGTCTGTGTCCGGACACACCAAACTCCACGTGTCTGTGTCCGGTCACACCAAACCCGTGTCTGTGTCCGGACACACCAAAGTCTGTGTGGTCACACCAAACCCTCTGCGTGTCTGTGTCCGGACACACCAAACCCACGTGTCTGTGTCCGGACACACCAAACCCACGTGTCTGAGTCTGGTCACGCAAACTCTGCGTGTCTGTGTCCGGTCACACCAAACCCACGTGTCTGTGTCTGTGTCCGGTCACACCAAACCCACGTGTCTGTGTCCGGTCACACCAAACCCACGTGTCTGTGTCCGGTCACACCAAACCCACGTGTCTGTGTCCGGTCACACCAAACCCACGTGTCTGTGTCCGGTCACACCAAACCTACGTGTGTGTGTCCGGTGTCGTGTCTGTGTCCGGTCACACCAAACTCCACGTGTCTGTGTCCGGTCACACCAAACTCCACGTGTCTGTGTCCGGTCACACCAAACTCTGCGTGTCTGAGTCTGGTCACGTAAACTCTGCGTGTCTGTGTCCGGACACACCAAAACGTGTCTGTGTCGGTGTGTCTGTGTCGGTCACACCAAACCCACGTGTCTGTGTCCGGTCACACCAAACCCACGTGTCTGTGTCCGGTCACACCAAACTCCACGTGTCTGTGTCCGGTCACACCAAACTCTGCGTGTCTGAGTCTGGTCACGTAAACTCTGCGTGTCTGTGTCCGGTCACACCAAGCCCACGTGTCTGTGTCCACTAAGAAGCCCATTCTGTCTGAGTTGAGTGCAGTCGCCCTGCGGTGTGTTGGTCTACTTACACACAAGCTTGGCTGCTCACTACTTGCTGTGTATTTAATATGACGACAGACATGTTTCTTGCCTTCCAGTTTTTGGTGAAATGCTTTCCCTCCTGAGTTAGTGTCCTGCTTCCTCCATGGAATTACAAAGACTTTGATTTGTCTTTTAACTTTAAATGTTCTCTTCCAGAAAGTAAAAAGAATATTACATGGTTAATACGGTTAATGCTGTTTATTATTTACAATAAATAATTAGTCCAAGGTGCAAAAACAACACAGATGAGTTCAATTGCAATTCTAACAACATTGGTTTTTTTTGAGGATAAAGATCCCCCCTCCCTCTCCCTCACTCTCTAACCCTCTCTACCTCTCTCTCCCCCCTCCCTCTCCCTCACTCTCTAACCCTCTCTACCTCTCTCCCCCCTCCCTCTCCCTCACTCTCTAACCCTCTCTACCTCTCTCTCCCCCCTCCCTCTCCCTCACTCTCTAACCCTCTCTACCTCTCTCTCCCCCCTCCCTCTCCCTCACTCTCTAACCCTCTCTACCTCTCTCTCCCCCGTCCCTCTCCCTCACTCTCTAACCCTCTCTACCTCTCTCTCCCCCGTCCCTCTCCCTCACTCTCTAACCCTCTCTACCTCTCTCTCCCCCGTCCCTCTCCCTCACTCTCTAACCCTCTCTACCTCTCTCCCCGTCCCTCTCCCTCACTCTCTAACCCTCTCTACCTCTCTCTCCCCGTCCCTCTCTCTCACTCTCTAACCCTCTCTACCTCTCTCTCCCCCCCTCCCTCTCCCTCACTCTCTAACCCTCTCTACCTCTCTCTCCCCCCTCCCTCTCCCTCACTCTCTAACCCTCTCTACCTCTCTCTCCCCCGTCCCTCTCCCTCACTCTCTAACCCTCTCTCCCCCCTCCCTCTCCCTCACTCTCTAACCCTCTCTACCTCTCTCTCCCCCCTCCCTCTCCCTCACTCTCTAACCCTCTCTACCTCTCTCTCCCCCCCTCCCTCTCCCTCACTCTCTAACCCTCTCTACCTCTCTCTCCCCCGTCCCTCTCCCTCACTCTCTAACCCTCTCTACCTCTCTCTCCCCCCTCCCTCTCCCTCACTCTCTAACCCTCTCTACCTCTCTCTCCCCCTCCCTCTCCCCCCTCTGCCCCCCTTCTCTCTCTCTCTCTCTCTTTTTGCTTTCCTTCACAGTGCGTAGGGGCAGCGCTGCCCTGTACTGGCAGAGAAGGCTTGCTCTCACCTCTAGGGTATGGTGATCCGATAGCAGTGTTCAGAGAGAGGGAGGGAGGGAGAGAGAGAGGGAGAGAGAGAGAGAGAGAGGGAGGGAGAGAGAGGTGGTGGGGGTGTAATCAGCCATTAAAATAGACTTTTAGAGGCTGTAGCAGTGAAATAGTT
Source organism: Brachyhypopomus occidentalis (assembly GCA_020368025.1). Lineage (NCBI taxonomy): Eukaryota > Metazoa > Chordata > Actinopteri > Gymnotiformes > Hypopomidae > Brachyhypopomus > Brachyhypopomus occidentalis. The sequence continues at coordinate 1,381,791 of JAGXOD010000017.1, forward strand.
TAGTGTAGAGACAGAGAGAGGTGGGGTGGCAGAGAGAGAGAGAGAGAGAGAGAGAGAGAGAGAGGGAGGGAGAGAGAGAGAGAGAGGGAGGGAGGGAGAGGGAGGGAGAGAAACAAAGATGGTACTTGTACAGATGTTAATTATAACTTGACTTTGTGTGATGTGGGACTTTCTACATCCAGCAGAATGAACTCAGTAACTGTAATTATACTCAGGATAAGATGTCAAATATCCTGTGCCAAACCATTAGAGCTTCACACAGGCTCCGCCCACTCTTCATACCAGCGAACACATGGCGAGCATCTCACGCTTCTGCTGCCGTGTGCTGTGAGGCTGGGATTGTCCATGTGGACCAGCAGGTCCAGACCTCCAGCTAAGAGGGAGTGGGCTCCCCAAGAGCCAAGCCAGGGAGGAGGCACCGGACTGGGCCACGGCTGCCTGGAGCCCTGGGGCTCGTGTGCTGTGAGGCTGGGATTGTCCATGTGACTCCAAATATCGTTTCAAAGGGCATTTTTAGATGGTGTTGGTGTTGCACGCTCATTGGGTTAAACAGCTCACTGTCTTTGTGCATTGGACATTTTCACTGGACAACCTTTTAAATCATCACAGACGTGTCTCTGCAGCTGTATCTACTGACACCTGACGCTTCTCTCAACGACTGTCTCTTCAGGAAACAAGAATAATACTCACAATAAAAATGTACTACCAGCAATTATTATTATAGCTCATAATTATTCTTACATTTAAACTAATAATTATAATTAAAACATTTTCAGCATCTGCTGAGTTCTAGCCATTGAGGAAGTGCTCCATTTGTTTAACGTTTTGTTTTACAGAGAGATTGTTTTATGAACGTTTATCTCCAGATCGGTGTATGTAATTGACGTGCTGTTAATGACTGATTGAATTTCACAGTGAGTTTTATGGTCTTTAGTAGATAACGTCTTCCCAATATATACTGAGAGTCATTTGAGGTTCTTAAAGATAGTAAATGACTAGTTTGATAACGTGGTTGAAGAAGAAGAAGAATGTAGCTATTATTTATTCCCTTTTTGGCAGTTTAGTCTGTTCATGATCTCAAACAAATTTGGTTCAGCGACATTGTCCTTGTATTTATATAGCACCTTTCAATAAATATAGAGATATATTAAATAAATATATACATAGTCATGACTGCTATACACACACACACTTATATATGGGGTGTGAATGTGTGTGCGCACGCCTGAGTGTGTGTGAATGTGTGTGTGATCATATCTGTGAGTGCACATGTGTGTATCTGAGCACATTACTTTCAGGTGTTTGGGTCCTGCATCCTTCCTTCAAGTCCACCAGAGGGCGCAGTAGACCCATGCTTCTGGGGCCCTGGAGGGGTGTTGGGGGGGGGGGCGGGGGGCTCTTACCAGCCCTCTGTCCCAGAACAGGTGCTTGTAGCTGGGGCAGGCTGTGTCAGAGCAGCCCCCTTGTTTGATTAGTGCCAGTAATCCCTGAGCTGTCCAGCAGGTCCAGACCTCCAGCTAAGAGGGAGTGGGCTCCCCAAGAGCCAAGCCAGGGAGGAGGCACCGGACTGGGCCACGGCTGCCTGGAGCCCTGGGGCTTGTACTGGAGTGTCCGTGGGTGTGCACCTCTCTGACACCTATCGCTCTGCTCTCCAGGAAATTGCCTGGATCTTCAACGGGCTCAGTCAGGCTGTAGGGAGTACAGAAGGCAGCCAGGGCCGAAACGGCACACTGTGACTCTGACCACAGGCAGGGCCACTGGGATGGAGGAACGCTCTCGCTCCCTGTCTTCTCTCTCTCCCTCCTTCTATGTCTCTGTCTCTGTCTTCTCTCTCTCTCCCTCCCTCCTTCTCTCTGTCGTTTTCTTTTTCTCATTCTTTCTTCATCTTTTTTATACACACACACACACACACATGTGCACACACACCTTTAGCTGAAGAATTGCCATTTTAATGAATACTTCTTTTGATGTTCATTTGATGTTTCTTTCTCCGTGTGTGTGTGTGTGTTCAGTGTTTCCTACAGATCAGCATTACTTCAGTGAGAAACAGCACTTTGTGGAGAGTGAGTCCTCTACATCTTTCAGTCCTGTGTGTGTGTGTGTGTGTTTTGGGGGGGATGTATTGTATTTTGTCTCTGTGATAAGAATACTTCACATCTTGAAAAGACTTTTCAAGACATTTCTGCATTATTATTAACGCAGTGAACCAAAATAAAAATATAGAGAACATGTACAGTTTCTGTTCATGTTATGTGTGTGTGTGTGTGTGTGTGTGTTGGTTTGAGAGAGTGTGATAATGGATATGTCATGATACCACCATGAGTGTGCTAGTGTGGCCTGGATGTCCCAGTGAAATGACTCGGTGAATGGAGGACTGAATGAATGGTTGGGCCATTTGGACAGGTCCTCACTTCGTCTGTGGAATAACCCACAGCATCCATCAGAAGGACACAAAGAGCCTTATCAGGGGACACACACTCATCCTTAACACAGCCGTCCTCCCCCCCCCCAACCCCGCCTCTCACCAGCTCTTACTCATTAATATTCATGTATTTATGCACTTCTCACTCCAATAAAAATTGGGGGGAGGGGATTTCTTAATAGCTCACATTTATACACACATGCACATGCACGCACACACATACACACACACACACACACAGAGCCCATACTGGAATCTTTCAAGGGAAGATTTTCCAAAGTGAAGTCCATTTTCCCTTCCTGCTATACTCCATTCATGTTAAAGCACTAATGCGAACACAGCTAGCACTCAAACGAGAATTCAATTAACTTTGCGTGTGTGTGTATAGGCGCTTGTGTATATTATGTGTGTCTGTGTGTGCGCACATGACTGTGTGTGTGTGAGATTGCATTTGTGTGTGTCAGAATCAAATCTCTGTGAGTGTATGCATGTGTCTGGCTGTGTGTGTGTGGTGTCTTTGTGTGTGTGGGGCGGTGTGGGGGTGAAAACGGTAAGGTTTTTGTGTGTGTGTGTGTGTGTGTGTGTGTGTGGGGCGGTGTGGGGGTGAAAACGGTAAGGTTTTTGTGTGTGTGGTGTGTGTGTGTGTGTGGGGCGGTGTGGGGGTGAAAACGGTAAGGTTTTTGTGAGTGTAACTTGGCATTTTAGAATGATGTGAGTTCCTTTCGTGAGGATGACCATGGGAACTTGATAGGGCGGAGGAATAATACTTTAAAGAGGGCGGTGGTGTGTTTTATTTTTACACTGTAGCTGAATTACATTTTCTCCCTTCAGTCAACGTGGTGTTTAATCTTATATTTTAATGCAGGATCCATCTGTAATTATATGCTGGGATTATATGATGGGATTGAAGGCTGGGATTATAGGCTGGGGCAGATACTGTGGCTATTTCTCCTACACCACAGAGATGTGTGTGCAGGTGACTGACAGGAGGAACGGTAGTAAAGCAAGTGTGTGTGTCTGTGTGTGTATGTGTCTGTGTATATATCATTGTGTGTATGTGTGTGTGTGTGTGTTTGTTTCTTGTAAAATAGATGCAAACAGATGCCCATTGGGTTACAATAACTATATCCAATTTACAAGTGCCTTTTTGCAAATAATTCCCCTTACATGTTACTAGAATAAAAGTCTTAAATTAAATCCCCTCATTACGAGTATTTGTGTAGAAATTTCTCATCATGTCCCAGAATCAGATCTTTCGTCTGGACTGAAAGAAGCAGATTGTACCTCCAGAGCTTTCAGCTCAGATTCATTTGGGTGCTGACCTTCTGACCTCTAGGCTCAGCAGTAGGCCAGGGTCACTCCAATCGGCTTGCTCTCATAAACAAAACACAAAAACACGCTGTGTGCTCCTCCTGACTGCTGCTTCCCCCGTGCCGTTCCTCTTCCAGGTCGGGGTTACCCGTGTCTCCTCAGGAACCGCCGGCCAGAGAGACTGAGGGATGCCCTGAAGGAACTAGGGGTATTTGTTTACATTTCCCCTTCTCAATGACTGAAGATTGATTAACAAATTCCCTCTCTCCTTCCTTCATTCTCTCTCTCTCTCTCACTCGCTCTCTCTCAGCACCTGGGTGTGGGTATCTCTCTGTCATCACAGGGGGATATTTGAGGGGATCAGCGGGCCTTTGGCAGGTTCTCCTTCCCTACTGCCCTACACACACACACACACACACACACACACATGCGCATGCTCACACACACAGATACAGCTTTGTTTGGTAGCACTGTGGGCAAATCTGGCTCCCTCTCAATATCTGAAACTGGAAACATCTTTCTTGAGGCCCCAAGACCTCAAAGCCTGCAGTGCACAAGACTGCATCCCTCTCTCTCTCTCTCGCTCTCTCTCTCTGTCTGTCTGTCTCTGTGTCTCTGTCTCCCTGTTTCTCTATCCATCTCTCTCCCCATCACTCTCTCTGTCTCTTTCTCACTCTGTCTGTCTCTCTCTTTCTGTCTCTCTCTCTCTCTGTCTGTCTGTCTGTCTGTGTCTCTTTCCCTGTTTCTCTATCCATCTCTCTCTCCCCATCACTCTCTCTCTCTCTTTCTCACTCTCTCTCTCTCTCACACACAGGAGCTGTTACAGTCTAACTCCTGTGTTTGTACAAAATGGAAGACGAAGCAGTGTTGTCAGGTACGACTCCCAGCATGCACCAGGTCTTAAGTGAACCAGGACGTCCAGGTGGTCAGACACTTTACCACTTTGAGCACTAAGAAAATTAACTGTTTCCATGGTAACATCTTATTTGGCATACTGCAGCAGCTATAATAACACTGTAAAGACAAAAACATCAATACCAGACTTTCCTCATGGTGTGTGTGTGTGTGTGTGTGTAGATGTTGTTAAGCTCAGGTGTAATGGTGACCCTCAGTCTAAGTGGAGCGCATTTAGAGAGAGTGTCAATCGACAAAACGCTGGTGGGACGACTACCTGCTGACACCATCAGTCATGGTGGGTGTAAAACACACACACACACATACGTGATAGCATGCTCATATGCTATCGCTGCAATGGTGATAACTCTGTCTCTCTCTCCGAGACAAACACACACACATGTACTTGTGGAAGTATAAGCCACATTTACCAATTACACACACTACCCATTTTCCCAGCATGCACCTGGGCAGCACACACACCCATAGGTCACCACCCTTGTTTTTCTTCATCTTCCATTACTCCCCTAGGAAGTTAAGGAGGTCTGGACACACACACACAACCACATACACACACACACACACACACACACACGTTTTCTGCTGTACTCTCCAGAGCCTGTCACATCTCTTCTTGCCTTGTTTGTCTTTGGTGAAATTGGACACTGTCCCAAATCTGCTAATTATTTTCTCATATCACTTATTGTTTATAGCTAAGCTGTCTCTAGCAGGTCTCTAGATACCTGACAACTCTCTTCCTCTCTCTCTCCCACTTTGCTTGTCGCTCCCTCTCTCCCTTTCTCTCTCTCTTCCTTTCTCTCTCTCCCTTTCTCTCTCTCTTGCTGCCCCTCCTTCTCTCCTCCCTTTGGCACCCCCCATAGAGCCCCATTCAGTTCCTGAGAGGCCCTAATTACCACAGTAATTGTGTGTGTGTGTGTGTGTGTGTGGCTGTGACTGAGTGGTGAGAGACTGGGTGGGGGGGCTTTTACATCTATCACGTGTTCCATTAGTTTCACACAGACAGACAATTAGGCAACACCTCTCAACACTGCGGAACCGCAACAGCCTTTAATTACTAATTAATAAGGATCTTATAGGACATTAATTAAGCATCTATAGCAGATTAATCAGTGATATGTAATTATTAATTCAATTATAAATCACAAGAACTGGCACAAGAACTGAGAATTCTGCGGAAAACTAATATTCTATGACTAGAAGCTCTAAAATGTTCCAGAAAAAAGCCAAAATGAAATGGTATGACTGGAGGACATTCCAGAAACGGAATGTTGGATTTGTGCTCAGCAAGTTAAAAGTTGGTAAAAAAAAAAAAAACTCATTTTTTTCTATCCTGAGCTTTATAATGTGGATAGTTCAGCGGTGTCTAGCCTTCACGTGGTGACCAACGCAGCAGAGAGGAGAAGGTTCACACAGGCTCTAACCCAAATGCTGCCATAGAAGGGTGTTTGCCGATCTGACCTCTTTGTGGGAACAAAATCTAGTGATTAACCCAGGTTAACAACATGACGGAAGCATCTGGAAAAGCTAATGACCTGGTGAGAGCGCAGTTCACCAAAGACATCGACTTTGGTTGGCTTCTTTAAAGCTAGCTATTTGATTTAGCCGATAGTTCAAACAGCTCATATCCCAACCTACGGTTAAGAAATTCACGACTTAAAGTCACTTGTAAGACAGCATGGTAATGCAGTCATTCACGTTTCACCAGCGCAGCTGTGTCACCCAATCGGCACTGCTGCCAGAAACTCAGAGCCAACACGTCTGAGCGAGGTTTTTACCCAGAGGGCACTTGGTTAAAGATTGTCATTAACAAACAGTTCTGCGTAACAGAGAGTGACCATGGCAAGGCCTCTGTTCAAACATTCCACACCACCGAGCAGGTTCTAAGGGGTTTCTCCTTTAATTCATTATTTGTCCGTGCATTAGAGAGTAGCACTGCTAAGCTCTAGGGCTGTCAGGGCATCGTGTTTGAAAATGAGGAGGGCATTAGCTGGATCTCCAAAGCTGATTTACGAGGGGCGACTGTTCAGTAATCCCACTCTCCCTTCTGCTTCACATATGGGCCAAAACCTGTTCTCCCGACACACACACACACACACACACACACACTCAAATACACACGCGCACAAATATACACAAATATACACAAATTATGTTCTCTAGATGCAATATACAAAGTTAGACATTAGTGTGGTAATGGGTTACTAGGAAATATGCCTTTTAAATTTTGACAGTGGTACCAGAGTGTATATGCTCTCAAATTGGGGGTGTCCTCCACTTTAAAGGAGAGTCATTTCCAAAGCATGTGGTGCCAAAATTATTTAAACAAAATAAAAGAGATGGAATTAAATAGTTCCATGCTTAAAAAAACAACAACTTGTAATTAGCCTCATGAGAAACAAACATTCCCAATAATCTCGCCAATCTTCCAATAATATGACTTCCATATTAGCCTTCTCTCACACGCTGTGGTCGTTTCATTCCAACTCTGAGAAGACGTGAAGAGGGTTGATTTCATTGTGACCCCGGAGCAGCGGTGCATACAGAACTGATTGTGGCCTCAGCACAATTTCAGTCAAACGGTGCCGAGTCAGGAAGTCCTGGAGGAGCTCCTCCCTCCCCCGAGCTCAGCTGTTTGCTCTGTCCTGCGGGATGATATGGGATTACGGCAGGAACGGCGTGTATTCCGTGTCTTTCTCCTGCCGAGGTTGGTAAATCTGTGCGCTTGCGTTTGGGACTGGGGAACGTTCTCGCCGTGATGCGTCTTTCCCTCCTCTACCCATTTAATTGGCTCTGTAAGCAGATTAATGTTGAGGAAGGGGAGGCGGCCATTGCTGTGCACTGGACTGGTGAAGAGCTCCGAGGCCCACAGCTAGCACAGACCAGCTCGCCACTTCCTTCCGTCTCCTTCTCAGTTTATGTGCCTCCGCTGCTCTGCTCATCCTCCTGTCTCTGTCTCTCTCTCTCTCCATCACACTCCCACACTCCATCCCTCTTCTTATCTTCCTCTCTGGTTCTCTCCCTCTCCATCTCTCCCTCTCTCCACTTCTCTGTCTGTCCGTCACACTTACATATTCATCAATCAAAATCAATCCACACATCAAGGGAAATACAAACTTTCATATTCGCGTCTGTCTAAAGCAAGGTCTTCCCAACAATCAATCAAAACAGCATATATCAGATCTGTACTAGAGCACCAAGATATAGTTTGTGGACCATTTAATAGAGCATCTGTCCCAGGATGTGTTGTTTCCCTCTTTGTCACATCCTTTTAGGTTATTGAGTTCCCTTTAGAGAATCAGTACTATTTTTCAGGCTATTGGTACAATTATAAAAAGGTGACTTTTCTGTTTGTATATATGATGGCCATTGTATGTCTAAAGATGTATTTTTTTCTGCAATGGCTGATTCTGTTGTGTCTTCATCTTGAAGAACAATAATGAAACAATAGGATCATATTCTTATCTGACAGTCTTATTCAAAATTGTGATTTTGACCTCTGACCTTTCACCTTTTGCTCCTCAGCGGTGATCGGTGAGCGCTTTCTTCTGCTGTCACTGGTGGAAAAAAGTCAGGTGTGCCAGGTGTACCTGCGTAGGCGGAGCCAGAGCTCACCTGAGCTCTCAGCACGGCGTCTGGAGAAGCTCTCACCATCTGAGATGAAGGTAATGGGAGAGCACGCACACACATGCGCAGACATCTTTCAGTTAGAAGCCATGCTGAGCGTGGTCTCGCTGTTCCACCAGCTTTTAGCTGTAATTAGTCCGTCACTGCTCCTTGGGGACAGGTGAGACAGACGTCCTCTGTAATGCCCCCTGAGCCACGTGGTCACTCTTCAACCCTCCCAAACACATCACACACACCTGAGCCTCAGGAACAGAGAACACACACCTTCTGGTTTAGGTGCAGGCAAAGTAACGAGATCTTAGATTTAAAAAGCACATTTTTCCCCCTGTGAAGCTAAAAACTGATTCTGTTGTTCAGCTCTGATTCTGTTGTTCAGCTCTGATTCTGTTGTTCAGCTCTGATTCTGTTGTTCAGCTCTGATTCTGTTGTTCAGCTCTGATTCTGTTGTTCAGCTCTGATTCTGTTGTTCAGCTCTGATTCTGTTGTTCAGCTCTGATTCTGTTGTTCAGTTCTGATTCTGTTGTTCAGCTCTGATTCTGTTGTTCAGTTGTTTCTGATTCTGTTGTTCAGCTCTGATTCTGTTGTTCAGCTCTGATTCTGTTGTTCATTCTTATTCTGTTCAGCTGATTCTTATTGTTGTTCAGCTCTGATTCTGTTGTTCTGTTGTTCACTTGATTCTGTTGTTCAGCTCTGATTCTGTTGTTCAGTTCTGATTCTGTTGTTCAGCTCTGATTCTGTTGTTCAGCTCTGATTCTGTTGTTCAGCTCTGAGCTCTTCTGTTGTTCAGCTCTGATTCTGCTGTTCAGCACTTATTCTGCTGTTCAGCTCTGATTCTGCTGTTCAGCTCATATTCTGTAGTTGATTTCTGATTCTGTTGTTCTGTTCTATACATCTTTTATATAAAAGCATACTCTTTACGTTTGGACAGACACAGAGTATGAAGTATGTCCTTCAGAGGCCATCAAAAACAGATACTGTGTGTTTGTGTGTGTGATTTGTGTGTGTAATGCCTGTGTAAAGTGTGTGTGTGTGTGTGTGTATTTAGCCAAGGTGAGAGAGTGTCACAGTTGCTTGTATTTGTTTCACTGTAGAGTGATTATGTAGCTCATTTTGAACTTACAGATAGTGACGGGTTAAGAGAGGTCAGAGGTCAAGTCCATCTCCGCTTCAGGGGAAACAGGTGCTCTCTTTTTTTTTTTTTACTCGCTTTCTTTTCTTTCCTTTTTTTTTGCCCTTCATCGACTTCGTTCACTAGCTCTCCAGAATAATCTGTGCACACATAAAAATTCACGCCAGAATAAAAGTCCCTTTGTGGAAGGCATTAACCCCGTTTTTGACGGGGCTCGAGCGAAAGCGTGGCGGCGATCACAGTTCGGATGCGCCTGATTGGCTGGCAAGCACAATGCGCGAGAGCGGCGCAGTACTGAGCCCGTGCACTCGCGCATTATCGCATTACTGACGGCTTTGTGCAACCACTGCGCCACTATGAAAGCAATCTCTCCTGTGGTGAGTCTGGCTCCCACAGCACAGCTCCGATAAGACCCCCCCAACTACCCCACCAACCCCCCAGAGGTGCCCCCCCCCCCCCAACACCCTCCACCCACAGCCGCTCCCCCCCTCCCCACCCCAGAAGCCCTGGCCGCTGTGTGCTTGTCTGGCCTGAGCCCAGACCCTAATCCTCCCGAAAGTGGGTTTGATTATTGCTGACCAGCAAACACAGGGAAGATGGAGAAGGGTGAGTGTGTGTGTGTGAGTGTGTGTGAGTGTTTGTGATAGAGAGGGTAAAGATAGTGGCCAAGAGGGCAGCAGAGAGATTAAATATATTTTCCTTCCGCTGTGTTGAGCTACAGTTTAGCTGTTTACCTTGTTGTCTGCTGGATACTTATTTTCATTTAACCTTCTCTTCATCACCCCAGAATGTCATTTTTTTTCTAGGTCAAACCAGACCTCCATTTTATGTTTGCTCCTCCCTGTGTATGTGTGTCTACATTTACATTTACGGCATTTAGCAGACGCTCTTATCCAGAGCGACTAACAAAAGTACTATGTGTTCAGTGTGTGTGTGTGTGTGTGTGTGTATATACATATATATATAATGCTCGGGCCGGCGGTGTACCGGGTTCCGGCCCGGCAGCGTTCCAGGACGCTAGCTTGGCACTGAGGGCTCGGCTCGGCGTGCTGAAGAGATAAGGCCTCTACAACGCTCCATGTGGAGATCGTAAACGTCTGCAGGACAGTGTGATCATGCAGCAGATCCCCTCAGATCACAATGCTTCACTAGCCTCCGAACGCCAGGAGGTGTTACAGTAATGTAAGTACAAACGTGGGCTGTTTAATCACAGCACTGAGGAGGAGAACCTTGACGGACCTTTTTTTGCCCAGTTCAATATCATTCAGCCTTATTAGGCTTTTTGCACTTTAATGTAATTCAGATTTTCTCTCCAGCAGGCCATTGTTTTATTTATTCATTTAGCCTTTTAGGTCATTTGAGAAATTTACAAATTTCAAATGATTTTTTCCTCAACATAATATGCTCACAAGTAGGTCTATTTTCTGTCATCTTCTGTTACCAAAGCAACTGACTAGGAGAGACGGGGAGGGCGGGGGGGGAGGGGTTTAGGGAGGATGTGAAGCATATCCAGCAACAGAGACAGACAGACAGAGAGCGAGACAGTTAGAGGCTGAGGGAAACAGAGAGAGAGACAGAGAGAGAGACAGAGACTGTCATGGTGTAATGTGTCTGTAATGCCACTGGTGTGGAATTTTCTGTATGGCTGTAGAACTGGAGATGCAATTGTTACATCATCCGTGGAACTCTGAGACATGTTCCATTCTACAGACAGCAGCCTCAGTTCGAGCGGAAGACACACCTGTCCTCCACCCTCCAGCTCAAAGACACGCCTATCCTCCACCCTCCAGCTCAAAGACACACCTGTCCTCCACCCTCCAGCTCAAAGACACGCCTGTCCTCCACCCGCCAGCTCAAAGACACGCCTGTCCTCCACCCGCCAGCTCAAAGACACTCCCATCCTCCACCCTTCAGCTCAAAGACACTCCCATCCTCCACCCTCCAGCTCAAAGACACGCCTATCCTCCACCCTCCAGCTCAAAGACACACCTGTCCTCCACCCTCCAGCTCAAAGACACGCCTGTCCTCCACCCGCCAGCTCAAAGACACTCCCATCCTCCACCCTTCAGCTCAAAGACACACCTATCCTCCACCCTCCAGCTCAAAGATACTCCCATCCTCCACCCTTCAGCTCAAAGACACACCTATCCTCCACCCTCCAGCTCAAAGACACACCTGTCCTCCACCCTCCAGCTCAAAGACACACCTATCCACTGTCCTCCAGCTCATCAGCGGCTCACTGACGGGTGTTTCCAGAACCCCCTACCCCCTCCCCCCCTTCACGCTGGTTCATTTGACCCGCCACCTCTTTTTCTCACCATTCTAAAGCCAGTTGGCAGCAGCCAAGCTCGGTGGTGGCGTCTCAGACATCCAAACCACGAGCCCTGCAGGGGGACTGAAATGGGAGGCACTGGTTGTGCGGTGTGAGCCGTTTGGCTTGGAGTTGCATGGCTGTCCTTCACCAGTGTGAAGTGAGCAGCCCGTGTCCAGTGCGAGGGAGGCCAGCACTACATCAGCATGCCCAAACACGAGGCTCTTTAGAGCCGCCGCCTGCAGGCTCTCTGCTAACACCAGGAGATCTCATTAAGACTTCTCCTCATACGATGAAGGATGCTCCGCTCGAATATCCTCAGAACAGCACAACTCACACAAGCTCCTGGAATTAATAATAGAAGAAAAAAGGTCATTTAAGTATAAACACCTTCAGCCAAAATCAAAAATAATACAAACGAGCAAAAAAAAAAAAAACACTAAAAAACAAAAAAACACAACACAACCTTCAGTCAGAATCAACGATAATACAAACAAGCAAAACTGACCTTTAGCAATGAACAATCAACAATAAACAAGCAAAACCAAACAAAACAACAGTAGGCTAGGGGGCTGTTTAGGGTTTGCTCTGTGTGTCAGTACATGGAGCCTGTATACGGGCTATGACTGAAGATCAGCTGGAGCTGATGGTCTGAATGGAGGTCTGGTCTGTTTCTCTCTTTCTCTTTTTATTCCTTTCTCTCAAAATTGTTTTTCAAATTTTTATTCGGTAGCCTTCACTGGAATGGCAGATAAGGAATGCTTTATTTGTATGGCCAGGGCTTGGGTTACAGAGTCTGAGAGAGTTCAGGGATAAAACAAGACACTGAACATCATATAGCTGTGAAATAGAAGGTGGTTTAGATTCAACTGTGTAGTGCACTGCAGTGAGACAGAGGAAGACGAAGAGGAAGAAAATACTGTTTCTTTTTTGTGTGTACGTGTGTGCATGTGTGTGTGCGTTTGTGTGTGTCTCCTGCCATCACTCACTGTTCTTTTTATGGTGACAGAAGTCATAACGTGTTGCTAACGTCCACACTCCTGTTAATTTCTGAAAATCAGGGAATCTGGGACATGTAGCATTCATTTTTGGAAAAGAATTCTAGATGAGTCTCCCTGAATTGTTCAAACTCTAGTATGGAGTGGCTCTAGGTGGGGTTTGTTCTTCAGCATGTACACAGCGGGTCCCACATGGTGTTCTCGGGACTCTGTTTTGGACCAAATAACATTGCATTTTGAATTTTACTTTGTCATTTTGTTTGTGGTTCCCAATAAAAGACTCGCTGTTCCTTTAGTTGTGCTGATTCCGTTCGTTCTGATCAGGTTTGTTGTTTTCCTCTGGTCCTGGGCCTGTGAGGTGTTAGGGCGTACTCACGTGTTCGGGCACGGTACTGGTGGCCTGCTTTAAGAGGTGGGCTGGAGCACGGTTCGGTTGGACTCGGGAACGGTACGCATCCAGTGTGAGCGCAATCCTTGCCCTAGCGCGGAACTGAAACGTG
>JAGXOD010000017.1:1400000-1417500 GCA_020368025.1 Brachyhypopomus occidentalis
CGTTCATTAAGGATAATGTGGATTCTGCGTTTGCAGAGAGTACCAGTCTTGGTGTGTGACCCCAGTGGAATAACTGAGGGGAGTGGGGTGTGTGTGTCTGGATTTCACGCCACGGTAGTTTGACAAGTATCTGTGTCCTTTGCACTCTCCAACTGCAGTCTGGGCCAAAGAACCGTCCAATCCAGCTCTCATAATCATCTCTCTCCTTTACACACACACACACACACAAAATCTCTCCTTTGCTCTCTTTCTGCACACTTCTCCCTCTCTCTCTCTCTCTCTCGCTGCTCTCTCTCTGAAGTCCCTCTCTCTCTGCTCTCTGCTTTCTCTCTGCAGTCTCTCTCTCTCTCTCTCTGCTCTCTGAACTGGAAAATTGGTTCAAAAAGGCCTGGTGCAGTGAACAAGGCCCACTGCTCAGCTGGACTTGGCCACGTTTATCTTTCTAGCTGCAAAAGAAAGTCCAGGGAGTTGGGAAGACAGAAGAGAAGAATAGTTTTGACCAGTCACTGAAACCAATAACTAGCACAGACCAATTTGCCACGGCCCCTCCACCCTCAGCCCCCCCAACACACACACTTTTCTCTAAGATGCTGCCTGGCTTTGTGAAACTGAATCTGTCATTGTTTTAGCAGCAGCTGTGGGATTTGAGCTCAGCATGCGCACGTGTGTGTGTGTGTGTGTGTGTGTGTGTGTGTGTGTGAGTGAGAGAGAGAGATGCCGACTCCATCCTGTTTCACCTCACCCTAATTCTCTCACCATCTCGCCCTAACTCTCTCACCCTAACTTGCTCACCCTAGCTCTGCCACACCAGCCTGTCTCACCCCTCTCTCTCACCCCAGTCTCTCTCACCCCAGTCTCTCTCACCCCAGTCTCTCTCCCCTCCCCTGCTGTGTACACTCACTGCTTTTTGTTTCTTTGTTTTTGTGTTACCATGGCAAAAGCTTTTGCAAAAGCTATGTGGTTCTCTCTCTCTCTCTCTCTCTCTCTCTCTCTCTCTCTCTCTCTCTCTCTCTCTCTCTTTCTTTGTTCCCATCGGAGAGAGATCGCTCGCTTCTGAGCTGATATAGCAGCGGGTCCCAGTTCACTAGTGAAAAACGCTCCCGTCCTTCATGTCTTAGTTAGGATAATGGTGGAGGACTCTGGCAGACTGGATAAGACTGTGGTTGGATCTAGTGTTTTATCACTAGTGTCAGTTCTATCAGTCCAGGACTCCTTTCTTTGAGTGAGAGTTTAAAGCATTAGTGCCACTTAATAGTGCTACTGATCTGACACGTGTTAACCCAAAAACATAGAATATTGAGATATTAGGGGAGGATTTTTTTAAAACACTGTGTGCCTCTTTTGATAAATTTTACCCATGTTTACGTTAATGCTAACAAATTAATTAAGGCTTTGGACTATTAGACTACTTAGCCTATATTAGCCTTGCGTGTGTAGCTGTGTTATATTAGCTAGCATGTGTGAAAGCAGTAAAATTAGCCTTGTTTATGTAGCAGTGTTATATTAACCTAGCATGGGTGAAAGCGCTGTATTAGCCGTGTATGTGTTACAGCGTTACATTACCCTTGCATGTATAACAACGTTACATTACCCTTGCAAGTGTAACTGCTTTCTGTTAGCCTGGCATGGGTAAAAGCATTGAGTTAGCATAGCTTTTGTTAACAGTTATAATATCCTAGCATAGGTAACAGTGTTACAGTAGCCTAGCATGAGTAACATTGTTATATTGAGTAACATTATATTAGTTTAGCGTAGGTAACGATGTTATATTAGCTTAGCATCATTAACAATGTTTATATTAGCCTAGTGTGAGTAAAGTCATTTTATTAACTTAACATTGGTAACGTGTGTTATATTAGACTAGTGTGGGTAACAGCACTATATTAGCCTAGCATAGGTAACATAGGCCTAGCATTTTAGGGTGTAGAACTTTTATTAGTCTGTGCCAACCAAGCAGTTGTGCAGTTTTAGCCTAGATATCTGACCATTGTTCATTCATTCGTTAGTGTTAGCATTCATTAGTTAGTGTTAGCATTCATTAGTTAGTAGTGTTTAGGGCCTTGGGCCCCAGTGCTGTCCCAGGCGGCAGGGTGTTGGTGGTGGGGAGCCTCCGCCCGGCTACAAACAGGCGGAGGATGAGACAGATGTGGCTCAGCAGGCCCGGCTCTGTGGAGCTCTGTCTGTCCTCTGGAACTCCCCTCTGTGCTGTCAGCAGTAGCACCTCCAGCCCCACCCCCCAGCTCTGGCTCCACCATTGCCTTTACCCCCATCCCCCAGCCAACTCCCCCGGGGCAACAGCGGAGGGAGGGAGGGGGGGAGGATGCAGTCCGGGGGATTAGGGTGAAGAAAGAGTGGAAAAAAAACAGAACACATCCTCTGCTTCCACTTGCAGACTGTAGGCAGCCTGCTTAATACCACTGCTACTGGCACAAGCAAACGGTACCACAGCCTGTGCCAAACCACATCTATCCCTCCCTCCCTCCATCCCTCCCTCTCTCTCTAATTCTCCCTGTCATTCTCTCTTTCTATCTCTGTCTCTTTCTCTCTAATTCTCCCTGTCATTCTCTTTCTCTCCTCTCTCCCTTTCTTCCTCTCTCTAATTCTCTTCATCATTCTCTCTCTCTAATTCTTCCCACCATGCCCTCTCTCTCCTCTCTTCCTGCCTCCTTCTCCCTCAATCTCTCTCTCTATCATTCTCTCTCTCTCTCTCTCTCTCACTCCCTACCACTCTGTTACTCTCTTTCTGTCTCTCTCTCTCTGTGTTCTTGGCCACCTCTCTGTCTCACTCTTCGTGTGTTTGGGCTGGGGTGAAGTGTTTGGGTTGGGGTGTTTGGGTTGGGGTGTTTGGGTTGGGGTGAAGTGTTTGGGTTGGGGTGTTTGGGTTGGGGTGTTTGGGCTGGGGTGAAGTGTGAGATGCAGAGCATTCACTTTTCTGAACGTCCTGAACAGGGACTCCCAGCAGGACTGTGAAGGGCTTCACTGTCACTTCCTTTAATCTTTTTGTTATGTAGCTGTGAATCAGGACGGAAAACACTTGGCACCTGTTATGATGTTTAAGTACTCTCATTATCTCCCAGACGTTTCTTTGTGATAATTCCTGTGGACTGGTAGTTGCTCCTTTAGGATCCATTGCTGCCAGTTTTTGTAAATGTGTTTTGTGTTCAGTTAGCACTGGGAAAATTCTGAGTGTGTGTGTGTGTGTGTGCATGCACGCAGGTGTTGAGCTCCATCCGCACAGACGGCGACCCTTTGAACTGCTATTTCAGCCTGACTCAACCGTACCAGGTCCTCACAGTGGAACTCCGAGAGGCTCACCCTGCTCAGACCTGCGTGTACGAGTGCGCTCGTGGGCGTTTCCAGCGATTGTCGTCCACGCCTGTGCCCCTCCCCTCGGCCCCCGTGACCTGGTGCCGTGACCCGAGTGAGCGCTTGCTGCTCCTGGGCCTGCAGGACTGCTCCGTGGTGCTCTTCCACCCTGAGACAGGCATCGTGGTCCGGGCAGCGTGCCCCATGCTGCCCTCGCTGCTGGCATGGCACCCCTCTGGAGGCCTGGTCGTGGTGGCAGGAGCGCAGGGGGAGCTGCAGTGCTTTGATCTGGGGCTCTCACCCCTGCCAATGCGGCTCCTGTCTGAGGAGGAGGCCCCAGGCCTCGGACGCCCCACACTGCGGCTGGCGTGGCATATGAAGGCAGCTGGAGGGCTGGCAGGGGTAGAGTGGGCACACTCGCCCATGTCCCAGGGGGCCGAGGGGCCGGAAGTGCACGATCTGCTGCTGCTCAGGTTCCATGGAGGGCCACTGGCTGCTCTGAAACTAAAAATGGGTAAGTGTGAGTTTGAGCTTGTTTTTGTCCTTTCTGTGTCTGTGTGTGTGTGCCTGTCTCTGTGTCTGTGTGAGCACATTTAAAAAAGCTAAATTTTTTTAAAACTTGAGCTCCTCAGCTAAACCAAACAAATCTAGAATCTGCTCAAGTCTGACTTCTAGAATCAGAGACTTCCAGTTCCAGATGTCCACTGTGTGCTAGAACCCAAGCTGATTCTGGATTTCTTGAGTCTGGCTAGCAGGAAGGGCAAACGGACAGTATCACATGCCGAGGTCACTCAATACCTGCCCTGTGGCCGTTGCCCACAGATGTATTGTGGGATGCATTTTTCCAATAAATCATTTACAGTGGCCAACGATCCCTGGGGACTGCCAGATAAAGTTTGCCAATCAAATGTAGCCAAAAGTTTAAGTCTGACTACGGATGGGTGTGAGACTCAAAGCCAACCAGCTGAAAGAGGCAGGACACAATAAGAACAGAAAAAGACAAGAGCGATGCAGAAAGAGCGTCTGAATGGGAGCACGGCAGAAGGACAGAGGAGGCGCTGCCTCTGCGTCCGCTAGTCTAGTCTTTATTTATTTGCTTCGTGGTTGTCGTGATCATGGCGCTTGTCTGCCGTGTTTGTTTATTGACTTATTTCATTAGGACTGAGAACCACAGAGAAACACGAGCGGCACATAAGAAAGAGCTGGCAGACCTCCAGTGTTCCTGAGGAGGTCTCACTCTCTCTCCCTCTCTCTCCACCCTTCCCTCCCTCACTCTCTCTCCACTGCTCCCTCCTTCCCTCTCTCTCCACCTCTCCCTCCCTTCCTCTCTTTCCAATTCTCCCTCCCTCCCCCTCTCTCTCCACCTCTCCTTCCCTCCCTCCTTCTCTCTCTCTCTCCCCACCTCTCCCTCCCTCCCTCCCTTCCTCCCTCTCTTTCTCTCTCCAATTCTGCCTCCCTCCCACTCTCTCTCCACCTCTCCCTTCTCTCTCTCTCCCCCCCCCCCTCCCTCCCTCCCTCCCCTCTCTCTCTCTCTCTCGCTCTTTCCCCATCTCTCTCTCCCTCTCTCTCTACCTCCCTCTCTCTCTCCATCTCTCTCGCTCTCTCTTTCCGTCTCTCTCCCTCAAGCCTGGTGCTGATGTAGTTTGCAGAGTGTGAGTATGGAGAGTGGGATGTGTGTGTGTGTGTGTGTGTGTGTGTGTGTGTGTGTGCTTGCGTGCTGAGGGAAGAGAAAGAAAACAAACAGGTTAAATTACAAGGACCAATCAAAGTGGAAACAAATTGCCCAGCGTTACAATATTTTGTCATTAGGGTTGCATCACATAGGATGCTGTGTGTGAATGTTAGTGTGTGTGTGTTTGTGTGTGTGCATGAGGTTTTTGTGGGATTATATGCTAAAGCCTTTGAATTAGAGTCAAAACAGCTTGTAGCTTTTGGTATTTAAAATATCTTCTTTAATTCTCACTGGCTTGCGAAATAAGCACAGATCCCCATCCCCTGATGGAAACGTTTAGTCAATTCAGAGAAAGCTTGGAGTGGAATTCAGATCAACACCATTCCTCCCATCCTCCACTGAATTCCTGCTTATGCTCAGAGCCTTAATTCCAAATGAGGTTAGGTGGTTTGAGAGAGGCCAGGCCAACATGATAGCACGGTCACAGCTAGAGCACCAATCAGAGAGCACGGTCACAGCTAGAGCACCAATCAGAGAGCACGGTCACAGCTAGAGCACCAATCAGAGCTCCTCTCACTGCGCTGTGCGGAGAGCAGTCTCCTTCCCAGCCAGCTTGGACAGACATATTAGGTCTCCAAAAGCATTTATACCTGTATCTCCCTTTTTTATTTGCCTCTGTGTGTGTGTGTGTGTGTGTGTGTACACTTGTGCTTGTGCCTGTGTGTGCATGTGTGTGTTTGCAGGCGAGCACGTGCCCCTGTGTGTGTGTGTGTATGTGTGTGTGCATGTGTCTATGTGTCTGTGTGTACGTGTGTGCACATACGTGTCCCTGTGTGTGTGCGCATGTCCCTGTGCGTGTGCCTGTGCCTGTGTGTGTGTGTGTGTGTGTGTGTGTGTGTGTGTGTGTGTGTGTGTGTGTGTGTGTGTGTGTGTGTGTGTGTGTGTGTGTGCATGTGTCTATGTGTCTGTGTGTACGTGTGTGCACATACGTGTCCCTGTGTGTGTGCACATACGTGTCCCTGTGTGTGTGCGCATGTCCCTGTGCCTGTGCCTGTGTCCGTGTGTGTGTGTGTGTGTGTGTGTGTGTGTGTGTGTGTGTGTGTGTGTGTGTGTGTGTGTGTGTGTCTGTGTGTGTGTGTGTGTGTTTGTGCCCAGTCACAGTCTCTCTCTTTTCTCACTCTGCTTCCATATTAGCCACATTAGTGACTCCTTGGGGCTTTGTATGGGGGGCAGCCTACTAATTGCCTGCTTGTAATTTTAATTGGGCTCTTCTTGAAATTAATTACACAATAAGGTCGCCTTCGGTGTGCCCACCCAAAAATGTCTGCCTCTTGTGTCCCAGGAAGAGATCACTGACTGGCAGTGGAAAAGCATCTGTTTATTAAACATTAAAGTATGTGTTTATTAAGCATTAGAGTGTGTGTTTATTAAACATTAGATTGACTGTTTATCAAACAACTTGTGTACATGTGTAAAACAAAACAAAGATCTTCATGAGGTCGTTTTATTCGTGTGTGTGTGTGTGGGGGGGGTGATTATGGTTACTGTGCGTCCCATGTTGAAACGTTGGCAAGGTTAAATGTTCCTTTGATCGACTCTTGATCAGGCGGATTAAACAGCCACTGCATTATTAAAGCAGTTTTCAGTGCCCCAGGTAATCATCACTCAGTACGATCTTCACATGAACATCACATGGACGAGACAGGAGCTGGAGATGTGAATAAGAGAGACACTGGGAGATGTGAATAAGAGAGACACTGGGAGATGTGAATAAGAGAGACACTGGGAGATGTGAATAAGAGAGACACTGGGAGATGTGAATAAGAGAGACACCGGGAGATGTGAATAAGAGAGACACTGGGAGATGTGAATAAGAGAGACACTGGGAGATGTGAATAAGAGAGAGACACTGGGAGATGTGAATAAGAGAGACCACCGGGAGATGTGAATAAGAGAGACACCGGGAGATGTGAATAAGAGAGACACCGGGAGATGTGAATAAGAGAGACACCAGGAGATGTGAATAAGAGAGGGAGATGTGAATAAGAGAGACACCGGGAGATGTGAATAAGAGAGACACCGGGAGATGTGAATAAGAGAGACACCGGGAGATGTGAATAAGAGAGACACCAGGAGATGTGAGAGACACTGGGAGATGTGAATAAGAGACACCAGGAGATGTGAATGGGAGATGTGAATAAGAGAGACACCAGGAGATGTGAATAAGAGAGACACCAGGAGATGTAAATAAGAGAGACACCGGGAGATGTGAATAAGAGAGACACCGGGAGATGTGAATAAGAGAGACACCAGGAGATGTGAATAAGGGGAGATGGCTACAGGAGTGAACAGCAAGAACAGCAACTCCTCAATATCACATTCAATTTAAATGCTCAGTTTAAGTGCTCTGTGGGTTATGTGGTATTTACTGAGAATGGTTAGAATGGCTTTTGCTGGAGTTTTCTGTCTGTTTTCTGTATGCACATTGATGTAAATCAGTGTGAGCCTTAGACAATATTTAATGAAATAGTGCATGCTTCTCTAAACACTGTTAACTGGGCCCTGGGCTCAGCTACCTGGTGTCTGTTCATTTTAAACACCTGTTGCGTGTGCCTCTTTAAGGTAATGAGCTGTTCAAACTGACTGCAGTATCTACTTCAACGAGCAAGTCTGCCCTGTTGTGTGTGTGTGTGGTGTGTGTGTGTATGTGCAGGTGTGTGTGTGCGTGTGGGTGAGCGCGTGTGGGTGAGCACGTGTGCATGTGCGTGTGAGTGTGCGTGCGTGTGTGTGTGTGTGTGTGTGTGTGCTCATAAGGTTGTGGGGCACAGAGAGGAAGATGGATCAATCCAGATGTCGATGCCCATCTAGCAGAGCACTGTCTCCAAAGATCTGCCACTTACTTAGTACACACATACACACACATACTCTTGCTCACACACATACACACACATGCTCTCTCTCTCTCTCTCTTTCTCTCTCTCTCTCTCTCTCTCTCTCTCTCCACGCACCTTTTTCCCCTTGCTTTGCTTTAACACTATAAAGTTCAGATTCAGCTACTAGTTCATATCTGTAAACGCTGTTGAAGGTGACCTGCGCTAACAACACGCAATAGGGCTGTTTCTCTTTAGCGAAGATGTAGTCTTAGTCTTAAGAAGCCCCATGTGCTGCCTGCTGTGCTGAGGTCTACATGGGCCCCGTGTGCTGAGACCTGCAGGGGCCCCGTGTGCGGAGACCTGCAGGGGCCCCGTGTGCTGAGACCTGCAGGGGCCCCGTGTGCTGAGACCTGCAGGGGCCCCGTGTGCTGAGACCTGCTGAGACCTGCAGGGGCCCCGTGTGCTGAGACCTGCAGCTGAACCTGGGGCCCTGTGTGTGCTACAGGGAGACCTGCAGGGGCCCCGTGTGTGCAGGGGAGACCTGCAGGGGCCCCGTGTGCTGAGGTCTGCAGGGACCGTGTGAACCTGGCCCTGAGGTCTGCAGGGGCCCCCGTGTGTGCTGAGGTCTACAGGGGCCCCGTGTGCTGAGGTCTGCAGGGGCCCCGTGTGCTGAGGTCTACAGGGGCCCCGTGTGCTGAGACCTGCAGGGGCCCCGTGTGCTGAGGTCTGCAGGGGCCCCGTGTGCTGAGACCTGCAGGGGCCCCGTGTGCTGAGGTCTGCAGGGGCCCCGTGTGCTGAGGTCTGCAGGGGGGGCCCCGTGTGCTGAGGTCTTCCTGGTCAGATGGATGGGAGGAGTTGTCTGAATAAACAGTGTCTGTAGTTTGTTGATCTCTCCTACGTGATCATTTTAAAGTTAACAGATGTGGTGAATTGCTGGGGTAATAATTGTTACCCAGTAATTATAACCCATGTAACCCATACGGATCAATGTAATCCATATATTGATAACATCTTCAACACATAAAGCATCTCTCAGCAGTCAGTTAATTACGTTTGTGGTGGTAGGTGGTGTTTGTGTTGTGCAGGTGTGGTGGTGTAGCTGGAATTTGGGGTGTGAAAGTGTAGATGAATAAGTGGTGTACAGTGTAAGTGTGCTACCAGCTGTGTGTGTGTGTGTGTTCTAAACTGTGCGTGTTGTTCAAGCATCGAGAGTCTTCAAGCTGCTTGTGTGTGTGTTGCGTAGGGTAGAAAGTGTTCTGCCAACTGTGTGTATATATTGTGTTTGTTCAACCCGGTGTGTATGTGTTTGTGTGAGTGCACTCATGCATGTGTGTATGTGCACACGTGGTGTGTGTGTGTGTGTGTGTGTGTGTGTGTGTGTGTGTGATGAACGGAGCTCAGCTCAGTGCAGGTGTGTTGTGTGTGTGTGTGTGTGTGTGTGTGTGTGTGCAGGTGTGATGAACGGAGCTCAGCTCAGTGCAGGTGTGTATCTAATGTGTGTGTGTGTGTGTGTGTGTGTGTGTGTGTGTGTGTGATGAACGGAGCTCAGCTGTGTGCAGGTGTTGTGTGTGTGTGTGTGTGTGTGTGTGTGTGTGCAGGTGTGATGAACGGAGCTCAGCTCAGTGCAGGTGTGTATCTAATTTATGTGTGTGTGTGTGTGTGTGTGCAGGTGTGATGAACGGAGCTCAGCTCAGTGCAGGTGTGTATCTAATGTGTGTGTGTGTGTGTGTGTGTGTGTGCAGGTGTGATGAACGGAGCTCAGCTCAGTGCAGGTGTGTATCTAATGTATGTGTGTGTGTGTGTGTGTGTGTGTGTGTGTGTGTGTGTGTGTGCAGGTGTGATGAACGGAGCTCAGCTCAGTGCAGGTGAGCTCCTGCAGCATCGTTTGCGCTGCGGGGAGGTGGGTGCTGCCCTGGGCATTCTGGGGAATATGGACTGGTGCATGATGGGAGCAGAATGTTACCGGGGTGTGATTTCAGTGACGGACCACCTGCTCAGAAAACCACTGGACGAGGAGACGGAAGGTGAGAGGCGGAGAAGCACGTTGGCATCAGATTAACACAGATTAAGGCGGAGAAGCACGTTGGCATCAGATTAACACAGATGAAGGCGGAGAAGCACGTTGGCATCAGATTAACACAGATGAAGGCGGAGAAGCACGTTGGCATCAGATTAACACAGATTATGGCGGATAAGCACGTTGGCATCAGATTAACACAGATTATGGCAGAGAAGCACGTTGGCATCAGATTAACACAGATGAAGGCGGAGAAGCACGTTGGCATCAGGTTAACACAGATTATGGCAGAGAAGCATGTTGGCATCAGATTAACACAGATGAAGGCGGAGAAGCACGTTGGCATCAGATTAACACAGATTAAGTCTTCATGAATGTAGGATAAATACTTAATGATGAACGCAGGGTCAATGATTATCAAGATCAACTCAATATTTAATTATGGGTGTAGGATGCATATTTATTTGTAGCATAAATCATTTATGAGTATGAGATAAATAGTTATGAGTTGGATTACTACTTAGAAGCATAAGATAAATAGTTATTTATGAGTATGATTACCACCAGTATGATTTTTTCTTGTAAAATAAACAGAAGATAAATATTTTGTGCGTGCGTGTGTGTTTGTGTGTATCCAGCTCAGTTAGAAGCTGCGCTGGGGATGTTCTATTCCCCTTCCAGAAGTGTAACTGACACCGTCATACTGGAGTATCGTGACCCAATCAGCCGCTACGCACGAAGGTTCTTCCAACACCTGCTTAGGTACACACACACACACACACACACACACACACACACACACACACACACACACACAGACAGACACTCACACACACACACACACACACACAGACAGTCAGAGAGACAAACACAGAGTGTGTCCAAACTTTTGACTGGTAGTGTGTGTGTGTGTGTGTGTGCATTCAGCGCCCTCCATAATTATTGCCACCCCTAGTTAAAATGTGTTAATTTTTTTATTGCAGAAGCATGATCTCACTCAGAAAAAATTTTGAAAAAAGCAACCTTCAACTCATGTGAAAAAAAGAAAGAAAAAATTCTCACTAAGAAATAATTATTTCCCATAAAATTACCTGTTCCTCAATTATTGGCACCCTTAACAATTTCTTGGAAATAAATGTATTTGAACCATTTATGTCATTTGTACTGTAGTTTATAAATTGGATCAAAGTATCTAGGAACCTTTAATTAGTAATTCATCACTTCCTGTTTCCCTGGGGTATAAATATGGCGTTACACAGAGGGCTATTTCTCTTACTCAGTCTTAAACATAGGAAAGACAAGAGAACGCACTACTCAAGTAAGGCAGATGTGTGTCGACCTTCATAATCAGCCAATGGCTACAAGACAATAGCCCCTCGCCTACAGATGCCCTTATCTACAGTCAGAGCATTACCACAAAGTTCAGAACATCTGGAACTGTGACAAACAGGCCTGGAAGAGGACGCAAGTGTATCTGCCACCACACACAGTGAGAAGGATGGTGAGAGAAGTAAAACGTTCTCCAAAGCTCACTGTAAGAGAACTGAATCAGATGGTAGCATCTTGGGGGTTACGAGGTCTCCCAAACAACCATCAGGCGCTATCTACATGCCAACAAGCTGTTATAGGGAGGCAGGGAGAAGCGTTATGAGTTTATACTCATCAGCGTAAACGGGTGTTTGCCAAGCGGCACTGGGATTGTAACTGGGACCGTGTGCTTTGGTCAGATGACACCAAGATGGAGCTTTTTGGCAACAAACACTCTTAGGTGGGTATAGCGTAGCAACAAGGATGAGTACGCAGAAAAACATGCCCTCATGCCCACTGTTACGTATGCCCACTGGGACGTTCAGCAAGATAATGACCCTAAACGTGTGAGCGTGTGTGTGTGTGTGTGTGTGTGTGTGCAGTTGAGCATCTAAACCATTATGTCATTGGATGTTTTCACACATGCACATATCCTGAACACCAGTGACCAAAAAATTTAGAAATCTGGAGATATTCTGGAATGTTCTGTGCCATCTTTCTTCCAGACACCAGCGTTTTGAGAAGGCTTTTCTCCTGGCCCTGGATATTGGTGCTCGAGACCTCTTCATGGTGAGTGTGCAGCTCTGACGTTCATGGATCTTACAGCAACGTGTGTGTGTGTGTGTGTGTGTGTGTGTGTGTGTGTGTGGCTCTGTGTGTGTGTGTGTGTATGTGTGTGTGTGCCTCTGGAGGTCTGAGTGCGTGTGTGTGTGTGCGCCTCTGTGTGTGTGTGTGTGTATGTGTGTGTGGCTCTGTGTGTGTGTGTGTGTGTATGTGTGTGTGTGTGTGCCTCTGAGGTCTGAGTGTGTGTGTGTGTGTGCGCCTCTGTGTGTGTGTGTGTGTGTGTGTGTATGTGTGTGTGCCTCTGAGGTCTGTGTGTGTGTGTGTGTGCCTCTGTGTGTGTGTGTGTGTGTGTGTGTGTGTGTGTGTGTGTGTGTGTGTGTGTGTGTGTGTGTGTGCCTCTGTGTGTGTGTGTGTGTGTGTGTGTGTGTGTGTGTGTGCCTCTGAGGTCTGAGTGTGTGTGTGTGTGTGCGCCTCTGTGTGTGTGTGTGTGTGTGATACCTTTTATGGGCCCCAGCACTACACACTACACCTTCTCTGCTGTTGTCTCTCTTTTCTCACTCCCCCTTCTCTCTTCCACCACTATTCTTTTCCTATTTTTCCCTCTATCTCCCCGTCTATTTTCCTTCTTCTCCCCCTCTCCCCACTGTCTCTCTCTCTCTCCCTCTGTCACTCTCTCTACACCTCTTTCTCTCATTCCCTGTCCTTCTGCTTTTCACCCCATTGAAATGAATTTCCATTTAAAGTACCACAGAGAGACCTGAATGAAAAGGTAGAGCTGAACCTTTAGGGAGAGAAAGAGAGTGAGGGAGGGACGAAGTGAGAGGAAGGGAAAGGAGAGATAAAGAGAGAAACGGAGAATGCAGTGAGAAGGAGAGAAACAGAGTGAGACAGTAAAACAGGGAGAGAGACAGAAAGAGGGAGCAACACACAGAGAGAGAGAGAGAGAGAGAGAGAGAGAGAGAGCCCTTCTCCTGCCAGTGGGGCTTCGCCCTGTAGTGATGCCCAAGTTAAATTAACCTCACTGCAGGAGAGACAGAGTTGGAGAGAGAGAGAGAGAGAGAGACTGAGAGAGAGAGAGGGAGAGAGAGAGAGCAGGTAGGGGTCCTTGTTCTATCTGATCTCCTCCTCTCTCTGTCTCGGGGGAGTTGGGCTGAAACTAAAGCACCGGAAGCTCGTGTAGCCGTGCGGGTCAAAGCACGACACCAAGGACCTTTGTTTCCAAACCAGCAGAGGATTCCTCTCCCCACGCCCATTGTGTGCTGCTCTCCACAGCTTCAGCACCCTGGGGTTGCAACGGAGGCCTGGGAGCCTGGGAGAGGGAAAAGAGGAGAGAGAGAGAAGTGGGAAGAGGTGCCGTTGGTAGAGGGTAGTGGGTAACAACACTGACTGGACAGGGGTTTGAACGCCCTACAGGAGAGACAGGGTCCTAACACTGGAGCTGGGATAAGAGTGTCTGCCAAATGCATGAATTTGCTGGAGTGTCCTGCCTTTCTGTCCTGAACCTTTACTGTCATGCAGCTGGTCAGATGCATGATGTCTTCACTTGTCTACGTGACATTTTTATCACTCACACTTTTTTACTTTTAACCCTTTGTCATTTTAATTACATCTGATTTGCAATCACTGAATCACATGCTGGTCGTTGGGCCCTCAAACCAGTGGAAATGTGGTTCCGTTCTTAAAACGTTCCCTCGTTCATGGGGCACTTATCAGTCTCAGTTTGGAAAAACTCTGTTCAAACGTAGCAGTGCTTACTGGTTTTGCAATAGCAATATCGCACAACAGGAAAGGTTTTGTGGAACACCACCTCTTTGAAAAGGTTTTGTGGAACACCACCTCTTTGAAAGGTTTTGTGGAACACCACCTCTTTGAAAAGGTTTTGTGGAACACCACCTCTTTGAAAAGGTTTTGTGGAACACCACCTCTTTGAAAGGTTTTGTGGAACACCTCCTCTTTGAAAAGGTTTTGTGGAACACCTCTTTGAAAAGGTTTTGTGGAACACCACCTCTTTGAAAGGTTTTGTGGAACACCACCTTGAAGGTCTAAGGAAGCACAGGGAAGCACTCAGATGTTGGACTTCTTTCCTTTACCTTTTGGCTCAGTGGAGTTCTGGCCTCAGATCATCCAAGTTGGACTTGTACATCTCTGCAAACCCAAAGTGTGGCGACTCACCTGAACAGGTGCTGCTGTCGTGAGGGGCTTGAACACCTCATGTTATGGGGCCCTAGGGCTTGGAGAAGCTTTTCTGTAATTCCTCAATGACTTTGAAATAGAAGACATATCTTTCCTTTTCATCTTGGTCACCCCTGCGCTCACCAACAGTGGATATCACTACAGATCTCTCTATTCTAGAGCTGTTCTTCTGCGTCGCTAACCTTCGTCAGCTCATGAAGACTTAAAGAAAGGAGACGTGCCACCTCCATATCAACTAGAACTAAAGGTCAGACAATGTGCGTTGCAGTGCACATAAAATTCATGTTTTGCCACTGCCTTTATGTATTATGTATAGCTGGAGGGGTCTGATTACACGTGCCCCATCACACCCCTGGCACACTGGGACTACAGTACCCTGCCACAGTCTATAGTCCCGATCCTCTTTCACTCTTTGGTGCCCTTAGTGCAGCCTAAATGTGTTCCTGTCAGCTCCCCTGTCCTGGCCTGACCACTCCAACATGGCATTTACATGCCGCTCTGATTTTGGGATGTACTACAAACCCACCGTTTGGCTGTGTTCCAGTCCTCAGGACTAGAGACTAGAGGTTCAGACTGAAGGACAGAGAGAGGTGCCGAATGGGACAGGTCCCGGCTTTGATAACCTGTCCATTGATATTCTTTATGCCATGTAGATGTTTTATTAAATGTTTATTAAAATGGCAACATTAAAATGTTTATTAAAATGGCACCCTACAGTTTCCTTGCTCTGGAATACATGGCCATACACGTACCTAACCCTGGGCTTTTTAATGCATCGTCACCAGTGTCCATAGTGAAATACTGGAAGATGACATTTGGCAACATAACGTGAGGTCCAATCGGAATAGCACATTGTGATGCAACCGGAACTGGGACTGTGATGCAACCGGAACTGGGCGGCGCTCCCAGTGATGTCACCCTTGGATTCCAAACCAGTTTCCTCCTCTGAACTTCTTCTCATTCTTCTCAGAGGTTTGGTGGAATCTTTCATCACTGCGTATATCTCAGACATCGATCAGTGTTTATCTGGGACACATTAACATATTATCCTGAGTGGCACAACAGAGGATGAGGAAATGGGCGAGTTTGATGCCTGATGATGACACAGCTGTCCACGGCTGGGAGCCTGAGAGAGCAAAATTGACTGTGCTGTCGGGGAGGGACCTTACCTGTCAATCACATCAATCAATGGCCAATCATGGGTGTCCGTGCATGCATCAGAAGTGGTGCATTGTGCTGTCACCCAAGTGTGCGATTACACCACCTTCTGATGTCATATGAGCTGTGAACATGTGGTGATTGGCTGCGTGTACCTTCTGATGTCATATGAGCTGTAAACATGTGGTGATTGGCTGCGTGTACCTTCTGATGTCATATGAGCTGTAAACATGTGCTGATTGGCTACGTGTGCCTTGGAGGAAGCATGTGACATTACCTGTTCATGTGACAGAGGAGATTTACCTCGTGATGGGAAACAGGCTCTCAGACGGAGAATTGCTGGGGAAAGATCTGGAGGAAGAAGGTTCATCTGAGATGTGAAGTGGGTGTGAATGCGAAAAGGAAGAAAGCGTGTAACAGGTTCGCTGTGGCTGCAGACGGCCCTGGTGTAGCCCACTCACACCCTGGTGTAGCCCAATCACACCCTGGTGTAGCCCAATCACACCCTGGTGTAGCCCACTCACACCCTGGTGTAGCCCAATCACACCCTGGTGTAGCCCAATCACACCCTGGTGTAGCCCACTCACACCCTGGTGTAGCCCACTCACACCCTGGTGTAGCCCACTCACACCCTCTGGGCTCTGAGCTGTGGCGACACGTCCATGGCTGCTAGTTTGATGCCCCTGCCAGGAGGACACTTGGCTCTGACCTACACGGTAGGCCAAAATCCTGACTGAAATGTTTCTACATGGCTATTTAGAAAGAATGTGGTTTACTTAAATTTGTTATGCCAAGTCTATGACAATGAATGATAAATTTGGGTCTTCAGTCTTTTTTTTAGGAGAGACTTCCCAACAAAGTTTTATATGAAAAACACACAACTTAAATGGCTTGTTGACTATCTGAAGTATGTGGGTTGGGTGTTTTGAGGAAACTAGCTGTTGCTAGCAGCACTAAACTTGGACATTTTAACCACGATGATTTTATGTGGTGATGGAGAACACGCAGGCTCATTGGTGGATGTAGACGTCCTAATAGCCTGTCTGATATCGGGGATTTTAATGCTTTAAGGGGGCACAAGCTCATTACTTTGCTAATTCAAGGAGTCAAACGTATAGGTGAATTTGTTAGTTGGTCAACCATGACAAATTGTATTTACCTGTGATTTATGCTATTATTATAATCTTCCAAAATGTTGTAATTGTGTTTTTTTTGTGAGACAAAAGTTTGGTTTTATGCCACCTGTGTTTGCCTGTCCTACGTTCTCTCTCTTGGGTTTGAACCACAGTAGCGTGGTGCTTTCTGCTGATATGGTTCTAATTCTAACTGCATTCTCATGTAACACTCTTTTTAAGTTGTATCAGGTTAGAAATGTGTAACCAGGTACACACATATGTACACACATGTGTACAAACATGTGTACGACACATATACAGATATACTAGTGGATCACATATATACAGATATACTGGTGTACCACACACATACAGATATACTCACACACAAACACACACATATATATGTACTATACTGCCAAAAGTATTCGCTATAATCTTAAGTGACATCCCATTCCTAATCCATAGGGTTCAATATGACGTTGGTCCACCCTTTGCAGCTAGAACAGCTTCAACTCTTCTGGGAAGGCTGTCCACAAGGTTTAGTAGTGTGTTTATGGGGATTTTTGACCATTCTTCCAGAAGCGCATTTGTGAGGTCACATACTGCTGTTGGACGAGAAGGCCTGGCTCTCAGTCTCCGCTCTAATTCATCCCAAAGGTGTTCTATCGGGTTGAGGTCAGGACTCTGTGCAGGCCAGTCAAGTTCATCCACACCAGACTCTGACATCCATGTCTTTATGGACCTTGGTTTGTGTACTGGTGCACAGTCATGTTGGAAGAGGAAGGGGCCAGCTCCAAACTGTTCCTACAAAGTTGGGAGCATGGAATTGTCCAAAATGTCTTGGTATGCTGAAGCATTCAGAGTTCCTTTCACTGGGACTAAGGGGCCAAGCCCAGCTCCTGAAAAACAACCCCACACCATAATCCCCCCTCCAACAAACTTTACACTTGGCACAATGCAGTCAGACAAGTACTGTTCTCCTGGCAACCGCCAAACCCAGACTCGCCCATCAGATTGCCATATGGAGAAGCGCGAGTCCGGTGGCGGCGTGCTTTACACCACTGCATCCGAC
>JAGXOD010000017.1:1422500-1425000 GCA_020368025.1 Brachyhypopomus occidentalis
CAGCAGTGGAGTTTGCAGCCCTTGACTGGATTGGCTAGGCTGACATATCTCACCCCTCCACTAGGGCGGGCTAATGTGTGCTCATGCATTCTGATAGGATGACAAATCTCATTCCTGCACTGAAGCGGGTTAAAATATGAGTGTTCTAGTAGCCATCCTGTACTCCAAGCATTCTACTGTGGGCCTATGGTATCATACAAGCACAGAATCAGACTTCACACTCAGATTTCACTGATATGACCTCAAATAGGAACAGCTAATGGACAGCTACGAATAGTTCAGTATCACTAATGCTATGGTGAGAATTCTGAAGTCATTGGTGTTCTATGGTGAGAATTCTAAAGTCATTAGTGTTCTATGGTGAGAATTCTAAAGTCATTAGTGTTCTATGGTGAGAATTCTAAAGTCATTAGTGTTCTATGGTGAGAATTCTAAAGTCATTAGTGTTCTATGGTGAGAATTCTAAAGTCATTAGTGTTCTATGGTGAGAATTCTAAAGTCATTAGTGTTCTATGGTGAGAATTCTAAAGTCATTAGTGTTCTATGGTGAGAATTCTAAAGTCATTAGTGTTCTATGGTGAGAATTCTAAAGTCATTAGTGTTCAATGGTGAGAATTCTAAAGTCATTAGTGTTCTATGGTGAGAATTCTAAAGTCATTGGTGTTCTTTGGTGAGAATTCTAAAGTGTTCAATGGTGAGCATTAGGAAGTGAGTGTCTATCCGTCTCTCTCACTCTGTCTTTGTCAAGATGGCTTTATTGGAATGACTCTGCAAAGCACAAAATTGACAAAGCACTGGAAGTTCAGTTTCAGAAAATGTATATACTTGAACATATTCAAAAGCCGACATAAAGACATTAACAAGATAACTAAATATATTTAGCAAAGAAGACTGTGACTGTAGGGCGTGTGTGTGTGTAGACGTGTTTAAATTAGTAAGAATGTGTGCCCTGCTCCCAGTAAGATTTGTAATTTTTCTTGTTGGGTCATATAATTTAAATGTGGGATTATATTTTGTATTTTAATATGAAAATATCTTGAAGGTTTTAAAATTTTGCACAGTGAAGAAGAACGTGTGCATGTGTGTGTGTGTGTGTGTGTGTGTGCGTCACCCTGAGCCATCATGCAGTGACTCTGTGTCTCAGCAGAGCTGCGTCTACAGAGAACGGGAGACAAAGGAAAGCAGAGGACCTGACTGAGACCCCAGAACAAACCACCTGGCCTTGGAACCAAACAGGTGTGTGTGTGTGTGTGTATCAATATGCTTGAATAACTGTGTTCTTAAATGTGGGTGGAATTCTGTGCTCAGTGTTCATGTAGACACAAGACCCATTACATCACCCGTGTAGTGTCCCCACAGTAGACTGAGAACCAGTATGTGTGTGAGTCTGTTCACACTTCCACTGCAGGTTCTTTCTGTTCTGGAGAAAGTTTGGAATAGAAATTCTCCTCTTGTTTTTTTTCCATCATTTGAACATTTGTTCGAGCT
This sequence comes from Brachyhypopomus occidentalis, assembly GCA_020368025.1. Lineage (NCBI taxonomy): Eukaryota > Metazoa > Chordata > Actinopteri > Gymnotiformes > Hypopomidae > Brachyhypopomus > Brachyhypopomus occidentalis. The sequence continues at coordinate 1,423,989 of JAGXOD010000017.1, forward strand.
GGCTGACTTTTCTCTCCTTCAATTGTACTTACCTAGTCATCCTAAAACAGGGATGTTTTATTCTTTTCAAAACCACATAATAATTAAACCTTTCTCTCCCAAATACATATTTTTGGGCAGTACAGACTGCGGACTATTGTAGACATTTGCATCAGTGTTGTAACACTTGCATAATCTTGAATGTTAATGACAGCACCAGTAATAATTTAACATGGGGTGTCAGCAATGGTTAGATCCCCACCACTGTCTGCTGGAGAGTGATGAATGCATACACACACACACACTCTTACACACACACACACACAACCCACATATGCACACACATTACCCACACACACAAACACAACTCACCTTCATATTCATCACATGTATACCCCATGCAACAAATACATCACATATTATATACTGTAAATACACACATCACACATATCATGCACAGGACACTCAACACATGTGACATGTGTCACAACGACCATATACTATATAAATCATGATACTGCACATTTTAAACAGTCCTGTAAAAACACACAAACACACACACACATCACCATGAGATGATGTCAAAAGACGCCTGCAGACAGCCCCTGTGAACGGGGGCCCCTGAGCCCCTTCCTCTCCACCCGTGGCTGTGTAACACTAACAAACTCTTCCTCTCCACCCATAGCTATGTAACACTAACGAGCTCTTCCTCTCCACCCGTGGCTGTGTAACACTAACGAGCTCTTCCTCTCCACCCGTGGCTGTGTAACACTAACGAACTCTTCCTCTCTACCCGTGGCTGTGTAACACTAACGAACTCTTCCTCTCTACCCGTGGCTGTGTAACACTAAAGAACTCTTCCTCTCCACCCGTGGCTGTGTAACACTAACGAACTCTTCCTCTCTACCCGTGGCTGTGTAACACTAACGAACTCTTCCTCTCTACCCGTGGCTGTGTAACACTAAAGAACTCTTCCTCTCCACCCGTGGCTGTGTAACACTAACGAACTCTTCCTCTCCACCCGTGGCTGTGT
>JAGXOD010000017.1:1427500-1462500 GCA_020368025.1 Brachyhypopomus occidentalis
ACGGGTGTCCCAAGTGTTTTTGTTTACAAACAGGAACAGGGCACAATTAAACGTAACAGGGCACATTTAAACGTAACAGGGCACAATTAAACGTAGTGGCACATTTAAACGTAACGGTGCACAATTAAACGTAACAGGGCACATTTAAACGTAACGGAGCACAATTAAACGTAACAGGGCACAATTAAACGTAACAGGGCACATTTAAACGTAACGGGGCACAATTAAACGTGTCTTATAAATAGATGGAACATGAGGCCTCAGACTTCGGTTTACAGTCCAAAAAAGACAACAGGAAGTACACTTTTCTTCAGGATCAATAAAGATTTATATTACTGCTGAAGACACTGAATGCAAATTAATACTGATTTTAGTCACTTCTTGAAGCAGTTATTGAAATGTGTGGCAGAATAACCCCAGGTCTATCTTAGACTCCTTAGACTTGCATGCATATGTAATATGTTAGTCTTTAGCTGTGTGATCAGTGCTGTTCTGTCTTTCTGCTGTGGTCTGCTCCTATTGGTGCTGGCATTCGAATGCGAATAAAGTTACATATTCAATTTTTGTACTGTTCAGCCAATGTCACATCCTGAGTTATTTTTTATTGGACAGTCACAAAACATCAGTGTCCTGTTAAAAATATCCTGTTGATGTTGTTTTCAAGATTGAAAAAATAAATATTGTGCAAGCGTCCCTGGTCTAAAGTCATGCGGAATTGTCGTGTCTTTGGGAAAACAATTTGTTTTTCATTAGAGGTCTTGTGGAGGAGGATAAAGTTCTAAACATGATTTCACTTTTGTACTTTCTACTTACATGGAACATACATGTACCAGTATTTGTAGTTGTTTTGTAGCTTTGCAGTCGTCAGACGGCAATCATGTCTGCGTCAACAGTCACATCTTCACCGTCGTCCCACAAGCTTCGTCATTTCGGCGTCATCTGCTCACAATAAAGCGCTCTTTAAAACTCTGCAGGCGTTGCACTTGCGTTCTGCTTACCATGTGCCCCGTTCTCCAGCCACCTCAGCCAGTCAGCTTTCACACTGACACACACACACCAAATCAGCCCTTGTACAGTGCCAATCATTTGTTTCCCAGACGTTTGAGAAAAGAGAAAGCATGGCACTTTGTGTGCGCTGTGTCAGGAGAAACCCGTTCTTCTGCGGCAGCTTGGCAGGTCGAAAGTTCAGGAAGCCATGAGCACCTCACATACTCTTCAGGTGAAGAGGGCGTGGCATGACAGCCTGGTCACCTGAGCCAAGAAAAACTCACCAAACTCTTCTGGCCTCTGTAATTACGGCTATTAAGATCTATTATGTCTGTGGTGGTATCAGGTTGAAATGTGTTGTCAAGAAAGAATGCTGAAGTTTAAGTTCGTTTGTGGCCCTATCAGGACGACACAACTCTGATGTCTCTATGCGGTAAACATTAAACAAATAATGACTAATGAAACTACCCTAGGCTATTGAAGCATAAACGGATATATTTGCAGGTAACCAACGACTCTTTGCGTGTGTGGTGCGCATATATATATATATATATATATATATATATATATATATATATATATATATATATATATATATATATATATAATATAAAATATAATATATAAATTATATATATATATTTATATTGTAGGTTTTTTATAAAAACTGGCGGTTGATATCCGCGATGGTCCTTTTCTGACCATAAACTGTCCTTTCTGGGGTCACAATGTAACTATCGCCCGCAGTCAGGACTTACACATAAATACTGTTAAAATAAATTCGCATCGTAGTTTTTTCCTCGTTCTCAGCATTTCCGTAAAACCGCATGGACCGGAATCAGCTGTCGGTTTGTAGCACGGGACACGGTGCAGCGCTCGCGCCATCTCCACATCTCCGCAAGACCGCCTCTGCACATCATTCGGCCGTATTTTTCGTTAATGGTTTTGTTGCTAATCTCTCTTATAGTTTTTACATGTAATAATGTGGTTCCAAGTACTTAGAAATAGTGAGCAGACACTGGTGACATTCCAAAGCAACGGTTAGCTATGGGTGTTTGCTGTCTTTCAGTAAATACTGTAAAATCTTACCCCGATCTACCCCGATCTACCCCGTCACTGTTAGGCCAGTGAAGCCTGCCTCGCGCGATCTCTCTACGCTCGCTAAGCGGCGTAAGGAGTTAACGGGGTGTAGTTGCTTTACGGCAGGACACCCACAAACTGTTAAAGGTGTAGAGTAAATTTGGCTCTTGTTAAGGTCCACAAAGCTACAGACCATTTAACTCAACAGTCTTCCGCATCCTATACACTAATTTAAACTGGTAAAACCTTATGTACTGACCGGCAAGTGTGTTTTAGTTGTTTTTAAACAAGAAAGCAAGACCTTGACAGACGGAAGTAAAGGCTAAATAAAGACAAATTTCAACTTAAGATGCAGGTCTAAGTATGTAAAATTTTTAATGGTCATGTGTAAAGATTTTATTTGTTCGAAATTAGTAACATTTCTGTTACGAGTCGGCTCAAATGTATGTTTATGGTATGATAAGGACGGATAAATGCGCCAATTAGCGCCACGTAAAAAAAACAAACATAAAAACAAAACCCAGGTCCCCTCCCCCATCTGTTCGCTTTAGTCACATTCTTGTTAATCCTCTTCGTTTCTTAAAATCAACGTATCAAATCAGCACCGACCTCGCAAATAATTACTGCATGTTGAAAATGTGGCCCATGTGTGCGGTAAATTTAGACTACGGATTACACTCAGATTTTTTTTATTACCCAACACAACACGATATGAAACATTTAGAGAACAAATTCAGTGTAGCACGAAACTAGTCTCGTATCTTCATAATATCATGCTAATTAAAGAAAGGACAATACGTTAGGCGTCACGTCGGAATATGAAATATTAGCAACTGTAATTCGAGATTGGGGAGAAAAAACACATTTGGCACAATTCTCTCGCGCGCTCGCTCTCCCTCAAGCAGGTGCGCCACGTGAGTGCGTGTCTGCTGAATTCCTGAAATTATTCCCTGGTCCGCCGCTCTGCCGCAAATGTTTGTTTGATGCAAATTCTACAAATCCGTTCATGTTTATGTAGTGACGAGAGGCTACGGTCTCCCACTGTCATAGACCACGGAGGCCCAATCTAAGCAGCAAAGCAAACATGTTTAATGTTCTCCTGACGGAAATGTGTATTCAGCTGCTATATATTAATAATTAAATACCAAACCCATACGAACTCTGATTAAAGTCTCGCGGAAAGGTTGTCGTTGAACTCTTATTAGAAGGACCACGCTCAGTATTTGTATCACGTGAAAACAAATGTCTTTAAGAAATTAAAACCTGCTTGAGAAATCACAATTGAAAAGTATATTTTAAAGTTAAAATTACAATAGAATCATGTAAATAATTAGAAATGTTGGATCTTCTTCAAACACAATGAGAATAATTTCCCCCACATAAAAAGGAAATAGCTTTTCTGTTGGATGATGTAAGAGACTTTCAGCGGTGTGTTAGCACGCATTCTTCCTAGTCCTGAAAGCCACACTGAGCACAAGCAAAGTGTTCTGTTGAAACACGCTCGTGTACACAGCTTTGTCAAGCTAAGTGTTTTTGCCCCTCGCGCTTTAGGAAAGGCCTGACTGGTGCCTGACGGCTGTCTTCCTCTCCGATTTTGACCCATTAACCCAGACCCACCCACGTAATTACCGAATCAGAAGTGCCGATTTTGCTCCAGGTTATTAAGAGAACCTCACTCGCGGTGTTGCGCGCGGAGGCAATTATCACGCTTTTGCGCTTGCGCATTCAATTACGGCTTGATCAAAAGCATCATAAATATTTAACGCATGGCGCGGTTCCATCGCCTCAATACGTTTGTCCGTCAGGATATTAACTCAATTTACGTATATTTCAGATAGGCTTAGATTCGGTCCTCACGCTTTAAAACAGAAGGTGAATATTCAGAACAAAAATTAATTCGTTAGAAAAAAACGAGTAAAAAAGGACCCAACTTTGCGATTAGGATTTTTTTTAATTTCTCAATTTAAACACTGCTAGAATTAGCCTCAGAATGCCGTGGCTCCGAGACTGGTTCTGCTCACTTGTGGAGGGGCGAAAAAGAACGAACATTTCCCAGTACCCAAGAATGACATCATTTTGAACTTCCTTCACTGAAAAGATCGCGTGAAAGAAGCACAAACGTCATGTTGTCTGGCCTGTCGCGAGACATAAAACCCCTATAACTATTTCGTTCCCTTAAAACCTTTTTTTTTCTTTTTCGTTGAAAATGTGTATTTGCAAATGAATGCTATCGTGGGAGTTAAAAACGGGCCACACAAAAGCCGCATAAGAAGTTGGTAGTTAACTGTTCTTTATTATTATGGACAAGAACGTAAATGACCTGTGCCTGACATACATTCAACAATTTACTGGCGTTCGGGAAGTGTTCGTTCCGCATCAACATTTCCTCTCCAATAACCACGTGAGATGGGGAAAAGTCAGTTACGGACTGCGAAAAACATCCAACATGTCCTGAAATCGCTCGCTACGTGTTTCAATTAGACAGCAGCAACGTCGTTTAATTACGCATTCCTGGTAACGAATTAAAAAAATTCTAAGCCGAATTTGTCCACGCTAGATTTACACCTGGTAGTTTTGTTTCACTTGATTTTCCCCCCCACACGTGTTCTTCATATAAAAGTCGAGCTTGTTTCCAGGGTAACAAAAGCAAAGTAATCAGCATATCAAATAGTGTCCAGCGGCCAATTCTTGATCTTTGGATATTTGGGAAAAGATTTACATAAAGTCGTTTCAAAGTCTTATTAAACAATTTTATATCCAGCAACACCAGCTAAATATGGTCACTGCAACTGACCCAAATATATATGTACAAGATTCAGCTTGGTCAAAGCTTACTAAAATCTCTCGGAGCCTAAAAAATAACCAATTTAAGAAAACAAAAGAAGCTGTACAGGGTTTGAGACATTTCGGTAAAATCAGTTTCTTAGCGCTCAAAGTCTCATGATGGCGGGGTGGGGAGAGAGAGAGGGGGGGTAATCGTAATCCAGACCTCAGGGGTGAAAGGAGTCATTGCCGTCACGTCACGTCGGGAAGGAGAATAGCTTGAGTTTGGTTAAAACACTAAGATCGTCCAGCATTCAGTATCTTGCGTCATTTCTTCATTGTCAAAAACTCATTTTGATTCGCCTTTTCCTCCTGCTTGTTTTCTCAAAATGAAGGGGATCTTTTCTTTCCCTTTTGAAAACACTGAAGGACATCTAACTATTTTGTTAACTCTGTAAGTTCGTATAACTTGTCTTTCATATATATATTTATATATTTATATATATATTTAAACTCGGCACACTATAAAAACGGAGAGTAAAGTATGGAGTGATGGTGGTGACAAATGTGTGGGAAAAAAAAAAGAAAAAAAAAAAAAAAGCGTGTCACCGGCAGAAGATCACAAGACTTGGAACCTCCAGGACGTCTGATCTTTGTAGTCCAAGCAGTCCGTGGCGTTGAAGTTGATCTTCCAGGAGGAAGGTGTCTGCTCCTTGTAATCCAGGCAGTCGGAAGAATTAAAGGCCAAGCTTGCTCCACTGTATGGCTGGTGGTGGTGGTGGTGATGGTGGTGGTGACCAGAAGACTGGCTGATATGGTGGTGTGGGTGCGTGGGCATGGATGAGGGCGTCATGGGGCTGAGCTGGTGGGTTGGGTGGTGGTGAGTGTGCATAGGGGTCAGGTAGGAGCCACAGTCCACGCCGCTGAAGTAAGAGCTGGAGGGGGTGGGATAGGTCTGGCTGTACCCCGCCGCCTGGTTGTAGGACATGGGGTAGGAGGAGGTGGAGGAGGTGGAGACGGAGCGCTGCATGCAGGAGGCGCTGGAGGGAGGCATGGGCTCGGCCAGAGAGGAGGCGGGCGGCGCCGACCCGGGGGAGATGGCCGGGCTCCAGATGGACGAGACGGTGCTGATGGAGGTAGATGTGCTGCTGATGCCCGTATGGTTGGTAGAGGAAGAGGAGGAGGAGGAAGAGGAGGATCCAGCGCTGGAGACCGCCGGAGGGGTGAACTGGCCGCTGCTCTCCGAGCCTGTGCTCTCGCGCGTCGGGGACGACTTCTTCTTCACTGGCCGAGCTTTGGTACTGCCGCCTCCACTCTGTTGCTGCTGACGACACTTTGCCCGTCGGTTCTTGAACCACACCTGAACACACACACACACACACACACACACACTAAATTAAGGCTGAAGCAACCAATTGTGCATGCGCACACACTGCATACATGGATTCAACTTATTTCTTGTCATACAAAACACACACACACTCTCTATTAAATGATTAAAGAGGCCCTTTCCTGCACTGAAGGACAAGCTGGACTTTACAGTATCAATGTGGAAAACAGCTCGTCATTGGCCATTAGTTGCATTAATTTGCATAGAGGCTTTCAGTTCAGGCCTGTGGATCTCATTACAGCACATGGAGGTGGCAGCGAGACCGCAGCCTATTGAGTTTCTCACCAGAGATGGTAATTCAATAGTGTCACGAGGGTCTGTCCATCTACAGCATTTCTCTCTCTCTCTCTCTCTCTCACACACACAGACTCTCTCTCTCTCTCCCTCACACACGAGCATACAACGTTTCAAGGAATAATAATAATTAATAAAAAACGGAGGCAGAGAAAACCTTACGTTGTGAGACTGGCGTAAGTCAGTCTCACAACGATTCAGCACAACTAATAAAACAATTACAAAAGAGTTGTAAACGTGTAGTTTACAGTGAGTAACTGCGAGGCGCTAAAGGACGAGGAGCCGCTTCCTTCCGTCGCCGCTTAAACGGCAGCACGCCGACAGGCCTTCAAACACAGCAGGCCGGACGTTAAAGACATGTTCAACTACTGGTACCGCAACGCAACAGTACCGCAGCAGGTTTAAGAGCGTTATTTCACGGCCGGTCCTCACAACACATGCAAGCTTGACATGACCAGAAACGCTGACAACGTCTAATAAGAATGTCAGTGTGTAGAAAACGGGCCTCTGCGACCTCAGTACGGGTTAACGGCAAAAAGCATCGCCGAAAGCGGGACGGTAATTAACCTGGCTCAGTGCAGGCGCGCGTGCTCGACACGATCATTTCAGCCACGCAGACATTAACAGTTCATTTAAAAAAAACAGGACAAAATACTACAAGAAATGTCCAGGAAAAAGTAGGTTAAGGGACACCGTCTACAAGACTCGGTAGGGGGGGCTAAACTCTGGTCTGGGCGTAACGGACGTCACCTGAAGTTGGCATATTTTAAAAAGAAGTTATTTAGAGGCTACAGTTAACTATGACTTTAAAGCTTCAAAACCAAACTTACCTGAACTCTGGATTCGGGTAGGTTGATTTTTAATGCCACTTCTTCGCGCATGAATATATCCGGGTAGCGTGTTTTGGCAAAGAGCGCTTCCAGGATGTCCAGCTGAGAGCGCGTGAATGTTGTTCTCTCGCGCCGCTGTTTTCTAGGCGTAGCTGCTAAAAACAAAGAACGAGAGATTAAAAAAAAAATCGGAACCGATTATAATGAAGTTGCACAACATATTTATAAGAATAAAATATTTTTAAGAATAAAAACGTCCAAGCCAATTTAATATTAAAAAACTTGATAATTGCCTTTATGAAACACAGATTTGCCAAAACAGATTTCAGTGTAGCATTGTAGATTTATTAACCTGAACACATCGTACCAAAGAAACATTTCTCCCAAACTCATACATTGCGTTTGAGAAGGGCTCCTTTAAAAACGAGTGCTATTTACTCCTTAAGAACTCACATACTAAATAAAATGAAATCACGTTAATCACTTACGCAACATCCAACAGTCTATGGCCATCCTATCATAACCGTGCTAGTAAAGTAAACGTGCATGTTGAAACTTGGTGTGCAAGTGTACAGGCTACCTGGATAGCCGACGGACGGATGAAGCAGATCCATGGTGGTGCCGCTTAGCCCCAGGCCGTTCATGGCGTAGGGGGGCTGTTTGAGGTATGACATCATGCTAGAGGCAGTCACGGGTCCCCCCAGATCTTGCCAATAGTTCGATTTCCCCCGATGTTGCAGTTTGACGGAGGACGGACTCAAAGTCAGGTACTGAAAGACAGAACGCCAAACGTTATTAGGCCCGTTTCACTGCCACGGGACACAAAGCGTTGGACCCACTAGAAAGGCAGTTAACGGCAGCCTGAAACCCAAAAGAACATTTTTCACATTCAGGTCACGTAGAAAACGGCTATTTTGAAATCATTCATAAGAAGGGAACAAATGAAGGGAACTCGGATTACTTGCACCAAATTTATCGGAACGAGAAAAAATGTGTATTGTGGCCTAGTTCTGGTGTTCTGTATTTTTTAGTTCAAATAGAAGATGAAAACAGGTGTTCGTGCCATTGTGTTATATGTAATATAAAATACCCCACAAAAACATGTACAAGAATAACTCTTTACATGAACCTAATCGTTGACATTATTCCAAATAGTTACTGTCCAATCATGAACGCTTTAACAATAGTTTATTAGACTTGTGTGTTTGTCTGTATTATAATTTATAGTTTATAATTTGAGACATTAACGACCACTTTTGAGATCAGGAAATTTTAAATGTTGGTTAGTTAGTAACTCGTAGCAGTTACATTTATTTCGACATTTAATGAAGGCAGGAAAACTCTAGAATAGGCCTAATACAAAATGGAAATATAAATGAGCAATCTCGTTAGGTCACTGTGCAGGCCTCGGGTAACTTTGTGACGGCTTCTTATTACAATCACAAATATGGCTCTATATTACAGAAAGCACATGAATTTATAGAGAAAGTTAACATTAGATTTAGACGTAAAAAATCGCTCAAGAGAAAGGCTATGTTAGCTATTAGATACGTATTTAAACTCTTATTAAACTTTATGTTGGTACTATAAATTATAGGCGTGAATTCTCAGTTTATAAAATTAAAATAAATGCACCCCCTCCCCACTTAAAAAATAATAATAAAAATAAAGTGTTTTACATTTTAATTATGTAGTCTATGTGATTGTGGCTTGTATATATTCTAGTTGTTGACCGAGTTGTAATCGGCAGCGAACACCGAACTTCTCGGGATTCTGTGTATTCGGACCTTTTCTTTAACTGTGTTTAGCACAGTAAGGACCGGTTAAAAAGACGGAATCTTCGTGCAAATGAAACCAATTACAATGTAGATTAGACCTCCGGGGAGAGCTGTTAGGCAGTGGCCTTATCAGTAAAATAAATTAACAAAAAAACAAAACACGCCTCACCAATTACCCCGCAAGCACCCCAGTCGTGACGAGCGATTCCACCCTAAAACTGCTCGTCTTCCTTGAAATTAATACATAAACGTATCAAATTTCTATTAACTCTTTTTAATTTATTCTAAGTGCTTAGCCGCAATGCTGCATGATTGCTTAGTCTACTACCTGATTCACAACAAATCATCGCCACGGCAGCACTAATCCCAGAAAGTGACTTAAAAAGTAGTTTAATTTGCGGGTTAACTAACCGGTTCAACTCGCCTCATCGTGGCCTTAAGCAAAAACTTTTATTTTAGTGCATAACCACGAAACATTTATTTCAAACTGGAATCGATTCAGTAAACAGTTTAATGCTTAAAACCAACATAACCTTACCTTTTTAAAGAACTCCGTTCTCTTCCCTTGTCAGGTGTATTTTCGTAGACTGACACAGAGACCTCAGCGATAAAAAAATATCCAACCAATGGCAGAGATCACGGAGGCAAAACGATCGAAGCAACTCAAAACAAATAAATAACCTATAAAACTCTCCTTAAAATTCAGGTAAACAACTACGTTGATATCACGCACGTGCTCTGTGGACGCTGTACTTGTTGTAGCCTATTCAACGCGCGTTTCCGGGGTTTAAAACCAAATAAATCAAACTCATTTGCTTTGGCAGCTTGTTCGTGTCAGTCACTGCGTTAAGGTGATTGCTAATGTAGACGGATGGAGATTGATCGCCTTCTCCTAACCCTGCCTCTCTATGAGCGTAGAACACCTGCAGATCCGCCCACATCAGCCAATCCCTGTGCGTCCTGTGCGTGACCGACATCAAGAACAGCCAATCAACTGGCAGAGCAGCCTGGAAGCCCCACCCCCATGTGACTGAAGACAACGCAAACCTGCACCGTCCGGACAATTTTTTGAAAGCGACGGAAATGTCTAAAACATAAAGAAAAGTATTACAATTCAACTGCAAAATAATAGCGTGTACAAGAAGATGTGATGTAATCGGCCTGGAGCTAAATTTGACTTCATATTTTAAACAAAACGCAAGTAGCCTATTTAGATTATATAAGGAAAATGTCTAAAGTGTTTAAAAGGTGAAATCCAACCGCTTGTCTTTAACTAACGTACACCGTCACACGTTTGCGAAAATCGAATTAATTTGGCGAAAACGATCATTACAAAACCACGACGAGAAGTCGGGCGTGCTTGAAATGGAATAAGACCGATGTGTTGTAAATCTGCTAATGTCCTACTTTTGAATCAAGCTACAGCGTTTTAATAAAAGACCACAAAGGATTTTAAGTTAAATATAGGCCTGATGCGCGGAAACGATGACGAAATTTGGCCTCGTGCCGCGGACGCGCACAAAATGGTAAATAACTGAACGCTTTTAACATCATTGTAGCCTTGAAAAACTTTGAGGGCCTTCGGCTCATCTCCAAATGGTAAACGGGACGCGAAAACCCCAGACCCCACGATAAATTTACCGACTTCTTTTTTGATGCAGAATGGTTTCAGATATCGTTAAAGCCACATAAGCTCACGATTCGTAATGTCCGTCGATTTAGCACGGGATAAAAAAATGCAGCAAAAAGTTTAATTTATCCACTTTATCTATTTTCATTTTTATTGTAAGCCCATCTCATGAATATTAATGGATGGCTAATCCCCACTTAGAATTACATTTCAGAATAGTCTGCGTAAAGTTTAATAGGCGGACTCTTTTAACGCGCCGAGGGGAAATGTGAAAGGGATTGAAGAAAAACTCAGCCGATCCCGAAAAGAAATGAAATCAGCGCCGGGAGAATCGCAGGACCGAAGAATCAAAGAAAAGCACCTTTCAAGCCTCACTTTCCCAAAGAAATGCCAATAAAATACGGTAACAGAATATCACGGAGGGCGCAGTATTTCCTCAACTGTTTCTCAAAGGGTCGGTGAGATGCTCACGGGACTTTAATAAGGCTTCGCGCGCTCCCTTTGTTGATGTCACAAAATAAACTCCTTCTAATTGAGGCCCGCGCTGAAAGCGAGCTAATGTTCAAAGCAAGTGACCGCTGTAGAACGAAATTACATTTTTACTATATGGACCGTCCAATCAAAGGCAGGCTTTACACGTCGCTCTACAGATCTATAAAGTCATCGACAAAAGTGTCCTCAGAAAGAACTGAGATGCCGCCGTAAGCCGTCAATAGCAACGAGCAAACAATGGAGAAAGTTATTGGATGTTGCACGAGGGCCCGTAAAAAAACTATGTGCAGGCACCCTAACAAATGTTTTTACTATGTAAAAAGGCTGTAGGCCTCAAACATGACAAATTCCACCAGCTCCTCAACTATTTCCCCGGGAAAATGTATATGTAGTCGTTAACAAGTGTGATCCCCAAACACACAAAACGCAACATTTATTGCTGCTATTCTCCTGTTTTCTGATTATTTTCTCAGTCCCAATGTGGCTAAGACCCCGCGATAAACCCAGAACAAGTATCAAGTTATCAAGTTGCAGGAAGCTTTTGTAATAAGAGTATTTTGTCTAATCCCAAATTGCAGTCGAATTTTCTTAATGCTGAGCCCGTAAATCTCGGGATTAGAGGAGGCGAGGAGAGGAGGGGGAAAAGTTTTCTCTCTTTAGCCGACAAGACGGGAGCAGGTCGCGGATGTTGTCGGTGCTTATTAAAACGGTGATGCATAAAATACGATATATTGTAAGAGGCCTTCCTCGGAAGGACCGGTGCCGCTTTCCCTTGGTCTATTTTATAACGTAGGAAGGATATTCGTTGGTCGAAATCCCTGTGAAGTCCAACTGATTAACACCTGCAAAAGTGAGGCCACGGACTTCAAAGCAGCTACATCTACACGGCGCGGGAGGAGAGCCACTGGCGCGCGGGAGGAGAGCCACTGGCGCGCGGGGATTCGCATCTCTGGGCGCTGCACTGCCAACCCAGCAATCTCAGCGGCGCGCGCAAAGCGGTCTTTTTGTTGCGTGTAAAGCGACGTCAAATTTTGTGTTGTTTTATTTATTTTATTCTTATAGATATTCAATTTGTGGTAATCCTGATACCGCTGAAAAAAAAAACAAAACCAGCGAGACTCAGGTAAGAAAAAACATGCTTTTGATCATGCTGTTTAAATTTTAATTTGTGGCAATAAATTGTAAAATTGTGACAGTAAATACCAAAACAGACAATAATGACGAAAACAGCTTTTTCCTTTACCAATAATTTTACATTAGTCTTATTCTGTGTTAGGCAACGTGCTTAGTCAATCTAAAGTACAAATTAAATAGTTCTTCATTTAAATAGTTGTGAAACAAATTTCTGATTTTAATCTAATTTTATAAAGTTGCTAAAACACAGTCGAGCCGACTATATATATTTAAATGAGTTATTTCGTTAAAGCCTGAGATCTGAAACACAACCACGCGAAAAGTAAAAAGTTTTGCCACTCTTGTTTCAACAGAAGTTGGGCTTAGAGAAAATTAAATGCGATTCGGTGACGGTACGATGGCCCTCTCGGTCTTTTAGGCATCGAAAATGTCAAACATTATTATCGCAGAAAATGAAAACACATTTAAAGGCGTCAAATGAATATACTGGATGTATTATGAAGAGATAATCGTGGCGGACCGTTTCAAATAACCCAGGCTTTGAATTAGATAGACTATCTAAAATGAGCGTTGAAATTGTTTAAAGTGGTCATTTTGGCATGGAAACCCCACCATGGCGTCTTTCATAAGGATTACACGGACCACGCGGCACGTCTAACGCACAAAATTATGACAATCATCCTTCCAGCACGTGGAGAGTGAAACTGTATGATTAGTTAAAGAAACACACAAATGTGCTCCGCGGTGTAATCGTTTGTGAGGGCCGTTAAGTGTGTTCCTTTCATGAGATTACAGTCATCCGTCATAACTGCGGGAAAAAAACCCCTACAAAAACAAAGAGTCCTGGGGGACATAACACGCACGTACAGTCGGACACAAGCAGAGAGAAGATCAGCAAATTAATTTGAAAGTATTAGAGGCCGGAGAGGACGTCAGCTGTCAGGACGCGTTTCCCTGATAAATCGGGGACGCGCGACGGCTACTATACGGCGACCGGCTACGACACAGCCGTTCGGCACGAGCCCCTGTGCGCGGGCGAGCAGTGCGAGGGAAAGCAGATGTTTTTAGACAAAGTGATTTAGCCTAATCTCACTCAGAGGAGCGGGTATTCGGCATCGACCTCAAACAAAACAAAATACAAATACTAATTTATAAATACCCATAAAGCACCGGGGAATTCCAGAGAAAGCCTTGCGTTTGGGGCGCTGCTAAACGCCTGAAGCTGGCGCGCCAGAAGCGTGTCCAGTTTGTGGTAAAATTAAATCATCTTGCTCATAGGCAATTAACGCACAAGTTTAAATTCGGGTTTTTTTTTTTTGCTTTGCGCCCAGTTAATTTGAGACATTGGATGCTGGCGAAAGAATTACGGGCTACCTAGAAAAAGGGTTTTACTTTTTGCCCCTTACTTTAATAACTAATAAAACGTAAAACCACCAAGACAATTTTACTTTTAGAACCGTTATTGGAAAAAAAACAAGGGTCAAGTTAGTCGGCACACAGAACAATTTGACGGGCCAAATTAAATCATAGCCTACATCTACAGCCGGTGTAATTAAAAAACTTTAAAAATGTATTAACGCAGTCGCCATGTAAAGGATGGAAAAGAAACTTTAATAACCTTTCAGTATAACCCCAACCCGTGACACAGGCCACCACAAGGCTAGTGTTCATTTCGTTATAGCTTACACTAGTGCCGAGAGACAGGAAGACGCAGGATTTGATGTTAAGAGTATGAAAGCGTTTCAGTTTTTATTGATGACTGGTAATTTTAGGAATAAATAAACAAATGTTCACACAATGTCAGCAGCACGAGATGTGAACCAGAGAGATGCATATGAAAGCAAAAGGATCTCTAAGTATACAATAAATATTAACGAGGTCCTCAGTTAATGCGCGTGGGTGTGAAGATGGTCACTTGCATGTCTTAAAAGACAAATGACATTAATTGAACTTCGGTCTCCTGGAAATAAGATTTTGCAAGCCATTCCCCCCTTCAGACAGGCAATGAAATATACAACCTGGCCGCACATTCCCCTAAAAGCAAGTACTTAAAAGTACGAGATATTCCCACTTAGTATGTCTCAGAGGTTTGGTAAACCAACAAAACAAAAAAACTAATCGTGCGCGTTTGTGTTTTAAATGCAACATTCCCATCTGAAGAAATTCTATACATTTAAAAAGTAGTGTAATTAAAAGACATGATATTCGTTAAATAATAAACACTGTTTTGCTATAAAGGATATGCTGTTTTGATCTCTAAGTTGAAATGATAAATATTTTTCTTTTTTTTGAAATCCAATAATTAAAGAAACGTTCCTTATAAAACAACGCTGTGTTGTACCTAAAAACTTTTCACTCAGAATCTCCCGCGTGCGTCCTGAGCCTCGCGTGGTCAAGGCTACGAGGTCTGAGTGCCGGACACGTCACCTACAGGACGAGAGTCGGGGCTGCTACTCTCTGCTGCCGCTTATACGGCTGTGCAGAAAACCTTCCGCTTAGTTTCAACATGTCGCCTCTACCACATAAAAGTACCTTGTTTGCAACCAAAACAAAAACGGAAAATAATCTATTAGTGTGTGTGTGAAATGTAACGTGTCAGTACGCAGGAACCCCAAGGTGTTAGTGAGGGTAAATCCTCCCGCCACGGGTGAGAAATGTGGACCCAACTCTCATTTAAAGTTGAAATAAACATGATCAGTGTGGACCCAACTCTCATTTAAAGTTGAAATAAACATGATCAGTGTGGACGCAACGCTCAGTGTGATAGTAATGTCTCCGGGTTTGGAGTGAATGGTCTTCTTTTGATCTTTAGTCCCTTTGCTGTGTTTCGTCCCCCTGACGGTCACTGAAGGACACACTTCTCCTCTTTCTTAGACATTTTTCCTTTGTTCTGTTCCAGAGTCCTCTCCAGGTGCTCATCCTCTTCCTCCGCCCTGCAAAAAAAAACACACACACACACACACACACAGGGTCAGAGGTCAGAGACAGGGACTTGAGACGAAGTGACCTGCAGTGGTGACTCCTCTGCTGTTTGCCTCTTCGCTGGCCCAGGTGTGGCTGGTTCAGGGTGGCTGTATTTAACCCGAGTTCACACTGATCTCACCAGAGCAGCTCCTGAACACACGGAGTCCCGTACACACACAGAGCACTGGGGGTGGGGGGGTGGGACACAGCTGACCAACCCCAGCCTACAAAATGGCCTTAAAGTCATACTGATCCTGGATCAGCTATACAGTCATACTGATCCTGGATGCCTTGTGAGGGGACAGAGGGAGACTGAGAGGGAAGCTGGACTCACTCCTTCTCCTGCGCGTCCAGATCTCGCACCAGGGCGTCGCGTTTGTTGACCAGGATGACCAGATCATCCAGGAGAAGCTGCTCACGGCGCTTCTGGGCCTCCGTCTTCTGCCAGTCTGGAATCAACAGTGAGAGGAGCTTCAGGGGTCGGGTGGAGCAGCACCGCGTGCAGTACACAGCTACACCCGCACCAAAGGCCTTCATGCAAGCCCAGATGGACACAAGTGAACACTGCACACGTCCCTTCAACACTGGACACACACAGATGGCAAAAGCTCAACAAGGGTCCCGGAGACTAACCACCCTCAAGGTCCACTAACCCCACCCAAAAGACACAGGACTGCAGCACTGGGGCTCTGTGGTTTGGTATTTCCTTTGTCCCGCCGGAGTTTGTGGCTGGAGAGGAGTGTGTGAGTGTGTTTTCTGTGCTTTAAAGCCTGACTGCTGCGTTTTAGAGGGTGACGTGAGCAGTGATGGGCGTTTCATCTGCTACCGCGGAGTGGAATTCACAAACACGAGCACCTCAGATAAGAAGCGTACAGGCACAGGCAAGGTCAGAGCGCCCACACGAGCTGCACACCCAATTCCCCACGATTTCCCCACACCACAGGCACGTGGCTCCCAGCTGGGCTCCTGGCCCCTGGGAGCACTGGGACCTGGGAGAACTGGGCCCCGGGAGCTCTGGGCCCTGGGAGCACTGGGCCCCGGGAGCACTGGGCCCCTGGGAGCACTGGGCCCCTGGGAGCACTGGGCACTGGGAGCACTGGGCACTGGGAGCACTGGGCCCTGGGCACATGCAGCTCTCCCATGGAGAACAGGGGCACTTTCTCCCAAACAGATTAAAGCACAGGGAGACGCCCCATATGCTTTGGCAGGAAGTCGCCCGCTGCAGACTGCAAATTGAGTTATTTGAAGTTCAGAGCGTTCAGCAGTGTCAATAAATCAAGTCTACATGTACAGGAAAATGTAGGATGTGTGGTGGGGTGAGGTGTGGGGTGTAGTGTGGTGTGGGGTGTAGTGTGGTGGGGTGGTGTGAGGTGTGAGGTGTGGTGTGGTGGGGTGGGGTGGCAGCCTGACCAAGTAACCTGGCCTAAAACCTGCCTGGCTACCCTGATCAACTCATATCAGTGGAGATACCAGAAGAGATACCTGCGATCACTAGGTTACCTGGGCCCATTCTGCTCTCTGCTGGTATCCACACACTTCACAGAGCACATTAACAAAAGCCCAGACACAAATCCTGCTGACAGCACGAGGGCCTGTATGTCCTGCTCACTCCCGTGAACCTCAAGGCCATGTATCGATCATTGTACCATGCATCCATAATTAGACAATGTATCAATAATCAATATTTGACCTCAAATCTGTTATCTGTGTACCGACCAGGGCAGGATGGTTACACGTCTGCAAGGCCAGCCCACGCCGTAAAGGTCAATCCTTAAAATAAAATGTATTTTTAATAAAGTACACTTTTTTTCCCCCTGCAGTGACGTGAGCATGTGTTGGCAGTGGTGGGTGGGGCTTGGTGGGGGGGCGGGGCTTGGCGGGGGTGGGGCTGTGACCCGCTGGGAGCAGAGGTGGAGCAGAAGGTCTCTGCTCCTATCGCCTGTCCTTTGAAGTGGAGCTGGGGGGGTAGCTGGGGGGGTGGGGGTGGCCCAGGGGCAGTGTCTGGCACTGCTGCAAACCCTCCAGCAGCTGGAGCAAATGCCCCACGCCACTGCCCCCTCCCTGCCACTGCCCCAAGGACCACCTCTCGGAACCACACTGGTTATGATTTATGATGGAAACTTGATTTTCAAGGTCTGACAAAAATACTGGTCTTTAGGAACAGGAAAGAGAATCCTACTTTATGCTGGTCTAGCCGTGTGACATTCCTGAATAAACAGTATAAAGGATAAAGTGTTCAGATGGCTTTTTCCTCCACAGATTCCTCTGGCCCAAAGTCCCACTCACAGGTTTCCATTTTCACACTGCCCCCCCCCACCATCACCAATCTCTTTAATTCACTGTCGTTCCTTCAACCCCTCCATCAAAAAAACAAAACGAAAGAAAAAGACAATGGCCACTTCACAATGGAGGGGGGGAGATACAGCCGACAAAACTTTTCCACAGAGGTAGAGTGGCAGTGCGAGAGAGGGAGGGAGAGAGAGAGAGAGAGAGAGAGAGAGGGAGAGAGATTCTTCCCACCTTCATTTCCCTCTCTGACACTCTTGGCCAAGAAGCCAAAGACACTCCCCAATGGGCCCGGCAGTGGCAGCATGCAGCTGTCAATCAACTGCAGAGTGGCCCGCCCCCCTCATTAAGAAGGTAAACAATAAGAAGGAAGGATGCGAGACATGGGTGAGTAAACCAGCACAGACACCAGCACAGACACCAGCACAGACACCAGCACAGACACCAGCACAGACACCAGCACTCACGCCACCTCCACCAAGTCCTGACACCCACCACCCAGAGAAGGAAGGAAAAAGACAAGGAAATATATGTAATCATCATAGCCACTCACCCCCTACACCCCCACCCCCAAAAACAGAGAAGGGTGGAGGGGGTGGAGGAGGGCAGAGGGGGCGTGTGCAGTCCTTTTTAGATTACCCACCCCCCCCCCCCCTCCACCCGGGTTCTTCGTTGCCCTGGGCAATCACGTCAAAGCTCACATGGTTGGTGCTTATTCAGATAACCCTAACAATGCACACCAACGGTAACCATGTGAGTCCTCTGAAGCCACACAAGAATGCACTGGTTCAAATCCCCATGGCCCTCCTACCAAAGCCCAATGTATTCAGGAGAGCAAACTCCTCTGTGCCTCTAGCAGGGAGAGCTTTGCTTTAATATTCCCTCAAATTTCACAGCTAGCACACAGCTACACACTCCTCCCTGTTCCGGCACGCAAGAACACAAGCGGAAACTTTCGTGGCCGTCAGTGAGTTTGCATCTTTCTTTCTTTTTTTTTTTCTTCCCTTCTTCTTCCAGAGAAAAAAAAAACTTTTCCTTTACTGAAAACAGGAAGTGAGTAAGTGGGGGAGGAATCTGGAGCAAAGACGTGTTCTTATTACAGCACATGTGAGGCGTGGCAGTGTCAGGGAGGCATGGTGGAGCTGTGAGTGTGTGTGAGTGTGTGTGAGTGTGTGCAGCTGGACACGGGCCAAGCTCGGGCCCAGACAATGCCCAACACGCCGTCTCCAGGGGAGAAGAACTGGCAGGTAAACGGTCCGCATGCTTATAGACCTCAAACCTACCTGACCAATCAAACAGCAGAGCCCTACCTGACCAATCAAACAGCAGAGCCCTACCTGACCAATCAGAGCCCCATCTCACTTACAACAACCACACAGATACAACCGCATTCCCCCGGGTCAGGTGTCAAAACACGACTAGATTAATTATTAAAGCAAATCCTGTTGATATTCTATTTTCTCCAACATACAAAAACCTTTCATTTCAAATGTCAAAGTTTTGTGCCCTGACCCTCAAACTCAGAATTAAAGAAGTCTGTTTAAAAACATGCCAAAAACATGCCACCCATATTTTAGACAAGAGTGGGACACAGTCTCACCAGGCCCTAAAGATGAGTGGGACACAGTCTCACCAGGCACTAAAGACAAGAGTGGGAGAAGCTTTAATGCACTTAACAAGTTCAGTCAGCTGCCGTGAACACTACAAGATCGCAGTAAAACAGAGATGACAGGGGACTAGAATTCAAGTGTTGTTTTGTCTTTTTTTAAAGAGTATAAAATTCACCTGGCAAAAACATCTGCTCATACCTTTACAAACATGCCTGAAATCTACACTGGAATGGAAATAAACAGATTTCTTTTTCTTTTTTTGTGGATAGTGCAAAAAAAGAGGAGGGATTGTCACCCTGTCTTATCTGCAGTTCCAGTCAAGTAGCAATCTTGAAAGAGTTTGCAACATCATCAAAGCTGCCCATTTGACAGGATTCTAGCACTGCACCTAATCAATCCAGCGAATACGGCAGTCTAGGAAGCCAACAAAGCGCACATAGATTTACAAATGGGGTTGTTGGGGGGATAAGCTCCAGCACAGGATTACATATTGATTTTAAACATATAAAAAAGCTTATCATATAAAACCGTAACAACAAAAAATAGGGGCCCTATGCATAAATCCCTTTAAGAGAGGAACGTCCACTTTCAAATAACACGGCCAAGAGTGCTCAACGTCTGAACGGAGAGATGGACAGAGAGAGAGAGAGACTGAGTGTGTATGCGTGGTGTGTGTGACCATGGCAGGCTGATAAAAAGGGCAAAAAGGATCAATTTAGAGGCAGAAAAATAAGAACCATGGCATATTGTAGAAGGCCACATTCAACCCCAAGGGTTTCTTTACTCACTCCATAAAGTTGCCTGTAAAGCCAGAATACCAAAGAGCAGGTTCTCATTTACCAGACATTAACACTCGCCATCGTAACCCCTCCCTACACCAAGCTTCCCTACCTTGTCAGCTGGTCTTTGTGCGAGACCCCCCTCCCCCCACGTGTGTGTGTGTGTGTAGGGGTATCTTTCTTTCAGCCTTACCTGATTTCCTGAAAGCACGAGGCTTAATATTAATTCTAGATGTTGTCATGAAATGATATCTGTATTTCACACGTGAGATGATGGAGCACTTTTAGAGAAATAAATGTAAAGACTTATAAAGAAGCAGAGGCAACAGTGCAGCATTAGCGCATTAGCACACAGCAGCCTGGCTGAGCAGAGCAGGAACACAGGACTTCATCAGCATACACCAGCGTCCACGCTACCCCTGCTGCTCTGGGCTAAAGGTGGGTCACCTTTCTCTTACACACACTCCTATCGGCTCACACAGCCGATGAAGCGTCTGCACTTTACCAGAGAGGGGGGAGAGTGTGTGTGTGTGTGTGTGTGTGTGTGTGTGTGTGTACACACACCAGTGGTCTCTATTACTACTGTCATCAGCCGGCCAACCAAATCAGAAATGACCTGTATGCCTTGGCTGGCAGTGAAAGGACTGTTGGAGCACCAAATAAGAAAGTGATGTGCATGGTGCCTTTACCAGCAGCTCAGAACTATCACAGCTTGAGCCAAGAAAAGAGAGGGAGTGTGTGTGTGTGTGTGTGTGTGTGAGAGGGGAAAGAGAGAGAGAGAGGAATGACCGATAAAAATGCAACAAGTTTCCAGTATATGGGTTGATAGGGCTGGGAGACTAGTGGAATCACCTCGATAAATATAAAGCCTCTTTTAAAGGACATATTTCCAGAATAAATTCAATATTAGAATTGGCTGCTTCATTTTGTAGCATCAGTGTTTGGTGACCTGAGATGAACTGTGAGACTAAGGCAGTCCACCACCAGGAGTGGCGTCCGTTACCGTGGACACGGAGAAGTACGCACAGGAGCGTAAAAGTGCGGACAGAACATTTACGGGGCGAAATAAGAGTCAGTTAATAAAAACAAAAGAATAAATAAATTTCAATTAATCTGCAGAAGAAAAAGAAAAAGACGAGAGGCAGACTTCCTCTGTTTCCCGAACACCAGAGATGTGGGAGCTGCGTTTACGACACACGTCTTACGTTCCATGTCAGCGTGAAGCTGGAGAGGAAGACAGATAGTGGGCGGAGCTTGTGGGCGGAGCTTGTGGGACACAGAAATGAAACCAGGCAGGGCGGAGCTTCCTCTGTGCTTGGCTATGCATGTCCATAGCCAACCCCCTCAGACTAATTAGAATTGATTTATGATGGATCAGGTAGCTTATCAGGTGCAGAAAGAAATTACTATGGCTAGCCAAGGGGTGCAAGGGTCACCATCGAATAGCAAAATCAATTTGCATTGATTGAGAAAGGTTCATTTTGTGAGAAGGGGGACACGGTGAAAGGGATTAAAGTTAAACAGGCAACTTTGATACCACACAACAGGACTCTTTTTTCAGTCTTCTTTTCCTGTTTGGAGAACATGCACTCAAAAAGATGATAAAGTCTCCTATTCTCAGCACAGTGCACATGTGCACTATTAACGACCGAGTTCACCTGCTGCGGCAACACCTGACACACACACACACACACACTCGGATTTGCAATTACACATGAGCGGCGAAACCAAAAGTAGAAGCAAAAATGTAAAAAAGCAGATAAACAAGTGCCAAAAATAATATAATGGAAACACTGACAGATGAAGCACAGAGGTAGGAGAATGCAAGAGACAGGAGTCGCTCATCTTCTCAGGGCTGTGCATGTCTACAGACCCCTCCCCCTCCTCCACAGACCCCTCCCCCTCCTCCACAGACCCCCCCCCCCCCTCCTAAATCCTCTCTTCATTCTCTCACTTACCTTCAATCGCCAGCATTGCTCTCAGCTCGCGGTTCAGCAGCTCGAAGCGTCTCTCCAGATCATGCTCCCTCTCCCTGGGCCAGTTGTAAAAGTTCATCAATATGTTAATTACTAAATCATTAAACACTTAAAGAAACCTTTAATAAACATTGATTTGAGCACTTGCACAACACCTTGCCGCTCTGCATTAATCTACTGCAAATAAGTGACACCCAAGCAGCGCAGGGAAGGTGAGTCTACAGCTCAGGGTGGCAGGAGCCCAGAGAGCAGCCCGCCATGGCCGGGGGTGAGGGGTAATAAGGGGAGGGGGTATCAATGGGCAAATTTAATTTCACCTCTTTCAAATGTATTGGAAATGAGCTCCTTGTGGCCTCTAATACAATCTGCCTGTTCAGTGACAAAGAGCAAATTGACAGATATAAAAAAAAATAATAAAAATAATAAAAGACCTTTTTAATTGGCCACTTAAAACATAATTTTTTTTCTAGCGATATAATGTGATTAGAATACTTCAATCTCTCATTTACGAGGGCTGTGAAACTCTCTCTCTCTCTCTCTCAAATAAAAAGCAGTCCTCATTTATTGTGGTTCCAATTTTAACATTCAAAGGAAGAGACAGATCACATAAATTACATACTATTTCTTTGTCAGATTCTACAAGGGGCGTAACATTATATAATAATCAATTTATAAAAGTCCAGATTCATGCCATAATTAAAACAAGAGTATCTGAGTCCCAGATTTACCAAGCACTTGGCAAAGCTTTTGAAAATAACCTAAATTAACTTAAATAACTATTAAGTCAGAATGGTATCAACTCGTTGATCCAATTCAGCTAATGGACAGCATAATGGGGCAGTGAATTTCATTCGCACAGTCATGTGACCAGCTTTCCCTCCAGATGGATCACTGTTCCCTTTCCCAGTTGACCTTGTTCTTCAGCCCAAGTCCCCTGGGGTCTGAAGTGGACGTCTCTACACATTACAGTACACAGGGACTGACACTTCAACAACACAGCAGAAAGGCAGACAGAGACAGAGGGAGAGAAAGAGAGGGAAAGAGAGAGAGAGGGAGGGGAAGGAGAGAGCTGGAAGGAGAGAGAGAGGGAGAGAGAGAGAGAGAGAGAGGGAGACACAGTAACTCACAGCAACGAGAGCTGATTCTGGCGACGGATCAGGGCGTTCTTCTTATTGACCAGAGTGAACCACTCCTGCATCATCACCTCTTCCTCTTCCTTATTCTTGCCTATAGGAATAAACACACACACACACACACACACACACACACACAGATGAGTGGACACGCATTATAACTCCTCAGTCATGGCTGTCACACTGTAAACAGAGAGGGCTGTTAACAGCACTAACAAATAATGTGTTCAAACGGTCACGTCACTATTACGCATTAACATATTCAACACCATCAGATCTTTAAAGTCGTTAGAACGACGGGGTTCATTCATTCTAATGCAATGTGTCACCCCGGCCGGTGAGGTATTGTAGGCCTCTAGAGCAGGAGTGGGGACAGACACACACAAGACTCCTGCCTGGGTGTGTGTGGCGTGTGTGTGTGGCTCTTCACACCAGGCCATTTCCCCGCCACACACAGCAACACGCGTGTTGAGCACAACATATTAGACACTTCACAAGATTCTGCCATTGTCAATAAAACAGAGGCAGGGCAGGATTAGGTGGCTGGATTATGTGGCTGGATTATGAGTTGGTTATGTTGCCACCACTGCTGGGATTAACACTGAGCTTTGTGCTACTTCAGGACCCAACAATCCCCACACTCACCAAACCACAGGAGTCCAACGACTACTCCAGGGGGCATGTGTGCAGGTGAGGCCACACCCACCCCCACACACACACACAGGTGAGGCCACATCCATCCCCCCACATGCACAGGTGAGGCCACACCCACCCCACACACACAGGTGAGGCCACACCCATCCCCACATGCACAGGTGAGGCCACACCCACCCCACACACACAGGTGAGGCCACACCCATCCCCCCACGCACAGGTGAGGCCACACCCATCCCCACACGCACACAGGTGAGGCCACACCCATCCCCCCACGCACAGGTGAGGCCACACCCATCCCCACACGCACACAGGTGAGGCCACACCCATCCCCACATGCACAGGTGAGGCCACACCCATCCCCACACGCACAGGTGAGGCCACACCCATCCCTACACGCACAGGTGAGGCCACACCCATCCCCACACGCACAGGTGAGGCCACATTCGGCTATTCGTTCAGTAATGGAGTACTAGTGCAGTCTGTGGTGAACAGCTACAATAATGGCTACAAAAACAGCAATTTAACGTTTGAACGTTTCTTTAAATGACACGCACATTCATTATTTTAAAGATTTTAAATGTAGATTATTTAAGAATTACTGGAAAGAACTGCCAGTTCAATTGTTTCTTCTGAAGTTCTACAGCGGACCAGGTTCATGCGTCACTCGTACCACACAGACCAGGGTCCATCGTTCATTCACAAGGGCAGCTGCTACACTCACTGGGCCTGAGACGTTGTGAGCGTTTCAGTGACACTCATTATTTGTTTTAAGAGGTGGGTGGCAGGCAGGAGCCAAACGCACCCGTGTGTGTGTGTGTAACAACCCGCCCTCCTCCTCAGTGCCTGATGGCGTCAGCACCAGAATAAACGTCTCAGCACAGGTCTCGCCTCTTCTGTACTCACAGCGTCTCAGCCGTGAGCCCAATTAGACAGAGAGTGGCCTCAGGGTTGCCGTGGGAGACAGAGGCGTCCTAGTGCGCCCTCCGATAGCCGTCATTCACAGGTGTCACAAAACCACACAGGCGAGAGAGAGTTAGGCTCCAACAGAGGATCCAGGAAGTTATGGTCACACGCATGTCACTTTGCGTGCGTCGCAAAATGGTCTGTGAAATATTCAATAACTCCAAACAAACTGGCGCACTGGTGCTGAGCACAGAATTACAGTTTGCTGTAGTGTGTGTGTGTGTGTGCAGAGGCTTGAGAACGTTGACAGAGTGACACGTCTTTCTTCCTCACTCTCGCTTTGCTTAGCAGGCACCACGTGACTGTGACGCTAGTCATGTGACGAGGCACAAATCCACCAGCCACAACAAAGCCAACGCAGGCTCCGCCCCCTTAGCCTGGCCCTCCACCGGGGAGCGCCTCTCATGTCCGCCTGAGCCACACGTGTGTAATTTTTATTTGATGATGACGAAGACAGAGAAAGAGAGAGAGAGAGAGAGAGAGAGAGAGAGAAAGAGGACTGGGATTTGGGAATCAGGGCTTGGATTACTGTAGTCAACTTTTAAATAGCATGGCTCAGGAGGGATAAAGTGTTCAGTGACAGGTCATTGTAGCTCCACACAGCCAAATGAAACAAGCAAATAAATGGAAATATTAAGCCTGACACTGGAAGGAAGCCGTGGATTAGGAGACGCATCACAGAGGCTGAAGCCAAAGCAGTGTCTGTGTGTGTGTGTGTGTGTGTGTGTGTGTGTGTGTGTGTGTGTGGAGACTGCGCTAGGTCAGCAGAAAGGACTCTCCAACTCCTTATTCTGGGTTTCGCACCCAAACACCCGTAAATACCCACACACACACTGCTCTCTCAGTCTGTCCAGTCCCAGGACTTGACCTTTGACCCCTGTAGGTTCTGACCCAGGGTGAGCAGGTTAAGGTGGAATTCCTCTCACGCTTCCCGTTTGTCCTGTTTGTCATAAACAGGGAGGTTCATTTTCCTTCTTCCACTTTGCTGAATGTTCTGCCAAATATCACAAGAAGTCAAAACCACTTCAGCTCAAAGTCCCTCGCCGTTTGAGGGACAAAATATAAACAAACAAAACAAATAAATATTAAAAAATAACATGAACATTATGGGAAAATTTTCTACATCAGATATTTAAAATTGGTTCATTCTAAAACCAGGATCTGGTTTTTCTTGTTGTTTAAATAAATACAAAAACAACATAAACCTTTAAGACATGGAAGAGGAAATAATACAAATAATATAGATATACATTTAAATTATTTGCCACAAAAAAAATCTTGATGCAGCAAGTTTTTAGTAATCGATTTTGTCCTCTAAAAATACAATTCACTGCTATCTGCTTACAAGGGATTTAACATGCCTGCACATTCACTCCTATCTGCACTAATCACCACCAATGACCTTGACTATTCACTGTGGCATACACCCTTCCTCAAAATACATACATGCAAGAAAACACACACACACACACACACACACTGTAGGCAGCCAGTCTTGGCTGGTTGGCCTGAGGGTTTGTGGCCATGTCTGGGTGAACTAGCCTCTATAGCCAAATAAGATTAAGATAGCCATCACAGCCACTGTTACATAAAGCAGATAGCATTAATGAAATCCCCTCATACTACACATTCTGTTGACTCTTTCCTGCTATCCTTTACTGATTACCAACTCCCAGCTATAGCGTGCATACACACACGTCCACACACACACTCTAAGACCCCTGTGAAAATTACACAGCATGTAAGTATTTCTGGACTAAATAGAAAGTTTGTTTAACTGCATTTATGATGCATGCGTTTTATGTGTTATTAAATGTAATATTAAATGTAGGATTTATGTTTTGTGAGTTATATTAGATATAAGTGCATAATGTATTTTATGTAGCTTACTCCAAAATCAGCCTGGAGGTTCCCATGTATAACATATATCTGTACACACTTCTGACAGGCCTTTCAGCGCAAATCACACCAGATGAGAGAAGTAAATGGCAAACAAATTTTATGGATTTAAAGGCCTTACTGTCTGGACATTAGAATAATAAAAACAACAAAAAAAAGAATAAACATTAAGGTGAAGAGTGAGTGTTTCTCCTCACCATAGGGAACGCTCTGCTCTGAACTTGTTTTACATTATTTTCCTCATTTGGTTTAGATATGAATCTTTCAACAGCAGTAAGTTAACAGCAGATGAATGTGGACTGGTGTGAGGTTTGCTAACTAAGAGCGGAGTTGCTTTTTAAGGGGTGGGGGGGGCTTTCCTGAAAAAAAAAAAAAGAAAGGAAAGAGAAAGAAAGAAAATATATTAAACCCTGTGATCACAGCAAGCTCTTCTCATTTCTTATCCGACTGCTTTCTTTCTAATCCAATACCCAGTAATCCAATTTGTCTATCGGAGTTTTAAGGCCCAAATCTCAACTTCTGTGCAGCAAAGACACTTTGTGAACATTTATTTTAAGAGGGGTGACGGTCCTGCGTCTCCGCTCTGCTGTCGAGGGGAGTTAAACCGAGAGGGGGGAAAAAAGATGAGCTTTGGTTTGTGTGAGTGAGTAGGACCTCATTAAAGGTCCGTCAGCAAGAGTCTTTCTGAATATGCATGAAGGGAACAATCAGACCTCTGCTCATGTGTGTGTGTGTGTGTGTGTGTGTGGAGGGTTGTACAAAAGGATTGATTTAATTACTTAGAGTGGGGCTGTGGCATGAAGAAGTCTTGTTAGCGTGAAATGAAGGGGCAGTGGTAGCCCTGGGCCCGGCGGTGGGAAGCCTGTTTTGCTTTAAGCACAATACCTAATCTCAGGATAAAGCGTCCGCCATTGTGGGTAAGGAGGCCCATCACTAGTTTCAAAATAGACAGAACACATTTTTGCTTATTTACGCCAAACTGGTTAAGCGCAAAGCTCTTCTCCTCCACGCCATTGATCTTCTACGCCATTGATCTTCTAAGTGACCACAGAGACCAAGAAAACAACAAGTCATATTACTGCTTTACAAAATAACAAGAGCAGCGTTTGATCTCCCCCGATGACCAGCCTTAGCGTAAAACTGTACAATTTACTAAAGTCAACAGGGCCCTGGTACACATCACATTATTATTATAATTATTATTACTATTATTACAGCAAATCAGTCACCAGATGCATGGGCTAAACTACTGGAATTATGTGGGAGATTATTTAATCTCTCTTTAAACAAACAAATAATCTGACTTGGTTTTGGAGTAGCAGGAGTCTTGTGTTTGGCTGAAGTGCGCGAGGCGGTGTGGATTACACCACGCTGATACGGCGGTGTGCTGCGCTGAATGTTTGTGAGCGCAGCATTTAGCTTTTAGCATTTCATTCACAAACTAGGGCTTCAAGCCTCCCATGACAAAGATTTGAATTGCCCGCGGTATTATTGACCTACTGTTGCTTGCTTTGTGGCTTAAGAATAAGAATTCATAACCATAAGAACCCTTACACTGCAGGGAGACAAACACACACACACACACACACACACACAAAGTCGCTTTTAATGAGAGAAAAGTCTTGGCTATACATACAGAGTTATCGTGCCATCCTTTCATGTAATTGTGTGAGTGTGTGTGTGTGTGTGTGTGTGTGTGTGAGGGAGTGAGGGAGGGTGCACAGATAGGGCTTCCCCTCTAATATGTCTCTCTCGTGTCTCCCCACACTGGCAGAAACACAAACACGCGCTCAGCAAACAGCCTGGTCCATGTGAGCTAACACACCCCACCAGCCAAGACACCTCAGCCCTCAAGCTCTCACAGGAGGGCAAAATAAACAGCTTCTTCATAATAGAGTTCTCACTCTCTCTCACTCACTCTCCCTCACTCTCTCTCTCACTCTTCCTCACTCTCTCTCACTCTCCCATTTTAGCCCCATTTAGCCTGAAATTTTCTGACTCAATTCTCTCTCCTTACCTGAAATTGATGAATTCCGTACAATTTTATATATATATATATATATACACACACACACACACACACACACACACACACACACACACACACACTCACACACACGCACTCACACACTAAGGTGAAGGCAATATGAATTTTAGTCTGGCTGTCCGTCAACCTTCAGCAATCACAAATACGTCCATCTCTGTCCACAACCCCCCACTCTATTAAACTGTTTTTTTTTTAATCAATAAACATTATCACGACCTGACAGACTATCGGCCAGGCAGGCCTGAACCTCCTGCCTTAATCCCTGGGCAGCCGCTGCTATCTCCCCCAGGCTCAGAGCACAACGGCCCGGACAGGCAGTTTACATTACAAAACAACCATAACACTCCTCATCACCACACAACACAGCGCTACACTGGACAAATATTAAAGAGATGCACAGTGATGGATGGACGCAAGACGTGGATAAAGGAAGGGTCACGTGGGATGCTGGGAACGTGAAATATTCCTGAGCTCTTCTGTGCTAAAGTATGA
Organism: Brachyhypopomus occidentalis; assembly: GCA_020368025.1. Classification (NCBI taxonomy): domain Eukaryota; kingdom Metazoa; phylum Chordata; class Actinopteri; order Gymnotiformes; family Hypopomidae; genus Brachyhypopomus; species Brachyhypopomus occidentalis. Next base: position 1,456,685 of record JAGXOD010000017.1, read on the forward strand.
ACTGTGTTATTGATTTTAAATGAACTGAGAGGGCAGACTGTTTATGACCCCACAGTAACACTGTAGCTGTGAACACAGACGCTCAAACGCTGCAACAGTGAAATGCTAAAGCAGAGGTATCACAGAGCAGACACAACATGGTGTCATTTTAAATATTTCCCACTTATTCCCCCCCCCCCCCCAAGTAATTTGTCTATTTACACAATTATGTTTAAACTCTCTCACAAATTTTATAATTATTCATTCAATTTTCTATGATGTACAAAGCGTGTAATACCTTTCTGATCTGGACAGAAAATTACTTATATTTAAGTGTTTGACTTAAAATGCTGAAAATAATGTCAAGCTCAAATTTCAACAAAAACATCCAAGAGCAGCAAAAAATAGAAGATTCTGTAAAATGGCCCTCGGTGGCTTGTAGGACACGAGGGGGAACGTGTACTGGGACCGTAATGGGATCGTACTGGGACCAGGGCGTCATTCTCTAGGTCTCATTCTTATTTTGACTATCATTTCATTCTCCCTCTCACTCTGAGCCAGCACTGCCCATGTTAAACACAGCGCCAGAATTCAAGAGCCTTTGAAGAAACCAGGACACTTCAGGTAATTAATATTACACGAGTGGCAGATGAGAGAGCGCTAAAAGAAAGATCACCTGGTGAAGCCCTCAGGAAAAAGGTGTTTCATTAAAAAGGCTTGGACAATGCGCGGCCAGGACAATGTAGGTGGGGGGAGGGGACGAGGCATTTTACCACTTGTGTTCAACAGGCTCTCGAGGCCGTGGCTCGGATGAGAACAGAAACCTATCCCGCTTAATAATCTCATAACAAAAGCTAAAAGACATCATCCTATTAACTAGTGATCTCCAGAGCTAATGCGAGGAGCTTCCCAGTGGCTTTTCTTGAGAATGGCGCTGCTCGTGAGAGAGGCAGGCGGCTACAGGCCTGGCCAAGATCCCAGCTCTCTCCCCCTTTATCCCGCACCCTTGTGTGGCATCTTTCAAGTGGACTGCGTGATGCGTCAGTGATATTATTGAGTTTCAGCAAAGGTTTCCTAATATTTAACAGTGAGTGAGCTCGTCCCTATTTGTTTATCTGTTTTTTTTTTCTTCGTAACAATCTGGTCAAGACAAGAGAGAGACTATTTGAATATTTGTGATTTAGATATTATTATTATTATCTCCAAAGGGGAAATTCTGCAACCCCCCCCCCCACCACCACCCACCACCACCACCACCACCACCACCACCTCCTCCTCCAAGTCCTTGTTGCACATTTTATCTTTTTATTCCCCCTTTCTTCCATTTTCCTTCCTTTCTTTCTCGGAGGGAAGATTAAATGAGCAGGGTGCCTGAAAGCTCCTAGCAGCCGACACAAAAAGCGCTAAAAATTCCCATTTAGGCGTCTTTATTTTGCTAGCGCCATGTGGTCCTTGAAGTTGGTGACAACACGGGGAGCGGACGAAAGATCAGAGCGTGCGGTTCATTAGCATGGGGACAGAAGTGGAGAGGCTGGGATGTATGGCTGCCCTGTTCGCCAGCGGCAGCGGTCGGCGGTAAGCTCTCCGCCGCTCTCCGCCGCTCTCCGCCGCATTGTGTCTTTGTCTTTGCTCCTGGTCTGCCTCCCAGCAGGGCCTCCTGCTAGCCCACATTACACGAGGGAATTACAGAGAGCTGTAGATTTTTTTTTTTTTTTTTTTTTTTTTTAAATAAGATGGAGAGAATTTGACACGTCATCATATGAAGACCTGCAACGTGCCCCTCGTGTATTTCTCCCGTCTATTTACGTGACGGCGTGCGCGCGTACCACGAGTGTGGACATTATGACACATCAGCAAATGTCAACATGAAATTTTTGTGGAAATTTTGTCATTTTTCAACAACATATCCGACAATTCTTTGGTGCTGTTTAATTGTTGTTATTTATGTCCCAGTCTGAGTCTCAAACTGCTGTGACTGACAAGCTGGTTTTCAGCAAAACTACAACTGAAGGCTTCCCGTAAGACACAGCATGGTCAGATCAAGCCAAAACACAGAAGGTGGATGTGATGGTAACCACTGCTACAGCCGCCCCACAGTGGTCCAGCCGTCTGCTGGTAAACAGGGAGTTAATCCTGGAGCTGTCTGCTCACTCCCAACTCCCCGTCACGTCTTAAATAGCCGAGTGAAAACATGTCGACATGCATTTGCTCAAAAACTGTGCAAATGTTATTTCGGCATCGTCCCCCCATGGTTGGCGAACAGCCTGGAGTTTGGCACAAACCCCACTCCTGGGGGTGTGGTTAACCACATCAGTGCTAACAGTATTCATCTCACCTCCACCTTTCCTAGTTGTAGTGAAATGGATGAAGGTCTAGTTGGATGGGTTTATCAGGTGAATCCTGTTGGTTGGCCTGCTATCTTGGAAGATGACCCCAAAGGATGTCAACAGCTGATTTCACCCAGAGCTGGGAGAAGACGGTATAATCAAGTCATAATCAGCTGCCCCTCAAAGCCCCCCATTCAAACAGCACATCTCAGCATCACCAGACACCCTCACGGACGCCCGGCTAGGCCAGACCTGCCAAACCCAGACTCAGGAACACCGGCAGATTGATTCTTACTGTACGAAATCCATACGAGATGGACGTCAAGATATTCGTAGATTGGATGGCAATCTCAAAAGACGAAAAACTACATTTTTAAAAACCACCCACAAGAGGTTTTTTTCCAAAATGTAGCAAATAAAGTTCAGAAGATTGTTAGTATTTAACAAAACAGGACACTGTGTCTGGGGGTTTATGGTTAACGTATCTAGCGTTGGACCTGTATACACCAACGTATGCAATGATACAAACCTTTCCAAGTTCCCCTTTAGTCCTTTCAATAACCAAAGACTTGGGATTAAAACGCATCCGTGTGAAAGTCATTACGATTTGGCCTGTTTTTTTTAGGTCTGGTCACCAGCTTGACGCCAGCCAGAATCCAAAAATGACCGAGGCCAGATGTTACGAAGTGATCAACAATCGAAGCAACAATGGCGATGGCAGGAGGGGGGGGATAAATTAATACTTGATTTCTTCAGCTTTGATGGAATTAGCTGCACTCGGTTTCTCAGTGCGCCGTGTGAATGTGCTTGTGTTAAATGTTTTTTCTTTCTTTCTTCTACCTTCTCTTTCCCCTAACCCCCCTCCCCCTTTTTGACAAGGGAGGCCACCCAGCAGAAAGCAACTGATGCAAAACCCCCGAGTAATCCCCACGTTTATCTCTCCTCCGTGGTTAGTCTGAACACAGCACCCATTATCAGACGGATTTGGGCAAACTTTCATTTATTTGTTGGCCTTGGGTATTCTCTCCCTTCAACTGCGGAGTCGGGGTCTACAATCCCCCCAGTCCCCTATTCCAATGTAAACAGATTTGCATAAGGCCACAATGCATCTATCTGAGGCGCTGATTAGTGGAGAGGAGCGAGGTCTGTTGGCATGGGGGTTTAACAGAGCCTCCAGGACACCACCAGGCACCCATGCATATGTATCTGTGTTTGCATGGAGTCCCTAACAAAAATCTCCACGCAGCCAAATGGAACCTGTTCAGCTGGACTCGTGTCTACTGTACCCACTGGCCTGAGCTCGACTCCAATCACTACCGCCGTTTCTGACAGAAGTAAAACCAAAATTCTAACATGAATAATAGTAATATTCTAATATCAGATTTGTTGTCTTTGTTTGAACGATAAGAGTTAAGTGAAGGGTCACAGTATCACATTTACTATGGTAACGGGGCAACGGCTGACACTTCGCATATCAGTCACCGTGCAAACATGGTGGTGAAAGATTAATACTTAAGCACCATGGCTCTGGATTATGGTCAACCGTAGCGGAGAAACGATACTGTTACTGCTCAGCCAGGGCTATCTGCTCCAGTTAGTGCCACAAACATTCACTGCAAAGCTTCTAATGAGGGACTTCTTAACGGAGCATCATATCTGAAAAAATTATATTTTTTGACATCGTCTAATTCTAGCTTAAGTGTCAACATTCTGTTATGCTGCTGTATTTTATAGTGGTTGAGCTAGGCTTTAAATTCTCTCTCTCACACACACACACACACACACTCAGTCAATAAAAGCTCAAATAATTCTTACATATTTCCATTGGTTACATAACAACTGATATTTATAAACAGCAGGGCTGACCACACTAAAGAATGCAAAACCTGCCTCAGTGACAACCCTAAGGCATGCTGGGATAGCCTAGGACCTCCTACACTCCTCCGCAGCTGAACCAGAAGAGGCACACGTGACGACACTGATGTGTGTGTTGTTGACCCCGACCAAGAAAGCACTCGTGATTAAGAGAAGCAGAACATGTAAGACGACTCACTATTGAGGTGTTGTGCTGACCGTGTATGTTGTCACTTACCCCTCCTGGTTACTCTTTGCATAATCTGCCCCTCCTCCTCTATTAGTGGACTGGAGCCCCTCCCCCTGGGCCATGTGTGGGAACAAATCTGAGCAGTGCCATATTGCACGCATTTCAACAAGGCCAACATGGTTACCGCCCAATTCGCTTAATGAAGTAAGCTGAGTGAGTATATGGATCTGTTAACACTATCTGCGTCCTGTCCCACATCTGTAATGTGGATTCGGGCGTTTTCTTTCCCACGCACATACACCCCCCCCCACGTTTGCTTAAGGACAAGTTGATAATGAGTCTTCGCACCTTAAGTACAGAACCCAATTCCCTCACTATCTCTCTATCTCTCCATACTTAGCAGCTAACAGCGGAACAATAGCCACTAAACTGCGTTTCTATTGGCTGGAAGGAGGCCGGAGTGACTTGGTGCTCACTTGATGAAGGAAGGGGCGGGGCGATGGAGGGGGAGGAGCATGTTCCAGCAGCGAGACTCATACATACAACACCCGGGTTGGCACGGTCCAGGAACCAATACACACAACACCCGGGTCAGTATGGTCCAGGAACCACACACACACACACACACACACACCACCCGGGTTAGCACGGTCCAGGACCCAACACACACACACACCACCCGGGTCAGCACGGTCCAGGACCCAACACACACACACACACACACACACACACACCACCTGGGTCAGCACGGTCCAGGATCCAGCCTCGTACCAGCCAGCCTGGCCTTTCACGTCATCCCCTAATTACAGCCCCACCTCCACGTCATTACACCTCATTGTAAAGTGTCTTAATCAGTTACCATATGAAAAGGTCCATTAATTGACTGCACTGTTAAAATTCAATTATGTTGTCAATGGACAATTTGTAAACCAAATAACGATCAATTATGCAAATAATGCTTCACACACCAAAACCGGCTTGTGACTCCATTTAGCCTATTTCAATCTAAGCAGCAAGACCAAAAATATCATTTAATTGAATCATATTTTACGATAACATTTGTGACCAGTAGCCAATCCCTAGAGTATTACTATCCCTAGAGCATTTCAGAAATCAAAGGAGAAGGAAAAGATCAAATTTCCTGTATGATGATGATGAAAATAAAGCCATGTGTGGGCCCAGGGGAGCTGGGAGATCAGGCTAGCGGGCAGGAGGAGAGGAGAAGGTTCGAGAGGGGAAGAGAGGAGGAGAGGGGAGGGGAGGAGAGGGGAGGAGAGGAGAGGGGAGGAGAGGGCAGGAGAGGAGGAGAGGAGAGGGGAGGAGAGGAGGAGAGGAGAGGGGAGGAGAGGAGGAGAGGAGAGGAGGAGGAGAGAGAGGGAGGAGGGGAGGAGAAGTTCGAGAGGGGAGGAGGGGAGGGGGGGAGGGGAGGGGGAGGAGAGGGAGGGAGGGAGGAGAGGAGAGGTTCG
>JAGXOD010000017.1:1467500-1472500 GCA_020368025.1 Brachyhypopomus occidentalis
TACTCCTTGAGCCAGGGCTATGTGTCTTACTCCCTGAGCCAGGGATATCTGTCTTACTCCCTAAGCCAGGGATATCTGTCTTACTCTCTGAGCCAGGGCTATCTGTCTTACTCTCTGAGCCAGGGCTATCTGTCTTACTCCCTGAGCCAGGGCTATGTGTCTTACTCCCTGAGCCAGGGCTATGTGTCTTACTCCCTGAGCCAGGGCTATGTGTCTTACTCTCTGAGCCAGGGCTATGTGTCTTACTCTCTGAGCCAGGGCTATGTGTCTTACTCCCTGAGCCAGGGCTATCTGTCTTACTCCCTGAGCCAGGGCTATCTGTCTTACTCCCTGAGCCAGGGCTATGTGTCTTACTCCCTGAGCCAGGGCTATCTGTCTTACTCCCTGAGCCAGGGCTATGTGTCTTACTCTCTGAGCCAGGGCTATGTGTCTTACTCTCTGAGCCAGGGCTATCTGTCTTACTCCCTGAGCCAGGGCTATCTGTCTTACTCCCTGAGCCAGGGCTATCTGTCTTACTCTCTGAGCCAGGGCTATGTGTCTTACTCCCTGAGCCAGGGCTATCTGTCTTACTCTCTGAGCCAGGGGTATCTGTCTTGTATGAATTTCTAGGCCTGAAGAGGGAGAAAAGGAGGATTAGGGTGCAATAAAAGCTGCATCAGTCTTATCAGGCTCATGTGCAATTTTTAAACATATGTTAATCTCACCTCAAACTCCTCTTTACCTCTCAGACAGTGTTTCTTTTTCATCTGCCTTATCGAGAGCTCTCTAGGTCTGCGCTTCTGCCAGGGCCTTTAAATGCCATTATTTTCATAATTGTGCTCATTGTTGTGAGTTGTAAGGCAATTTGAAAATCATATGTGTGCGTCAAAGCGTCAGCGGTGGCGACGTCAGGCCGCGCATTCAGATAACGTGCGCCTCCGCACGGACGTGTCGACACTCAAACCTGCAGCCGCTCACGCCGACAGCTTCAAAGGTGAACAGAGCCCAGCCCTCCCGCCTTTTCCCTCCCTGTCAAATCATTCAAAATTGATATAGTTATCAAAAATATGTGAATATCAAATGTTTAAATGATAATACAAATGAGTATATTAGGAGAATTTAATATATTTGTGGCTGTAGGGTGTATTTCTGAAGCAGTTTAAATCATTCATTTACATTTTTTTTCAGAGGGCGCGGGGCTAAAAGGGCCGAGCTCTCCCTGGTACAGAAATAAGGTCATTAAGGAGTTTCAGTGGGAACGCCCCCTCCCCGGGCAAACTCCACCCCCCCTGGGGAAAACTCCGCCTCTCCGCTTACGGACAGCATGTCCGTCGGTGCCCACATCATTAGTGCACTGCCGTAATTAAGAGTTGTTAGAAAGTGAATTCTCCAACTGCAGATTAGAAAATTAAACTATTTACTGATTACATATTAATAGAGGACAACAATGGTGGTTGCCATAAGCTTGGAAGGCAACCAAGGAACAAATCTGTGTACTTAATTACCATAAACAATGGTTGCATAGAAATGGAGTTTTTATGCATGCTCCCTTCTGTAATGTGTCTGATATCAGAAGACACTTGACAATTCTTGTTCAATTATCTCCATTCTCTAATGTGCTGTGAACTGCGCCCAGTAAATAAATTAAGCAGCCCAATTACTGTGAATTCTTCTGGGGAGCAGACGTAACAGCACTGAATTCAGCAGTGTGCTTAATCTAGGCAAGAGCAGAAGGGAGGGGGGTGGGAGAGAGGGAGGGAGAGGGAGAGAGAGAAGGGGGGAGAGATAGAGAGAGATAGAGAGGGAGAGAGAGAAAGGGGGAGAGATAGAGAGAGAGAGGGAGAGAGAGAAAGGGAAAGAGATAGAGAGAGATAGAGAGAGAGTGAGGGAGAGAGAGGGAAAGGGGGAGAGATAGAGAGAGAGAGGGAAGGAGAGAGGGAAAATAGTGAAGGGGTTGCAGGTTTATACTTACCCCACGTAACACTTCTTAACAGATGAATAAAGTAACTAAACGGGTAGTGCTGAGTGAGTGAAGAGTGTGCTGATGAACAGATGAAGGCCTCCCAATAGGGTCATACCACATATGGCGGTGAAGCAACCATCAGCTTTAAACTTCTCTGTCCGTCAGAAAGATGAGTGTTTCTGTCTTTAGCACTGAAAGTGTGTTCTCCCAGGTGTACAAACACACACACACACACACACGCGCACACACACACACACACGCACAGGCTTACCTGTGCTGGAACACCCACACTTGGCTGAGCAAGGCCTATCTATCTCCTGCAGATATACGTGTAATACAGGCTAGACCTGCAAGGTTGCCTCTCTAACTGGTCTGGAGTCAGCGTCTGGCTTTCATATTATACCCAGCACAGGGGCAAAGCTGATCTTGGATTACACTGCAACACACACACACACACACACACACACACACACACACACACACATGCACTAATGCATGCACTCACATATGCATATACACACAACATATACACACAAGGTGCTGGGTTGCTGGGCCATACGTTGGTGTAATTGCTCAGAAATGTCAAGAATGTTACCAGGTCACAGTAGCCCACTGGCTTCAATAGCTGTAGCCATGTCACTGCAGGTCTGATAGCTCCGTCCACTGGCTCCAATAGATGTAGCCATGTCACTGCAGGTCTGATAGCTCCGCCCACTGGCTCCAATAGCTGTAGCCATGTCACTGCAGGTCTGATAGCTCCGCCCACTGGCTCCAATAGCTGTAGCCATGTCACTGCAGGTCTCTGATAGCTCCGCCCACTAGCTCCAATAGCTGTAGCCATGTCACTGCAGGTCTGATAGCTCCGCCCACTGGCTCCAATAGCTGTAGCCATGCTGTCACTCACTGGAGTTCTGATAGCTCCGCCCACTAGCCCACTAGCTCTAATAGCTGCAGACATGCCGTCACTCACTGGAGTTCTGATAGCCCCGCCCACTGGCTCCAACAGCTGCAGACATGTCAGTCACTGCAGTTCTGATAGCCCCGCCCACTGGCTCCAACAGCTGCAAACATGTCAGTCACTGCAGTTCTGATAGCTCCGCCCACTGGCTCCAATAGCTGCAAACATGTCAGTCACTGCAGTTCTGATAGCTCCGCCCACTGGCTCCAATAGCTGTAGCGATGTCACTCACTGGAGTAATCAAACACTTAACGCTCATCAAATCTTTACAAAGCACATTAATATGAGCTTTTACACACCTTAAAGGCTTCAATTAAATCACATTTAAAAAAAATGTATTTCAAAATACAGTGACAATAAAGGCTTCAATTCAGGATAAACCTTAAAGCACACGAATCTGAGATGTAACACAGCTTCACCTGCTTCAAAGCTTTAATGCACTTTAACAAACTTAACACAGCACAAAAACGTGAGCTTTTCCACTAATGCAAATCTCTCGCACAACTCTGGTTATTATGGGATGGACTCATGACTGCAGTCACCTGGAAACCATCCCACACCTGACGTCTTACTGCAGGTCATGATAATCACATGAGCTGTTCGCCTCTCTTCCTCCACAAAGTCACGCAGAACCAATACATCAAAGTGGAGGAAAGTCATCATTCTGTGATTAGAGATCCTAATTATGAATATCTGCGTGCATTAGGAGGAGTTTAGCAGGACGGTTTGTGGCCATTAGGAGGATTAACTGTGCTGTGGGCTGGAGAAGAGTTCAGCACCGTGTTCATCTGCACATCAAAGTAGCATTACGCGTTGTAGACGCAGTGCACACACAGACGGGAACCCACAGTCCAAACACACACACACACAGACAGACACACTCACTCACACAGACAGACACACACTCACACACACACACACACACACACACACACACTCACTCACTCACTCACACACACACACACACACACACACACACACTCACTCACACACACACACACACACACACACACACACACACACACACACACACACACACACACACACACACACACACACACACACACACACACACACACACACACACACACACACACACACACACACACACACACACACACACACACACACACACACACACACACACACACACACACACACACACACACACACACACACACACACACACACACACACACACACACACACACACACACACACACACACACACACACACACACACACACACACACACACACACACACACACACACACACACACACACACACACACACACACACACACACACACACACACACACACACACACACACACACACACACACACACACACACACACTCACACACACACACACACACACACACTCTGAGGGCTGTGGAGCACGCACACACACACACACACACACACACACACACACACACACACACACACACACACACACACACACACACACACACACACACACACACACACACACACACACACACACACACACACACACACACACACACACACACACACACACACACACACACACACACACACACACACACACACACACACACACACACACACACACACACACACACACACACACACACCCCAAGCTCGTCTTCTCTGCGTGCTCTCTGGGCTACGCGAGCGTGTGCAGCTGTATCTGAGGCTGGTAAGGCAGACAGCCGCTTACTGTTCATATCACAGCCCAGTCAAAAGCCCCTCCAGGTTCCCACAATGCCTCTGGAGTCTACGGGCTCCACGGCGACGGAGGGGACAATGCGCGGGGGGGTTAGTTGGCACGCACAAAATGGGAGAGATAGTTCTGATATCAGAGCAATGCAACCAAGAACCATATGAGCCCAGCCGTGTGTTTTATCCCACCCTGTCATTCTCTCTCCAGCGTTCAGTCCTTGTTCCTTGTGGGCAGAGTGACTGATTAGTGCTGGTGGTTCTGTGGCTGGACCTGGGCTCAGAATCCCCTGTTCCCTCCCTGCAGACGGAGCTGCACGTCACACGCAGAAAAAAACGCCTGCATGCGCACGCACAGACACTGGCATACAGCCTTTACAGCAGAAGGATCAC
>JAGXOD010000017.1:1480000-1485000 GCA_020368025.1 Brachyhypopomus occidentalis
AAGTCTCAGGAGAGGAAGACAAAGATGAAAACAAAACAAATAAATAAAAGCCAAAGAGCAGAGAGAGACGGTAGAGTGAGACACACACGACACTCAGTGCAGGAACTCACACAACCAATCACACAGAACTGGCCCAAAACACAAACACCACCACCCCAAACGACACTGCAGTGCAGGAAGGGTCAGGGTAACGCTGCCTTCACGACAACCAATCATCTCACAGAACTGGCCCAAAACCATCCTAAACACCACCTCCCCAAACCCTCCCAAACACCACCTCCCCAAACCATCGCAAAACACCGCCTCCCCAAACCCTCCCAAACACCGCCTCCCCAAACCCTCCCAAACACCGCCTCCCCAAACCATCCCAAACACCGCCTCCCCAAACCATCCAAACCATCCCAAACACCGCCTCCCCAAACCATCCCAAACACAGCCTCCCCAAACCATCCCAAACACAGCCTCCCCAAACCCTCCCAAACACCACCTCCCCAAACCATCCCAAACACCGCCTCCCCAAACCATCCCAAACACAGCCTCCCCAAACCTTCCCAAACACCACCCAAACCATCCCAAACACCGCCTCCCAAAACCATCCCAAACACCATATGTGTTTATTCTAAAGAAAAGCTGCATTTTATGAATCTGAAAAAGCTTTAGATGACCAGCATGTCCCTACACAATCAGAAACATCACAGCGTCACACAGAGTTACAGACAAAATGAAATCTGAGAAAAATCAAAATGTATTTTTGTCCACAAATTTAGTACTGAGTGAAATAAAACAAAAAGTGTACAAAATGTCTCAATATTTCACCACTGTTGTTCCTACCCATTTTTAATAGCAGTGTTAACAGGGTTAAGTCCTCTTTCCTAAAGACAGGAGAGGGAGCACACGTGTGCTGTTCATCACTCCTAAAGACAGGAGAGGGAGCACACGTGTGCTGTTCATCACTCCTAAAGACAGGAGAGGGAGCACACGTGTGCTGTTCATCACTCCTAAAGACAGGAGAGGGAGCACACGTGCGCTGTTCATCACTCCTAAAGACAGGAGAGGGAGCACACGTGTGCTGTTGATCACTCTGGGAGAGGGCAGAGGTCAGACCTCCACACGTTTACTCACTGCCTCCTATACATTGCGATCTCTTCTTGTTATGGATTTAAAAACAGACACTTATGAAAGCTGTGATTGATGAAAACACAGACAGCACCGTACTGAGCTCCAGTGTGGGCCTCTAACAGCACAGACACACAGCACAGACACACAGCACACCAAGGCCTGTTCTGCTCACAAGCAGGGAGAGGGAGAGAGAGAGAGGGAGCGAGAGGGAGAGAGAGGGAGAGAGAGAGAGAGAGAGAGAGCAGGAGAGAGAGAGGCAGGGAGAGAGAGAGAGGGAGAGAGGGAGGAGAGAGAGAGAGAGAGAGAGAGAGAGAGAGAGAGAGCAGGGGAGAGAGAGAGGGAGGGATCCAGAGAGACTCCCCGACCTGTTAGAGCACAGAGACTACTACACACTCACAGCACAATACGTCATGGCACAGTAAGAGGGACAGGGAGTGATCATATCTCACTCACACACACACACACACACACATGTCTCTGATGTATGTGTATGCAAATATACATATGGTTTCCCTTCTTACCCCCTTATGTGTTTAGTATTTGATTACAACTACAGATTTTGTTATTTAATTAGGCAAATGTATGTATGTGTATGTAAATATAACTATTATTTTTTGTTTGTTTGGCTTGTTTTTTTTTTTTTCCCCACTCATGTATTTATTTATTCCTTAACAATTGTTCTGCAGTGTGTAGAGCTGTGAGCTGAACTGTTATCTGTTCAGTGTTATTAGTATTGTAAGTGTTCCGGCTTTGGCAATACAAATGAAGCAATATTTGTCATGCCAATAAAGCACATTGAATTGAGAGAGAAAGAGGGAGAGAGGGAGAGAGACAGGGAGAGGGACAGGGAGAGAGAGAGAGAGACAGGGAGACAGAGAGAGAGAGAGAGAGAGAGAGAGGGGGGGAGAGAGAGAAGTAGCACTAGTTATGTACCTTTAAACCACTACACTCTAGTTTACAGGGATTCCCTGCTGTAGGTCTTATGGGACTCAATTCCATTAGAACATAGAGAAACTATACACAGTACATCCAGAAAGAAACACGAACACACACACACACACACACACACACACACACACCTGCATTTCCTTTCAGGAAGCATGCTGAGCTGATTAAGTCCTCATATTTCTGCCACACTCTATCACCTCCCTCATCCTCTCTGTACACACTCTCCGTACACATTCTCCTTACACACTCTCCTTACACACTCGCATACATCCCTACACACCTCTGTGCACACAACCTCCACACATCCATGCATAGACTCACCAAAAACTTATGCACATACACTTATACAGACCCCCACACACACCTGTTCACCTCCATACACTCCCTTGAGACCTAACTCTCCACCTCCCTCACCTCCTCCACCTCCCCTCCCCTCACCTCTTCCCGTCCACGTCTTGCTGTCTCTTTGTGTCCCTTCACTGTATCCCGCCTGTATGTGTGTGTATATGGGTACATATGTCTAGGTGTGTACACACATTCATGTGTGTAAGAATATTTGTCTGTGGGAGTACGTGTGTGTGTGTGTGTGTGTGTGTGTAGCGGTGGGATGAAAGAGAGGAGCAGGGCGTTTCATGTGCATCCCCCTCTCCTCTCCACCAGCTCCATCCCTCCCTCTGCCCATCCATCCACCCATCCGCACCCAAAAGCACTACAGGAGTCATTTATCAGGCAACAACACAACCCCCTGATAAAGGCCCGTGTGTGTGTGTGTGTGTGTTCCGCGTGTGTGTCTGTGCTGACCCAAAGTTAGTGCAGCTTAAAAAACAAAAACAAACATAAGGAAAAGAAAAAAAAAACTATGAAATGAATGTGTACAAATGGGGTTTGAACAGGAGCCCCAACAACACAGGAGACAAAGCCAAGAGGAAGGACGCTGTAGAAGAGGGTAAAGGTCAAGGTTCATACAGCCTAAACTAGCCACACTGCATCATACCATCCAAACACAAACACAGTACCAGGAGGTCATGTTAACACACAGTGAAGCGACACAAATGAACTGCAAAACACCAAATGTGCTGTAGTTGGAGGAAACATCCACCAACATCAGACAAGAAGCAAACAAAACCACAACCCCCCCGTATGAGCGAGAGTGAGTGAGAGAGAGTGAGAGAGAGAGAGAGAGAGAGAGAGAGAGAGAGAGAGAGAGAGAGAGAGAGAGAGAGAGAGAGAGAGAGAGAGAGAGAGAGAGAGAGAGAGAGAGAGAGAGAGAGAGAGAGAGAGAGAGAGAGAGAGAGAGAGAGAGAGAGAGAGAGAGAGAGAGAGAGAGAGAGAGAGAGAGAGAGAGAGAGAGAGAGAGAGAGAGAGAGAGAGAGAGAGAGAGAGAGAGAGAGAGAGAGAGAGAGAGAGAGAGAGAGAGAGAGAGAGAGAGAGAGAGAGAGAGAGAGAGAGAGAGTGAGTGAGAGAGAGAGAGAGAGAGAGAGAGAGTGAGAGAGTGAGAGAGAGAGAGAGTGAGAGAGAGAGAGAACGTGAGAGAACGTGAGAGAATGTTAACTGTTCAGGAAATTACTTTTAATATTTTGACAATTTTTTAACGACGAGTCCTGGGAAAAGGTTTAATTAAAATGACAGACAAGGCCCAGATCAAGTCCCTACTGCACATACTCAGTAAATATGCTGTTAATTTGTTAGTGACAAAAGACACACACACACAAACACACACACAACACACACAACATGCAGGGTTAATTTACCAAGCAAAGCCAGGTCAGTAGCAGAGTTAGTAACGTCATCCTCCATCAGACAGGAGGTCACTGGCTCATCGTCCTCCGCCCAGCCAGTGACACTGTCATCGGGGGACACTGCCGTTGGCTCTTCATCACCCCCTTCTTCCTCCTCATCCATTATGTCTAAAAACACAGAAATGAGGAATCCAACAAAAAGAAACCAGGACAGAGAAGAGGACAAAGGTCACGGAGCGTCGCAGGACATCTCTACCTGGAGCAGGACAGTTCCATACCACACACACACCACACACACCACAGACTCACCCACACCACTGACACCCCCACACCACAGACACACTCCCACACCACACACCCCCACACCACAGACACACTCCCACACCACACACCCCCACACCACAGACAGAGACGGACACGTGGACCAAACAAAGACCCACACTCATCACAGGCAGACGTACAGACTCACACAGTCACTACAGACCCATAAACCCACCCTCACTCCCACCACTGACACACACACAGACTGGCACAAAGAACACAGACAGACCAACACTCGTAAAAATTAAAGACAAATAAAACACATGATCAGAGGGACAAGACAGACAGACAGACAGACAGACAGACAGACAGACAGACATTAATATCGAAAGACACAGGCTCACAAGGCAGAAATAGAAGAGCAAAAGACACAGCTAGAAACTGCAATTCCCTCACACAGGTTTTAATTTACTCTCCATGATAGTGTTTCACACATGCACATGCATGCACACACACACACACACACACACACACACACACACACACACGCAGCGGGACCAGAGCTAAAGTAGGTAAAGCTAATTAAAAATCTGCACGGTGTTGGAGTTGGAAAAGTTTTGCGGGCAAGCATTTCACTCTATGCAGCTTCAGTACCCTCAGAATTACAGCTGTGTGTGTGTGTGTGTGTGTGTGTGTGTGTGTGTGTGGGATTATGCGTTCTGCACTGCAGACCTTGTGCATCAAGCCTATAGCATTTCCCTGCAACCCGATTTTTAATGAGTTCTACAATTAGCAGAATTCAACAACCAGAAACACCAAATAAACCCAGAAATGCCCCCCCCCCCATCTCCCTCCCCCTGTCCCAGCAGCCCCTCCCCCTGCCCAGGCAGCCCCTCCCCCCACGTTGAAGCTGACTCCGCCCACCCAGTGTTC
>JAGXOD010000017.1:1490000-1540000 GCA_020368025.1 Brachyhypopomus occidentalis
TATGGGACCCTATGGGACCGTATGAGACCCTATGGGACCCTATGGGACCCTATGGGACCGTATGAGACCCTATGGGACCCTATGGGACCCTATGGGACCGTATGAGACCCTATGGGACCGTATGAGACCCTATGGGACCCTATGGGACCCTATGGGACCGTATGAGACCCTATGGGACCCTATGGGACCGTATGAGACCCTATGGGACCCTATGGGACCGTATGAGACCCTATGGGACCCTATGAGACCCTATGGGACCCTATTTGGACCATATGGGACCCTATGAGACCCTATGGGACCCTATGGGACCGTATGAGACCCTATGGGACCCTATGAGACCCTATGGGACCCTATGGGACCCATGACACTGTGTAGCCACTACGCCTGCGTAGCGCTGGCATGTGTGTGCTACACACACAGCCTGGTGACGCTGTCCAGAACACAGCAGGGCGCAGGGCTTCCTGGGGCTGCAGTGCTGATTCAGCAGGGCATGATGGGAGCTTTTAATTGGACCACATTCTGGTTAAATGAGACCTGGACCTGCTCAGCACTGGCCACACGCTACAACACCCGCCTACAGCAACCTCCTGTCCACCTCCCTCTCTCCCCCTCTCCACCTCCCCTCTCCCCCTCTCCACCTCCCCTCTCCCCCTCTCCACCTCCCCCTCTCCACCTCCCTCTCTCCCCCTCTCCACCTCCCTCTCTCCAACTCCCCCTCGCCCTCTAACTTTCTCTCTCTTTCTTTGTCTAACTTTCTCTCTTTCTTTCTCACTCTTTCTTTGACTAACTGTCTCTCTAATTCTCTCTCTCTCTCTCTCTCTCTTTAAGTGGCTCTTTTTTAATATGTTGAAGCTTGAAGTTTCAGTCTGGGCTTTCCAACTGGGCAAACAACACAGGAAGAGGGACACAGAGGGACAGAGAGGGACAGAGACAGAGGGGTAGAGGGACACAGAGGGAGAGAGAGGGACAGAGGGGTAGATGGACACAGAGGGACAGAGAAAGCAAATGCAAAAGGAAAACGACAGAAATAAATCAGGGAGAGAATGGCAGAGCAGAGAGAAAGATGTAAAGAAAGAGAGAGAAGAGGGGGATGGAGGGAAAGAGAAAGAATGGGAGAAAGAGGGAGAAAGCGAGGCAGGCAGATCAGTTGGCCTTCATGGTTCTGGGGATAACGAGGTCATCAAAGAGGAAACGTCCTTCAGGAAGAGGGAGAGGCAGAGGGCGGCAGGGAGGACAGGGGCTGTTCCTGGCTACAGGAAGCACTGGAGGTGGCAGAGACACGACACTCTGCTGCTGCTGGGGCAGGTTCCAGGCCGGGGGACTGAGCCGTGTCCCGTAGCCCGCGCAGGGGCCCGTGTGCTGGGGCAGGGGGTCGTGACGGCCGCCCCCGTCTGGCTCGCTGCTCTTTTGGAGGAGGCCTGGAGGTTGGAGGGTGGGAGGGGGCTGGCGGGGCCGGGCGAGCCAGAGGAGGAGGCGCTCGGCTGGGCACACACACAGGCACGGGGCCCTGACGGGCCACAGTGGTGCCAGCCAGCCAGCCGCAGTGCCAGCCAGCGAACCGAGAGCAGATACATTTGTCATGACACAGTGAGTGTATTGGGAGGAGGGGACAGGGTGTCTGTGTGTGTGTGTGTGTGTGTGTGTGTGCACCCTCTCTCCCACTCTCACACGCACACATGTGAATTTCACAAATCTCTATCATCACAGGAACAGTGTAGGTAGAACCCCCCCCCCACACACACACACAATACTCACAGAAGGAATCAGGAATCAGACTCATTACAATACTCACAGAAGGAATCAGGGAACACACACAATACTCACAGAAGGAATCAGGAATCAGACTCATTCACACACACACACACACACACCAATACTCACAGAAGGAATCAGGAATCAGACTCATTCACACACACACACACACACACCAATACTCACAGAAGGAATCAGGAATCAGACTCATTCACACACACACACACACACACCAATACTCACAGAAGGAATCAGGAATCAGACTCATTCACACACACACACACACACACACCAATACTCACAGAAGGAATCAGGAATCAGACTCATTCACACACACACACACACACACCAATACTCACAGAAGGAATCAGGAATCAGACTCATTCACACACACACACACACACACACCAATACTCACAGAAGGAATCAGGAATCAGACTCATTCACACACACACACACACACACACACATCCTGGCTGGAATGCAGGTGTATATTTGAGCAATAAACTCGATGTGTATCTTCCATCGTTAACATCAAAAACACTCTGATCTGATCTCTCCATCTGTGCCTCTTTGTCTTCCTTCATCATCCCTCGTTCATTTGCCTTCCCTACAGTTCCCCTCGTAGTGAGGAGGGAGAGGAGACACACACGGGGGGGAGAATCCTCACCTCCTGGTCCCCAAGCTTTCTACTGCTCTGCCTTACAAACACAGTTACATACTGTAGTGCAGTGGAAGCAGAGACAGGAGAGACGTAGAGAGAAGGAGAGAGAGAAGGAGGGAGGGACAGGGGCGATGAGGTGATGGAGAGATATGGAAAGACAGAAAGAAGGAAAGAAGGAAGAGAGGAGGAGGAAGAGAGGGGGAGAGGCTGAAGATGTTGAGGTGTGTTTCAGTGTGTAATGTGATGTTGAGGTGTCAACTTAAAATGCAACTAAGCAGGTAGGTATTGACTAACAGTGTCTCTGCTCCCAACCTGAGAGAGAGAACAGGGGGGGGAGGACACTGAGTCTTATCAGGGGGCTACAGATGGTGGTTCCGGATCAATACATTTGATAAAGAATTAAGAAGAAAACTGTACATGTTATCAAAGAAGTTGTACACGGCATAATTATGATTGTGCATGTGCGTGGGGTTGATATGGGGCTGTGCTGAAGTAGAGTGATTAATGGGGGAGATAGTCTAGAGACAGCTCACAGGCAAACAGCCCCACCCAACACCACCCTACACCACGCCCACCGGGGGAGGGGGGGGGGGTGTCCCACAAGCCATTTGGAGAGAGGGACTAAAAACATGGAGTGTGGCAGTGATTACGGGACAGATGGAGGTGAGTGCACGGGTTGTAGCAAGAGATTTAAGCACAAATACATCTCTCTCTCACACACACACACACACAACAACACACACCTATACACAGAGGGAGTGTTTGGTAAGAATGGCCTATAATTCATCTTCAGTGTTGGAGTTAGTGAGGGAATGAATGTGTTTAGAAGGTGAAAGAGTGTGTAACATTACACTAAACAAGCTTATTAAGATCTCCATTACCATACAGCCTGAGGCTACTATAGCACGCACACACACACACATCTACAGCGCACATACACACCTCTACAGCGCACACACACACATCTCTACAGCGCACATACACACTTACAGGTATGTCTCTGTACTGGCAATGTTCTCCCTCCCTCCCTCCCTCCCTCCCTCTCTCTCTCTCTCTCTCTCTCTCCATCTCCCTCCCTCTCTCCCTCTAACACACAACACCAATGTTTGCAGCACACAGGGAAACAGGTCAAACAGGAAAACTCCAGTTCCAACAACTTTATAAGATGAGATAATTGGACAGCAGGAGAGCCTGCGCAAGAGTACACACACACACTCACACACTCTCTCTCACACTCACACACACACATTCTCTCTCACACTCACACACTCTATCTCTCACATATAGTGATACTGGAACATATAACTAAATTTTTCAACTTAAAATTCTCACACATGAATTCATACATGAGCATGTGTGCACACACCTAGGACGGACAAAAACACACACACACACACACACACACACACACCTAGGACAAACAAACACACACACACACACCTAGGACAACACATACACATCGTGTCTTATCTAAGACCAGAATGAACTGTGCACACAAGCCCACTTAATGTGTTAATAACTTACAGTTAATATGTACAATCCACCTTCTACCATTAAACTGCTCTGCCTGCAATATACACAGGCTACAGTCTCTCTCTCTCTCTCTCTCTCTCCCTCTCTCTCTCTCTCTCTCTCTCTCTCCCTCTCTCAAGTCTACTGCGGAATTAAACCACATCTCATCAAAATGAACATTCACTCTACTGTTCTTAAAACTTTCATCCTTCACACTGTATTCCTAGGATACTACTTAGTTACAGGCGTGTGTTTGTAGGAGCACGTGTGTGACAGAGGGAGGTGCAGCCGCAGAGACGGACAGCTCCAGCTAGTACCAACAGCAGGACGAGGGCTTCTCCCTGCAGCCTGTGGCACCCAGGCTGAGCCCGAGGGAACCGGAGGGGCCGCACTTCAAACATCTGCACATCATCACTCTCCTCTGCCCTGTCTTCTTCTGCCGCCCTTTGTTTATGTTGAATAGCGTTTTAACAACCTTGTTCTTTCACTTACTAGGGTTTCTTGGTTTGGCAAAAAATGTAATTTACAGCCAATCGTGCCAATAAGGCGCCGCTGAACTCAACTGAACAGAGAGGGAGAGAGAGAGAGAGGAGAGAGAGAGAGAGAGAGAGAGAGAGAGAGAGAGAGAGAGAGAGAGAGAGAGGGAGAGAGAGGGAGAGAGAGAGAGAGAGAGAGAGAGAGAGAGAGGGAGAGAGAGAGAGAGAGAGAGAGAGAGAGGAGAGAGAGAGAGGGAGAGAGAGAGAGAGAGAGAGAGAGAGAGAGAGGGAGAGAGAGAGAGAGAGAGGGGAGAGAGGGGAGAGAGAGAGAGGGGAGAGAGAGGAGAGAGAGAGAGCGGGGGTGGACAGAGGTAGAGAGAGAAAGAAAGAGAAAGAGAAAGAATGAAAGACTGGCTGAGTGAAATAAAGCAACAAGAGGGAAAAGGAAAAAAATCCATGTAGATGGGGGAGTGATGACTTGATCAGAGAACACGGCTTGATTGGAGAGGGTCTCTCACTCACTCACTCACTCACTCACACTAACCCTTTGATCTCTGCACACTCTGATTCTCTCTCTCTCTTACCCTCTTCCCCCCCCCACCCAGTCCAACCCCCCACACCATCAAGTCCAGCTGAGTGGATAACCAACTCTGTTTCATTAGCCAAATGCTCCCTCGGGAAAAGATTTCAAGTCAAGCAAAGAGGGGGAGACAGAGAGAGAAAAGACCCCACCGGACCCCACAAACACAGTTGGGTGGATGGTGGGGGTTCTGACTGCTGTGAGCTGCTCTGGTGGGCAGAGAGGAGGAGTCTCTCAAGTGAAGGAGTAAATGCCCTTGGGCGTCTGTACGCGTACGGTGGCCTAAGTGGGTCACTCAGGGACAGACCTGAACCAAAGCATCAGAATTTGTGAATCTAAAGATGTGAATGTCCAAACAGGGCAGATCCACCTGTTGCCTGTGTTAGAGGCCAGATCCACATCCTACCACCGTATCCATGCACACGCCTCTCACATGCACACTCCTCTCACATGCACACTCCTCTCACATGCACACGCCTCTCACATGCACACTCCTCTCACATGCACACGCCTCTCACATGCACACGCCTCTCACATGCACACTCCTCTCACATGCACACGCCTCTCACATGCACACGCCTCTCACATGCACACTCCTCTCACATGCACACGCCTCCCACATGCACACGCCTCTCACATGCACACGCCTCTCACATGCACACTCCTCTCACATGCACACGCCTCTCACATGCACACTCCTCTCACATGCACACGCCTCTCACATGCACACTCCTCTCACATGCACACTCCTCTCACATGCACACTCCTCTCACATGCACACTTTTCTCACATGCACACTCCTCTCACATGCACACTCCTCTCACATGCACACTTTTCTCACATGCACACTCCTCTCACATGCACACTCCTCTCACATGCACACTTTTCTCACATGCACACTCCTTTACAGCGTAAACATGTCTGCCCTGAGAGTCTCTCACTCAGCATTATGGTGTGGATTACATCAATAATTACACTCAAGCCTATTCTACTTTTGCCATAACTTAGTTATAACCGTACAGTTGATTGGTATGTATCAATAGAAAAGAAGTATGTATGTAGAAAAGAAGTTGGACCGGTACAAAAGCAAGATTTAGGGGAATGCATGCCCCCCCCACCACACACACACAGGGAGGCCACTGGTCTGAGTTCAAAGGTTTGTTCTGACAGCAAGGGTCATACCATCTCTCAAAAGTCACTTCACTTCAGAGAGCGAGAGAGAGGGAGAGAGAGAGGGAGAGAGAAAGAGGGAGAGAGAAAGAGAGAGAAAGTGAGAGAGGGAGAGAGAGAGAGAGAGAGAGAGAGGAGAGAGAGAAGAGAGAGAGAGAGAGAACACAGGAAGGGGAGGTGACTTGTTAAGATGAATCAACCAGTCCAATTAAACTAATCATGACGAGCCATTGAGCACAAAGAACATCACCTGGAATCTGCTCCCCCCTCCCCCCGCCCTCTCCCCCTCCCTCCTTCTCTCCCCCCTCCCTCCCTCCCTCCCTCCCTGTCCTCCCTCTTCTCCCCCTCCCTCCTCCCCCCATATTTCCCCTCCCCCTATTCTTTCGCTATCACCCCCCCTTCTTCTCTCTCTCTAATTACCCTGGCCATGGTTGTGTGAAATTACCCCTCTGATCAGCTCCAGGTTCAAAAGCTCAGGACCAGTAGCTCCCTGCCCCACCATTTAGCCCATTACACAAAAACCCTTACCTCCTTTCTGCCCATCTATCCATCCTGCCTCCCCCCCACTTCCTACTTTCTGCCCTTCCATCCATCCTGCCTCTCCCCTCTTCCATTTTAGGAGCAGCACAGTAAAGGAAGGAGAAAATAATAAAGTCTGGATGTACATTCTGGAATTTAGAGGACGGCATGTGTGAACATGTGTGTGTGTGTGTGTGTGTGCGTTCCTGGGTGTGTGATGGATTAAGGCACTTGACTTAATGATCATTAATTACTAATTACTGCCCATGGCAGTGTGTGTGTGTGTGTGTGTGTGTGTGAACACAGAGTTCATCACTCTAACAGATAGTGAAGGTCACCTACCTGCTGCCACCAGGACCAGAACAGAACCTTCATACTGTTATGCCACACACACATGACTACCGGCCCACAGCCACTCACACGATGGCACCAAACCCCACACACACCCAGAGGGACCCTGAACCTAACGCTGATCCTAACCCAAACCCGGACCCTAACTCGGACCCTAACATACATTTCACATAACATGTCCAAAAATGGAACTTTCAGTTTTTGAGAGGAAAACGCCTCAATAATTTATCCACAAAATACGTAAAATAAACAAATAAAAATACACTAAAATACCAAGATTTACACACATAAATAAAACAAATGTAGACTTTGTTTAATTTATTGTCCTGAACTGGACAGCATGGATGCAAAAGTGATGTCATGATGATGAAAAAGAAATGATGTCATGATGATGCTCTGAGTGGAAGCGTGTCATGGTTTCTGTGAGAGACATCACGTTGCCATATTGCAATCTGTGATTTTCATCCCAATTGGAATTAGTCCTCCACAGTGAGAAAACACACACACACACACACACACACGTGATCACTAGGGGGTTGTGGTGCACACGTGCCCAGAGGTGCCCGGCACCTGGGGGGGCAGTTGGGGTTAAGTGCCCTGCTCAAGGGCCTTGGAAGCAGACAGGAGTGTGCGGAAGCAGAGCTGCAGTGTCAAAGCAGCTAAAAAACACTTATGGAACTGATTGACATGGATGAAAACCGCTCTCAGTGGTGGAGGACAGTTGATGTCAAAGGCTAACAGAGCATATTGTGTCTCAGCAGTGGCTAGTTGATCCTCGTTTTCAAATAAAAACAAAACAAACACAATCCCCCCTCCAGCTCGTCAGCTGTGCGGTTTGGTGTTGGGGCCTGTGTGTGGTTTGGTGTTGGGGGCCTGTGTGGTTTGGTGTTGGGGCCTGTGTGGTTTGGTGTTGGGGGTCTGTGTGGTTTGGTGTTGGGGGTCTGTGTGGTTTGGTGTTGGGAGTCTGTGTGGTTTGGTGTTGGGGCCTGTGTGGTTTGGTGTTGGGGCCTGTGTGGTTTGGTGTTGGGGGTCTGTGTGGTTTGGTGTTGGGAGTCTGTGTGGTTTGGTGTTGGGAGTCTGTGTGGTTTGGTGTTGGAGTCTGTGTGGTTTGGTGTTGGGAGTCTGTGTGGTTTGGTGTGGGGCGTGTGTGGTTTAATGTTGGGGCGTGTGTGGTTTAATGTTGGGGCCTGTGCATCTCCTTCATCCCCTCCCCCATCCTCTCCCTCACACGCAACGCTCCGCCTCATAATTCAATTAGCGTCGCTCACGCACACGCGTGTTCACTTTCGGGGACATGTGTGTCTTGAAGGGCCCACCCGCGATGTGAGATAGTGCTCTCACACCTCCCCCAAGCTCCTCTAATCAAAACAAGAAATCGCGTAATCTAATCTAAATCGCTCTCAATTATCAGCGCGCCAAACCGTCGTTCTCCCCCCTGATCAATGTTTTCTATTAAAAAAAAAAAAAAAAAAAAAAAAAAAAAAAAGTGAGACGATTCAGTGTCCTGCCGCACTAGCACAGCTGGGGCTCATTAGAGATGCTGTCCTTGGGAGAGGAACGCGTCAGAACACCAGCCCTGGAGAGCATCGTGCTCACGGCTAATCTAGCGAACCGTGCACACATCTGTCCTTTACCAACTTGCAAAGGACTCTGGGTAAGCAAAGAAAGAGCAGCGGAAGAGAATAGGAAATAGTAGGGAAAAGGGTGACCTCCCAGTCACAGGTTTGAAGGTTAGTGTTACTGTCTGTTATGGCTAACCCCGCCCCTTCTGTGAAGCTCCGCCTTAATTCATGCATGCCCCTCTCCCTTTTCTCCACCCATTAGCCTGGGCATGAGCTGCACTCTACAGCTTCAACATCAACTCAGCCTAATATGTGAACTTTAATTTATTTAAAACTCTCATGCACATTTACATATTGTTTGCACATGAGAAAAAAGTTCTTTCCTGAATAATGTAAATGTTCATGATGTAAGTGAAAAATAATCTGGATGAAGTTCATTCATTACTTTACTTAAGACATTATTTTTTAAAGTCGTGCTGTCCTGAGTGTATGTCTGTGTGTGTGTGTGTGTGTGTGTGTGTGTGTGTGTGCAAAGGCCATTCGGTGTGTATTCACCGAATTCGGCCTTAAGACGCATGAAGCCCAAACGTCTGACATCTGTGACCTTCAACCCTCTGGAAGGTCCTGAGGTTTGCGTACAGCGTCTAGAGCCTTATGACTGATGACTGTGTGTACTGGAAAATCAACAGAACACAGATGACATGCAATATGCCTGGAAATCAATCTGGCTGTGCTGTTACACATTTTCTTTGTAGTTGTTTCTTTGTAGACCTTGGACAAGATTATAAAAGAGTTTTAATATTTATTAAATATTTTATTTTATTATATATTTTATTATATATTATATGTACAGCACGTCTGTGAAAAGCGTTATATAAATAAAACGTAGTGATGTATGTCTGACAGTAGCACGGTTATTTCACTATTCTAACATTATTGGTTGCTAAGCAGCACCTGTCATGTTCCCTAACTAGCTTTTCTGACAGAACTCAGGACAGTGTAGAAGCTGTTTTACTTGTGCTACAGTATTTCCTTTTCAATAATAATACTACTAATAATAATGCTAATAATAATAATGTGAATGTGCAGCTCCATGTTGACGCTCACATGCTACCTCACGAAGGTGCGGGTGACTGTTCTGGGTGCGCAGCTAGCCAAGTGTTGCCCAGTGTTGTTATGGTGATAGCAGGTGTACCAAGACCCTGGGGGGCACGGTGGAGTGTGGAGGAGAACACTGCCTCCTGCCTCTGTACGCACTAACCAAGAGGTGAAGGGGGCATCTGCCCTGCCCCCTTTATACAACACCAATCAGATGCTGTTCCACATCTGGAGCTTCAGACATTAATGTGGAAGTCATCACAGACTGAAGCTAGACTGAATTTCAGCAAGTATCCATGAATACAATGTTGGTGAGAGCATTGAAGTTATTGATTGCTGATCACTGATATGCCAGGCAGACACACAGACGCCATCATGTGGAGATTAGCTAGGACGGAGAGTTGTGAGTGTAGTGATGGAGTTCTTAGCAGGAGCTGATCTGTGCGGTTCTCCTCAGTGGACCAGAGAACCCCCCCCCCCAGCCCAGAGAGAGAAACCAAACTATTGAAAGGCTGCAGTAGACCCCAGGGGAGCAGGGCAGTAGAACCCAGGGGTGTGGGGCAGAAGATCCCAGGGGTGTGGGGCAGTAGCTCATCTGTGTAAACAGGAGCCACCCTCCTCCCCTAGGCACCCAGGAAAGCCCACGCCAGCTAACGCAGAAATGTTATCTGGCCTCAGGACCCAAGTGCTAGGGCAGCTAGCTAACGATCGATCCACCTATCTGGGAGCACCAGTGCCAATAATGAGAGTTTGTGCCCTATATTGTGTGTGTGTGTGTGTGTGCTAAAACTAGCAGACTATCCAGGAGCACAGACTCATCATACTGTGCTAAGCTCTGACCTCCAGTGTCATCCTACACTCACAAGAGCCCTGAGCAGCACAGCTTGGTGGTTGGTGATGACGCTCAGTTATGCTAGTATGAATAACAGAACTTGGGGTCAAAGCACCTACCCAGAACCCTCCTGTGATGACCAGTGTATCCTGCTGGCACCAGCGAGAACCATCAGTCTGTCCCAGTGATCCTTTCCCAACACTCAATCTCACATCTTTACCACATGGCCGGCCCAGATGTGTTCGGAGGGGGAAACATTACAGACTGAAGCTGCTGACGTAAACTCATGCTCACGACATCACTGTGCGTCTCACGCACGCACGCACGCACGCACGCAGGAACAATAGCTGTTGACTCACGTTGGTGAGGTGCGGAGGCCGGGAGGTTGGGGAGGTGGCACTGGGGAGAGCTTTGTTCTTGGCCTTCAGAGCAGCATCCCGGCGCGCCTGTTCCAACAGGAGGCGGGCTCTCTCCTTAAGCTCCTCCTGCCGTGACTGCACCTTCTGAAGGAGAAGGGAGAAAGGACCTTGTCAATCAAGAACCAGGCCAGCGTCTGATTGGTCATCAGGATAACGAACTACGCATAAAAGATCAGGGAGGAGCAGATTCTTAACGCACTACCGGGTCAAAATACGATGGATCAATAGTTTAGATATTTGAAAAAAACGCACTTTTTTTTTTAAATAAATTTTTCACCTGTGAGGCTGGGGCTACCTTCTCCTCGCTGGTGCTCGATGAAAGGACAGGTGAGATGTTCTAAGGGGGGAAAAAGAAATAAGTAGCCGATATATATATATATATAAAAACAAACAAAACAAAAAAAACAAAGAAAATAGATGAAAGGAATTAATTTCAAAAATCGTTCAAGATCGTTTATCACTTCAAAGTTCTGACACGTTACTGCACTGTGAGAGCAGCTGGTTGGCTGAAGTTTTCGGCAGTTTTCAGCACTTTGCTGTGATTTGTGGCGAGGCAGCGAATTCTGTCAACGCCATGGAGATAAAGCACCTCTCGCACATGACTGACACACCATCAGCGAGAATAACACAGGTAATCTTGCACAGGGCAAAGCAAACACACACACGCAAAAACATACACATGCGCACTCACACACGGCGCGAGACAAGACAAAAAAAAAAAAAAAGTGCAATCAAACTGTCGCCACGGCAACATCAACCTCCATCTATCAAACGGGAGGAACTGGTGCAACGTCACAGAGTTCCAAAACAAAAATGACAACAATCCTAAACGTGGGACATTTGCACAGAGAGACTGGCAGGACGGAAGAGGGACGCGCGAGCGTGGCAGTGGCTTGGCTGGAGTGAGAGTGTGTGTGCGTGTGTGTGTGTGTGTGTGTGTGTGCAGGGCAGAGATAAATAAGGGCGGCGAGAGGCAGGGAGCTGTAGAGATGAGGGCGGCTGCTGAAGCGTGTCCAGCCTCAGGCAGGTGGAATATTGCACACAGCACACGCAGCATAATGACACGTCAGGTTGACTGGCGAACGCTGCTCTCTCCTCTCTGCACAACAGCCGGCAAGGCAAAAAATAAACCCAATAACACTAAATATTAGGCGGGGAATGACAGGAAGAGAGGGGGTGATAGGAGCGGCGTGTTAGGGCTTCGTAATAGAGGTTTGGAGTGTTTGAAGGTAGGTGGGTGTGTGCGTTTATCTGTGCGCTTGTGTGTTTGCATATATTGGGCTGTGCGGATCTCTGTCGGCGCCCCGGATTTCATGCATATGTGATTTATCGCCATGTATCTGACGCTTGTGTTTATGATGGGAATGTATTTACCTGTGTGTGTATTTGACGGCCCCTTTGCGTGTGACTGATGGTTGCGGGTTTACATGTGCGCACACATGGGTAACAGTTTGTAACCGGTGCATGTGTGTGTGCACCACACTAACGTGTAGCTTCATGTGTCTGTGTCTGGCCTGTGTGTGTTTAATGCGATATAATGCTGTTTATCACGCAATATTGTTGTACGTAAAGTTTCACGGGTATGCATGCGACATAATTGTATTCACCTGTGTATTTACCTGTGTGTGCGTAATGGGCGTGTCCGTATGATTAGCTGGGAGCAGACGGTCAGGTGGACTGTCCATCAAGGCGTTTCTGGTCGTCTTACTCAGGTCTACTTCCCTGCTATAGGTGGGCTTCAGTCTGTGCTGGTGTGGAAGGGCGGAGCCAGTGCGCTGTATGGGTGACCCGCCCTCTGAAGCCCCGCCCCTCGCCTCACTGGCCCACAGCTTGTGCTGCTGCCCTCTAGTGGCCGGAGGCGCGCCTGCTTCTCTCCTGCTCTCTGCATGGCCAGGTGGCCTCGCTGTATCCATCAGGTCCGCCTTTGGGAGTTTTTTCATCTCTGGAGCAGAGGGTTGAGAGGAGGAAGCGTTGGCCATGGTGCGGGGAGCGGCTCTAGGAGGCCATTCCGACGCTGACGTAGAGGAAATGGAGGCGGGGCTACAAGTTGGCAAAGGCGGGTCCCCGCCCGATAGCACCGCCCCCACTGAGGTAACAAAATCATGTCCGCCCCTGACTGATGCCCCGTCTGGCTCCGCCCCCTCCTTGTGACCCCCGTTGATTGGCGGTTTGAGCGTCTCGTTTTGGTGGAGATCCTTGTTGAGCTCAGCGTAGAACTTGTCCTGGTCGATGGAGCTCTCGGTGTCGGTCTCAAAGTCGCCCACTTTGTAGGTGGTTCGGCTGCTGTTGGCCTCGATCTGGACGACGTTGAGCTCCTCCCCGCTGAAGTGCGCGCGGATCTGGTACAGGTACGTCATCACCGTCAGCTTGTCCGGAATCGCCAGGAGAACCATGTCTGCAGGCTCCAGCAGACGGGAGATGCCCAGGCTGGCAAAGCCATCGTACGCCTGGGAACACACACACACATCTGTAACATCAATCCAGAGGCTTCATGAGGTATTAGAGAAAACACACACACAGACGCACATGAACGCTGTGTTTCCTGCCCACTGTGGATGGTCTCTGAAGGCAATCAACAAATTCCCAGCCAAGCTAAGTGGCACTTAACACCTGGGGGCACCCGGACCAAGATGTTAAGTGGTACTGAACACCTGGGGGCACCCAGACCAAGATGTTTAGTGGTACTGAACACCTGGGGGCACCCGGACCAAGATGTTTAGTGGTACTGAACACCTGGGGGCACCCAGACCAAGATGTTTAGTGGCACTTAACACCTGGGGGCACCCGGACCAAGATGTTTAGTGGCACTTAACACCTGGGGGCACCCGGACCAAGATGTTTAGTGGTACTGAACACCTGGGGGCACCCAGACCAAGATGTTTAGTGGCACTGAACACCTGGGGGCACCCGGACCAAGATGTTTAGTGGTACTGAACACCTGGGGGCACCCGGACCAAGATGTTTAGTGGTACTGAACACCTGGGGGCACCCGGACCAAGATGTTTAGTGGCACTGAACACCTGGGGGCACCCGGACCAAGATGTTTAGTGGTACTGAACACCTGGGGGCACCCGGACCAAGATGTTTAGTGGTACTGAACACCTCCCGGACCTAGATGTTTAGTGGTACTGAACACCTGGGGGCACTCGGACCAAGATGTTTAGTGGTACTGAACACCTGGGGGCACCCGGACCAAGATGTTTAGTGGTACTGAACACCTCAGCATAACTGAACCAAGCTGTCAAACGGATCCTGAAAAGCCGCTACAGTGGTGGCAGAGATGGAACACATTGCCTGGAGGTTCCTGAGATGGTAAACCCGTATTAAGGTATAAGGCTGAGGGAAGAGTGTGTGCTGTATGACCTGTGAGGGAGACGGTTAACGCTACAGAGGGAGGGTAGAGGGGGCAAGCAAAGGGTGTAGGGAGGAAGATGTAGGGTGGAGGGTGTAGAGCAGAGGGTGTAGGACGGAGTGTGTAGAGTGGAGGGTGTAGAGTGGAGGGTGTATAGTGGAGGGTGTAGGGCAGAGGGTGTAGAGTGGAGGGTGTAGGGCGGAGGGTGGAGGGTGTAGGGCAGAGGGTGCAGCTGTGCTCAGGCATGACTAGATTCGGAATTAGACAAGCAGGGATCGGTGGACGGATGCGGGCGGAGACAGGTAATGTCAAGGATGGTTCTCCCCGATAAGAGCTCGATATGAAGAAACACTAAACTAATCCCTCCTCAGTCTTATCACACACACACATCTCTCTCACCACCCACCCCACTCTCTCCCACCCCACACACACACACACACACACACACACACACAGCTCCATTCTCTCACCCATCACTCTCTCTGTCTATCAAGTGTAATTGCACTGATTTGTCCTGATGTGAAATACAGGGAGATAATCAAATAGCTTAAAAAATAATAATAAAAAATAAATAAATAAATAAAATAAAAAAAAACTCATTTCTGGTCAGATATCGAGCGTGAATGTGAGCAGTGTGGGTATTATGGGTAAACCAAAAGACATTATCAGAAAAGAAAATGACTTTCGTCTAATTCATGAGTTGTGGAGGACACGCCTTTAGATTGCTTGTCTTTTGATCCCACTCACTCTCTCGCTGCCCACTCTGCTATCAGCCTGTGCATCAGTGCTGGCCTCCTGGTGCAGGTAATTCCAGAGTGTGGCTGAGAGACGCCCTTTGTCTCCATGTCTTTATCAGGGTCCCCTCTCTAGTGGCGTGAGCGGGGAACGGCTTGGCCCGTCAAAAACAAGCTTTCTCAATTTACAATTAATTACAACTTTCCTTTTGTAGGTGCCTCTTTGCCTTGATTTGTTTTGTTCTTTCTGTTGGCCAGAGGGAACTATGGGTAGGGCAGACAGGCACGAGGGCAGAGCGCGTGCGGTTACAGGCGTTTAGACGTCCCCCGCTCTCAATGCACAGAGATGGAATGAAAAGGGGAGCGAGAGAGAGAGAGAGAGAGAGAGAGAAAGGAGAGACAGAAGAGGTCTGATTGGGTTTCTAACACTTATTCACAGTGGTCAAGTGTGTTGGCATTATTCTCCTCTTACAAAGTACAGAGAGTGACAAGCACACATCTCAAAAGGGAAGAAAGAAGGTGGGGGGTGTGGGGGGGGGGGGGTGGGGGGGGTGTCAGGGTCTCATATTGCTTCCGATTCATCTGAGGTCACTGGTGAGAACAGCAGTGGTGATGTGTGTGAGAGTTTGGGCACTTGGAAAGAAGACTGCTAGGATCAGCTGAAGAGAGAGAGAGAGAGAGAGGTAGTGAGAGGGAGAGAGAGAGGGGTAGGGAGAGGGGGAGGGAGAAAGAGAGAGAGAGGGAGAGAGAAGGAGAGAGAGAGGGGGAGGAAGAGAGAGAGAGAGTCTTGCACTTTACAAAGTTCTTGTAATGAATCCAGGTTGTGATTTTAAACCACATCTCTCCAGTCACTATTGTGAAATCTGGTTTCTGGTCTTCAGCCAAACTGTCGTGTTCTCTCTTCATCTCCAATGATTTTTCCCCCCGTCAGTTTAAATGTTTTTTCTGTCCTGTCATGACCTCCTCGTCTCTTTGGGGTCCAGAGAAGTTCTGAGAAACATTTCCATCTTTGTAGACAAAAGCATCCTCAAAGAATCACTTTCTGAATGAAACTATTTGTTCTTTGTTTAATTATATCACCACAACTTTAGACCAAACCATACTAAACTTAGAGTGAATGTCTTTCATGATGGTGTGCTACTCTCTGACTTAAGGGATTCTGTGATTGCGTATCTCAGCTGCATCAATGTCATTGACGTCTTCTTGATGCTTCAGTGCGGTGACCCTGGCCTGATCCGGAGCACTGCGGAAGCTCCGTGGCTCGTGACGTTCTCTGATTCCAACAACCCGACACAGAATGCACAGCGATGACATTTAGGCAGTCTAATCAAAGCCTGGCCAGTTTAGTCGAGCTTCTGCTTACCACAACACTTTCACAAAGACTCACAAACGTCGTTGTCGAAAAGGTCAAATCTTCTGCCTCTCCAGGAATAGATCAGATATTTGACAGAAGCTGAAATGGCGTACCGTTGTGGAGACGGAAGCCCATTAAAAATGAAGCTGTTTGTGCTTTTAAAATGTTTCTGCAGGTTTGCTTTTTAAGATATGTTTGTAATATTGCAATATTAAATATCAAAACGTGAGTTCACTGTACATTAATCACCATTCCACTATAAGCCAAGCCTACAGTCTAACCCAATCACTGCGTATCATTTCTCTGCACCAAAATAGTTTGCACCAGTTTGACACTGGGAAACCAGTTCTGCTCACCGAGATACATTAACATACACCATTATAATCTTTACCATAAAAAGCAAACAGGCACAAAATCATTTTTTTTTCAAAATCATCAAAATCATCAGCACAAATGAATGACAAAAGATTGTATGTGATTTCTTTTCAAATGGACGACCAACTTCACGGAGTTAAAAAGCTTCTCATGATGACAGTAGTAAAAATCAGGCCCCAGTATCCTTTGCAAACCTTTCATCTGCAAAAAGAAAGCTCCTCCCTCTCTCTCCTCTCTCTCTCTCTCTCTCTCTCCCCCCTCATTCTCTCTTTCTCTCTCACACACACACACTACTGTGTGCTTAAAGACTTTGTTGAATGACTGACAGGCATCCATCACCATCACACACATTCACTCTTCCCACAAAGTTACCAACAAAAGTAACAAACGAACACACACACACACACACACACACACACACGCATTCAGATCAGATATCATGGGAAATTCTCGCTCATTACACAAGCATACACAGATCGGAGGGAATACAAGTTCAAATAACCAAACAACACCCCCGATGGTTGTTATCTTTTAATATTTCAATAGAGATTACTACAATCATGCCTTAGCCAGGGGGACGGGTTACTGTATTAAATGGAAATTAAGGTGTGTGTGTGTGCTGTGTGTGTGTGTGAGGCAGGGAGAGAAAAAAACCTCAGCCATAGTGGCAGCCTGTGGCCTGTGACTCCATCCTTAACCAACTTTATCACCCCCCCTCAATCACACACACTCACTCACACACACACACACACACACACACACACAGCGTCCTGTCATTCAGAGCAGGAATTAATGGCTTAATTGGGTGGGAGGCGGCCGATTGTCAACTAGCAGCTGCTCCCCCCAGCGTGGGCCATTGTTACACCACAGCATTCATTCCATACCAGGGCCACAGGGGTTATCAGTCAGAGGGGGGGGGGGGGAGAGAGAGGTGTGTGTGTGTGTGTGTGTGAGAGAGAGTCAGACAGACAGGGTGGGGGCACAGAGAGAGGGGAGAGAGTGTGTCTGTGTATGTATGCAAGTGTGTGTGTGTGTGAGTGTGTGTCAGTGTGTGTGTGTGAGTGTGTGAGAATGAAAGACTTCTCTCTTTGTCTTCTCTCAAATGTGTTACTTTGTGCAGACCAAAATCTCCAAAATGGAGAAAAGGAAGTAAAAAGACTGAATTCAACTCTTCATTTGGACATCCCGACTGTGTGGTAAGTGTGGGGGCAGGTGCGGTGTAGGTGTGCGGTAGGTATGTGGCAGGTGCGAGGTAGGTGTGCGGTGGGTGCGGGTGTATCTGTAAGCACAGCCCCCCCCCACCCAGCCCGACTGCTATTCAACCTCCAGCTAACGTTTGGCCCAGTTTACAGAGACCAGCACACCTACACACATACACACACACACCTACACACATACTCACCTACACACCTACACAACTCAGTATCTGACTGTCTGTGTGCAAATACTGAGGACCAGTTGATTTTACTATGTCCTGATATGTAAAATAATAAAATTCAACGAGGGTGCGATGTGTTATTCCTCGTGTGTGTGTGGTTCTTCCTCACGTGTGTGTGGTTCTTCCTCACGTGTGTGTGGTTCTTCCTCACGTGTGTGTGGTTCTTCCTCACGTGTGTTTGGTTATGTTTCCATTGCAGTAGGTGCCTAAACTCTGAGACGACTCTACATTACGTGTTTAAAACGACACCCTGAGCAACACGTGGAGAAATGAACACACACCACCCCACACACACACACACACACACACACGTTCTACTCTCACTCTGTGTCCATCTCAATCTCTCTCTGTGCTCCTGTCTGAGGTGTAACTGGCTTACAGCTAAGCTAACCCTAAACCACAACACAAACACACACTCTTTCTCCAAACCCTTAAACCCAGACAGAGAGGGAGATGTTCTGCTGGGATTAGAATATGTTTCCACACCTCGTGGCCCATCCTGTCTCCAGTCCTTCACACTCCCATGGTTACACACTCCCTCTCTAGAGTAACATGTCTCTGTTCGCGCTCTGCTTTAAGACAGAGGGGTGTTGTGCTACAGGACGGTTCTGATTCTGATGCTCTTAGGACTCCCAAAAGAGTTTTACTCATACACTTACACAGTGTATATAAACATTCACACACACACACAAGCGCACACACACGCTCACTCACAAATACACGGCCGCACGAATATGCACACACTCACACACACACACACTCACACACACACTCTCACACACACACACTCACACACACACTTTCCATCCTTGTCGGCAGGGAGCTGCCTTCTGAAAGTGGCAATTAGAGTGATCTGGGTGGGAGTGGGTGAGAGTTAAAACAAACACCACAAAAAGTCACCTATCAGAGAGGATTACTGACACCCTCCCACCATCTCACACACACACACACACACACACACACCACATCCATTAGTGTGTTAATGGGGAAAAGGGAAGAAGTGGTGCAGTTTTTTTTTACCTTTTTGTTGTTTTCTTTAATGTCTTGAGGATTCAGAGACTTGTAGTCACTATGAGGCAGAGAGAGAGAGGAGGGAGGGAGGGAGGGAGAGAGAGAGAGAGAGAGGGAGGGAGGGAGGGAGAGAGAGAGAGAGAGAGAGAGAGAGGGGAGAGAGAGAGGGAGAGAGAGAGGAGAGAGAGAGAGGGAGGGAGGGAAGGAGAGAGAGGGAGGGAGGGAGGGAGGGAGAGAGAGGGAGAGAGAGGGAGGGAGAGAGAGGAGAGAGAGAGTAGGAGAGAGAGAGGGAGAGAAGGAGAGAAGGAGAGAGAGAGAGGGAGAGAAGGACAGTTCTCTTTAAGTATGTAGTGCATGTATTGCTTTTACAACTGTATTACATAATTTCACAGCTGCATAACCAATATAATAGAGAGAAAGAGAAAAATTACCAACTACTCAACTAGTAATCAGAAGGTTGTTCCTTCCAGCCCCAGCACTGCGGGTTACCACAGTTACCACTGCGGGGCCCCTGAGCAAGGCCCTTAACCCTCAGGTGCTCACACCACATTCATTCATAATTGTCACTTTAGATACAAGCGACACGCGATGTAATTCGACAGCAACAAAAGGCAAAGCAGCCCAACCAATAACGCCAGTGTGTGTTACTCTGAACCTCAGTGTGTGTGTTACTCTGAACCTCAGTGTGTGTGTTACTCTGAACCTCAGTGTGTGTGTTACTCTGAACCTCAGTGTATGTGTTACTCTGAACCTCAGTGTATGTGTTACTCTGAACCTCAGTGTGTGTGTTACTCTGAACCTCAGTGTGTGTGTTCTACAGGTCAGTGTGTGTTACTCTGAACCTCAGTGTGTGTGTTCTACAGGTCAGTGTGTGTTACTCCGAACCTCAGTGTGTGTGTTCTACAGGTCAGTGTGTGTGTTACTCTGAACCTCAGTGTGTGTGTTCTACAGGTCAGTGTGTGTGTTCTACAGGTCAGTGTGTGTTACTCTGAACCTCAGTGTGTGTGTTCTACAGGTCAGTGTGTGTTACTCCGAACCTCAGTGTGTGTGTTCTACAGGTCAGTGTGTGTGTTACTCTGAACCTCAGTGTGTGTGTTCTACAGGTCAGTGTGTGTGTTACTCTGAACCTCAGTGTGTGTGTTCTACAGGTCAGTGTGTGTGTTACTCTGAACCTCAGTGTGTGTGTTACTCTGAACCTCAGTGTGTGTGTTCTACAGGTCAGTGTGTGTCTTCTACAGGTTAGTGTGTGTTACTCTGAACCTCAGTGTGTGTGTTCTACAGGTCAGTGTGTGTG
The DNA here is from genome assembly GCA_020368025.1 of Brachyhypopomus occidentalis. Classification (NCBI taxonomy): domain Eukaryota; kingdom Metazoa; phylum Chordata; class Actinopteri; order Gymnotiformes; family Hypopomidae; genus Brachyhypopomus; species Brachyhypopomus occidentalis. The sequence continues at coordinate 1,510,494 of JAGXOD010000017.1, forward strand.
TTACTCTGAACCTCAGTGTGTGTGTTCTACAGGTCAGTGTGTGTGTTACTCTGAACCTCAGTGTGTGTGTTCTACAGGTCAGTGTGTGTGTTACTCTGAACCTCAGTGTGTGTGTTACTCTGAACCTCAGTGTGTGTGTTACTCTGAACCTCAGTGTGTGTGTTCTACAGGTCAGTGTGTGTGTTCTACAGTTCAGTGTGTGTGTGTTCTACTCTCACTCTCTCTCTCTCTCTCACTCTCGGATGTGAGCTCTCTGTGTGTAACACAGTGGCTGGTGGAGACAATGACATCCAGGCCTGAAAACTATTCTTTTAATTACGTTTTAAATTCCGTTTGTTAAACGTCTATTAATTCTGTGGTTTTATGTATTAGGACATAATAAATATCATTTGTTCCTTAGCATTCTTTAAAATGATGTGAATACAATCTATGGTGAACACCACCACATGTCGTATTACACCACGTCATTATTTAACAACACTGGACCAAAATGCAGAAACATTGTGTGTAAAATTAAATCCGCCCATAGTGTTTCCATAGGAACACAGAGGGTGTAGAAGCCTGGTGGGGGTCAATGTGACATGTGGCAGTTTGCTGTTCTGGAGTTTGCTGGTTTACACAGTGACCTGGTGGTGGTGGTGGTGGTGATGGTGGTGGTAATGGTGATAGTGGTGGTGGTGGTGGAGGTGGTGATGATGGTGGTGGTGATGGTGGTGGTAATGGTGATAGTGGTGGTGGTGATGGTGGTGGTGGTGGTGATGATGGTGATGGTGATGATGGTGATGGTGATGATGGTGATGGTGGTGGTGGTAATGGTGGTGGTAATGGTGATAATGGTGGTGGTGGTAATGGTGATGATGGTGGAGGTGGTGGTGATGGTGATGGTGGTAGTAATGGTGATAATGGTGATGGTGGTGTTGGTGGTGTTGGTGATGGTGGTGTTGGTGATGGTGGTGTTGATGGTGTTGATGAACAGGACGATGATCCTGAGCAGCTGTTACAGCGGCCCAGCCATCCCGCACCTCAGCCTTGTGACAGGACCTTTAGAGAATCCCGCACCTCAGACTTGTGACAGGACCTTTAGAGAATCCCGCACCTCAGACTTGTGACAGGACCTTTAGAGAATCCCGCACCTCAGACTTGTGACAGGACCTTTAGAGAATCCCGCACCTCAGACTTGTGACAGGACCTTTAGAGAATCCCGCACCTCAGACTTGTGACAGGACCTTTAGAGAATCCCGCACCTCAGACTTGTGACAGGACCTTTAGAGAATCCCGCACCTCAGACTTGTGACAGGACCTTTAGAGAATCCCGCACCTCAGACTTGTGACAGGACCTTTAGAGAATCCCGCACCTCAGACTTGTGACAGGTGTGACAGGACCTTTAGAGAATCCCGCACCTCAGACTTGTGACAGGACCTTTAGAGAATCCCGCACCTCAGACTTGTGACAGGACCTTAAGAGAATCCCGCACCTCAGACTTGTGACAGGACCTTAAGAGAATCCCGCACCTCAGACTTGTGACAGGACCTTAAGAGAATCCCCGCACCTCAGACTTGTGACAGGACCTTAAGAGAATCCCGCACCTCAGACTTGTGACAGGACCTTAAGAGAATCCCGCACCTCAGACTTGTGACAGGACCTTAAGAGAATCCCGCACCTCAGACTTGTGACAGGACCTTTAGAGAATCCCGCACCTCAGACTTGTGACAGGACCTTAAGAGAATCCCGCACCTCAGACTTGTGACAGGACCTTAAGAGAATCCCGCACCTCAGACTTGTGACAGGACCTTAAGAGAATCCCGCACCTCAGACTTGTGACAGGACCTTAAGAGAATCCCACACCTCAGACTTGTGACAGGACCTTTAGAGAATCCCGCACCTCAGACTTGTGACAGGACCTTTAGAGAATCCCGCACCTCAGACTTGTGACAGGACCTTTAGAGAGCTGTGCGTAACCAAACGCCCACAAACCTCAATGAGCTAAACGCTGTAAAGAAGAACAGCACAAAATTCCTTCAAAACAAGTGATAAAGTCACTTACAGCTGCTAAAGGTGTTTGTGCAAGCTGATGATTCATGGACTGAACATAGTTATTCACACATGGCTTCCCCATTTTGGCTTCATTTTTTGTTAAATAAAATAATTTTTTTTGTTGTGTTCTTCATATGAGGTTGTATTTAGCTAATTTTAAGATCTGCTAAGGATCAGGTGGTTTTATTCTTAGGCCCTGGATTTAAAAAAAAAACACACACACACGCACAAACACAAACACACACACACACACACACAGGCTGCCTACTCCTTACAGAGAGGAGCTATATAGGTGTGTGTGTGTGTGTATGGCATAGTATGGTGTGTGTGTGAGAGATTCGGAAATGTAATCCTGCTATCGCATTGATAAGTGTGAATCTGCCTAAAAATGTGTGTGTGTGAACAGTAACAGTAATACAGGTAAACTGTTGGGTCGTGTAGGTAATAAACTACCAGAAGGTTTAATCAGGACCATAATCCGCTAATAAGGACCCCCTGGTAAAAATGATGAGCAACTAAACAGAAACACAGCTTGCGTGTGAAAGAATACATCTGTGTGTGTGTGTGTGTGTGAGGGTGACGGAGATTGAGAGAGACAAAAATAGCAGAAAGATCTGCAGTCTTGAAAATGCATTAGCAAAACCATTATACTGTGTTCTCAACATATACAAGAGAATAGCGCGCGTGTGTGTGTGTGTGTTCGTGTGTGTGTGTGCAGCTCACATGAGGTCTGGTCTGAACTGGTGGAGCAGAGCACAGAAGGCCAGGCCGTTCCTCCAGGAGGTGGTGAAGTTGGTGATCTTCACTCCACGGTAATCCTTCGTCACCTCCCTGCACCACACCAGCAGACACTGGCTCGCATTGGGCCTGCCTCCCAGAACCGGGCTGGGAACAGGACTGGGCTGGAGAGACAGAAGAGAGACAGAAACAGTTAGACAGAATGAGAGAGAGAGACAGGTCTGATTCATTTTTATGATAAAGGTTAAATCTGCCGCAACTCTTTTGTATTGTAGTAAAATCCTTCGGTCCGTGTTGTTCTAGCCCATAACACAAAGTTGTGGCATTAAGGACACAATGGCGGCGCCTCATGGTCTCGCTCATTACACACACACACACACACACACACAGTATCTTGACCATCAGATCTGATGTATCTCCTTCCAATTAGCTTTGTAAGCTTAGCTTTGTTAAAAGGGTCCTCTTCAAATTAGACATACACCCCCCCCCACACACACACCCTCACCCTCACACACAATGCGAGTTACATGCTGTCTTTAATTAGAACGCTGCTCTGAAGCTGGGTATGACCATGCCTAATGTAAACATATTATTAATTAACGCCGTGTGTTTGAAGTCTTATCGGTCTGGACGAGGAGACGGGAATCATGTGGAAAACGGGATTCGCAAATCCCGCAAATCCTGAATCAGAGAGCTTGGCCGGCCGCTCTCTGGGAGACCAGCCTTGCTCCGACCTAATCCCGTTAAACAGCGAAACGCAGCGTCACGGATCTGGACTGCTCGGAATTCATATTCCACAACACACACACACACACACACAACAATGAAAGTGAAATATTCGGCAACTCTGAGACAAAACTGGAACACACGTGAATGAGTTTCTCCATCTGAATGTGAATCTCACAAAGAAAGAGGGACATCAAATCCTGAAGGAACAAATGACCCTAGCAGCCTTATCTGTGGGCATCTGCATCTGTGTGCGGGATAACGCACTGCTTGGGCCCCTAACATGGGTATTAAACATAAGGTAGCCAGTATTCTCAATGCTAAAGCAGAATAACAACGCCCCCCTTTGGCCAGGATCTGCTACTGCAAGCAGAGAAGCTCTCAGTGGGAGGCAGAATCTTCAGGCCAGGACAGATACACACACAGAGCTTCTCAGAGGACAGCAGCACACTGACAAGAGATCAGATACCATTTAACTCATCAGGACACGACCAGGAAAAAACTGACCTGAGACCAGTACTAGGTCTGCTCTCCCTAGGGCTCAGGGGTTATCACAGGCTGAGGCCACAACGATGCCATACATAAGTGGACTTGAGCTAGAACCCGGAGAGGAACGTTAAGCTGTACAAAGGAGTACAAAGCTGTACAAGGACTCGGACATTTTTGCAACATTTCTAGACAACCAAATTCTAGAGCCATAAGAATTCCAGAATAAACACAATCTCGCTGTCAGATCGTGTCCTCCGTGAAGGACCTCGCACAAGGCAGTGAGAGGACCAGGCGAAAAGCAGAGTGCACGTTTGTGCCAGAAACGCACCACATTCAGCACAGCACAATGTGTGCAGAATATAACAATTTATCGCCAAGTAAAACTGGTTCATAGTCAGATGTGTGTGTGTGTGTGTGTGTGTGTGTGTGTGTGTGTAACTCTCCTCTAGGGCACGTCCAGTCCCTAAGCTCCCTCACTTGACTTTTCTATTCGACACTTCAAATAGAACCTTAACCTTTCAGACCACAACACACACACACCCTCACACACACACACAGACACGCGCAATACATTAAAAGCACACTAGTGGAAAACATCAACCTCACACACACACACACACACACACACACAGACACACACAGCACTGTTGCAGCTCACCAGAGGGTATATGAGTGACAACAAAACAAAAACAAGATTCTTCACAAAATGGCAATTTACTCAGATCTAAAGATTAAAATCATTACACTGCAACACGAATATATGTAAGGGTCCTGTTTATTACAATGTTTATTAATGCATAGCCATGGCAGATTTCTTGATAGAAATTATATCACAAAAGGTTTCCATAGAGAACTTCATTTTGGTTTTGTTGATGTCACCACAGGTCACACATGCAGGCGTGAATTTATTCTTTTAGAAAGAGAGATAGAGGGGAAAGGAGAGGTGAGAGAGAGAGAGAGAGAAGACTGTAAAACAATGAATGATGAACATCATCCAGTGCACTTCAGCCAAAGCCCAGATCCTGCACACAGACACACACACACCGTCCCTCCCAGACCAGGAGGGCAGCTGTCTGAGCCTCCGCTGCTCTTTACAGTCATGTGGAAAGTAACTGTGTATTCACAAAACCGTAATGGCCCCCCACAGCAGGTCTGGTGATGTGACCTCCACCCTACCTCCACCCTGCCTTCACCACCTCCAAAACCCATACAAATCTGTACCAACTATAAAATACAAATATGAAAATGAAAGACGCACGCATGACACTAAAGGCAGGACACGCATGACACTAAAGGCAGGACACGCATGACACTAAATGCAGGACACGCATGACACTAAAGGCAGGACACGCATGACACTAAACGCAGGACACGCATGACACGCATGACACTAAAGGCAGGACACGCATAACACTAAACGCAGGACACGCATGACACTAAACGCAGGACACGCATGACACTAAAGGCAGGACACGCACGACACTAACGGCAGGACACGCACGACACTAAAGGCAGGACACGCACGACACTAAAGGCAGGACACGCATGACACTAAAGGCAGGACACACATACGACCGATTTATTTATTGTATAAATCGATTCAAATCTCTAATTAATGTGGTAAGTAAAATATCAAAGTAAACAAAATATTTAAAAGATGTCCTGCAGTTTCTGCATAATATAGAACACCGTAAATTATAAGCTAAGCTAAGACAGCACGACTTCACTGTGATTTGGGTGATGTGAGTCTCCTGTGTTCTGTGGCCCCAAGCGCACTGCAGGGCTGTTCTGAGAAGGCACACACACACATACATACACACACACACACGTATACGCTCACACATACACACACACACACGTATACGCTCACACACACACACACATACCCACCCACACACACACACGTATACACACACACACACACACACACACACGCACGCACACACACGTATACACACACACCCAAATACACACACGTATACCCACACACCCAAATACACACACGTATACGCACACACACGTATACTCACAAACACACACGTATATGCACACACACACACGTATATGCACACACACACACACACTCCACACCTGCCATGCTGGCACAAAGAAACAGGGGACACTGTGGCAAAAGAAACAATGTACACACATACTTATCACACAAGATGGTGAGTTGCCCTGAGCTGCAGAGGACTGTGTGCGTGTGTGTGTGTGTGTGTGTGTGTGGGGGGGGGCAGCCTTGCCAGTGCCGGGTTCCTGTGCTGGCGGGTAGGATTACAGCCCATGTGCCCTTCCAAACATCATATAGCTTATTACAATACTAACCATATTCATCAGCCAGGCAACAGTAGCTGCTCTAAATGACATGCAGCATTTCAACACGGGCCAAGGATACAATGAGACGAAAGCAGAAAGTCATTACAGAGGATGCAGCAACAACACACACACACACACACACACACACACAGACACACACACGAAGACGCAGGCGAGGAGGGAGCAGCTAATCTAGGCACAATGATGGACATGTAAAGAAAGTTAAAGGACAGCTGCACAGGCGCGCGCACACACACACACACACACACGCGTGAGCGCGCACAAAAACACACACACACACACGTGTGCGCACAAACACACACACACACACACAGGGAGGTACAGGCCTCTTTTTCTTTCTTGCCTTATGACACCAGCATAATTAGGTATCTGACGTACGGACCAAAGAGCCACAGGATACTGGATACTTTATTTTACAGACTGTTATGATGTATTATTCTGCATTCATAAAAGAGAAGAGCGTGAATGTTTCCTACCATGTTTCTGTGGTTTAATGGGTGAAGAGCAAACATGGGTTATAGAAATGAATAAATAAATAAATAAATAAATAAATAAATAGGAAAATCAAACCCACTCACAAACTCAAACCCAAAATGAGATTCTGACCCAAATTAGCACTGAGCTCCATGCTAATGTTGTGTGTCTCGCCCTCTCTGCCCCCACAAGGTTGAAAGAGCGGCAGAAACGCTGTGTCTACAGCCCCAGGGTCTCCTGCACTGGAAAAGTTGTAATCCACTTAAGATGCCTGCAGCTAGAATGCTCTACAGACACACACACACACATGCACACACACACACACACACACACTGCAAAACAGACAAGAACAGAATTTCCCACACAATGTTTCTTCTCGGTAAAGGAACCCAAACTAGTGAGGAAGCCCAGATGTTTTTCTGCTCTACTAAATGGTTCTGCAGATGCAGAGCTACAGTCAGTAGGAGCAGAGCTACAGTCAGTAGGTGTAGAGCTACAGTCAGTAGATGCAGAGCTACAGTCAGTAGGAGCAGAGCTACAGTCAGTAGGCGCAGAGCTACAGTCAGTAGGCGCAGAGCTACAGTCAGTAGATGCAGAGCTACAGTCAGTAGGAGCAGAGCTACAGTCAGTAGATGCAGAGCTACAGTCAGTAGATGCAGAGCTACAGTCAGTAGATGCAGAGCTACAGTCAGTAGGCGCAGAGCTACAGTCAATAGGCGCAGAGCTACAGTCAGTAGGCGCAGAGCTACAGTCAATAGACGCAGAGCTACAGTCAGTAGGCGTAGAGCTACAGTCAGTAGGCGCAGAGCTACAGTCAGTAGATGCAGAGCTACAGTCAGTAGATGCAGAGCTACAGTCAGTAGGCGCAGAGCTACAGTCAGTAGGAGCAGAGCTACAGTCAGTAGGCGCAGAGCTACAGTCAGTAGGCGCAGAGCTACAGTCAGTAGGAGCAGAGCTACAGTCAGTAGGCGCAGAGCTACAGTCAGTAGGCGCAGAGCTACAGTCAGTAGGCGCAGAGCTACAGTCAGTAGGCGCAGAGCTACAGTCCGTAGGCGCAGAGCTACAGTCCGTAGGCGCAGAGCTACAGTCAGTAGATGCAGAGCTACAGTCAGTAGATGCAGAGCTACAGTCAGTAGGCGTAGAGCTACAGTCAGTAGGCGCAGAGCTACAGTCAGTAGGCGTAGAGCTACAGTCAGTAGGCGCAGAGCTACAGTCAGTAGGAGCAGAGCTACAGTCAGTAGATGCAGAGCTACAGTCAGTAGATGCAGAGCTAGTCAGTAGGCGCAGAGCTACAGTCAGTAGGCGCAGAGCTACAGTCAGTAGGCGCAGAGCTACAGTCAGTAGGAGCAGAGCTACAGTCAATAGGAGCAGAGCTACAGTCAATAGGCGCAGAGCTACAGTCAGTAGGTGCAGAGCTACAGTCAGTAGGTGCAGAGCTACAGTCAGTAGATGCAGAGCTACAGTCAGTAGATGCAGAGCTACAGTCAGTAGGAGCAGAGCTACAGTCAGTAGATGCAGAGCTACAGTCAGTAGATGCAGAGCTACAGTCAGTAGGCGCAGAGCTACAGTCAGTAGGAGCAGAGCTACAGTCAATAGGCGCAGAGCTACAGTCAGTAGGTGCAGAGCTACAGTCAGTAGATGCAGAGCTACAGTCAGTAGGTGTAGAGCTACAGTCAGTAGGTGCAGAGCTACAGTCAATAGATGCAGAGCTACAGTCAGTAGATGCAGAGCTACAGTCAGTAGGCGCAGAGCTACAGTCAGTAGGTGCAGAGCTACAGTCAGTAGATGCAGAGCTACAGTCAGTAGATGCAGAGCTACAGTCAGTAGGAGCAGAGCTACAGTCAGTAGATGCAGAGCTACAGTCAGTAGGAGCAGAGCTACAGTCAGTAGATGCAGAGCTACAGTCAGTAGGCGCAGATCTACAGTCAGTAGATGCAGAGCTACAGTCAGTAGGAGCAGAGCTACAGTCAATAGGCGCAGAGCTACAGTCAGTAGGTGCAGAGCTACAGTCAGTAGATGCAGAGCTACAGTCAGTAGGCGCAGAGCTACAGTCAGTAGGCGCAGAGCTACAGTCAGTAGATGCAGAGCTACAGTCAGTAGATGCAGAGCTACAGTCAGTAGATGCAGAGCTACAGTCAGTAGGTGTAGTGTGTGTGTGTGTGTGTGTGTGTGTGTGTGTGTGTGTGTGTGTGTGTGTGTGGTGTGTGTGTGTGTGTGTGTGTGTGTGTGTGTGTGTGTGTGTGTGTGTGTGTGTGTGTGTGTGTGTGTGTGTGTGTGTGTGTGTGTGTGTGTGTGTGTGTGTGTGTGTGTGTGTGTGTGTGTGTGTGTGTGTGTGTGTGTGTGTGTGTGTGTGTGTGTGTGTGTGTGTGTGTGTGTGTGTGTGTGTGTGTGTGTGTGTGTGTGTGTGTGTGTGTGTGTGTGTGTGTGTGTGTGTGAGTGTGTGTGTGTGTGTGTGTGTGTGTGTGTGTGTGTGTGTGTGTGTGTGTGTGTGTGTGTGTGTGTGTGTGTGTGTGTGTGTGTGTGTGTGTGTGTGTGTGTGTGTGTGTGTGTGTGTGTGTGTGTGTGTGTGTGTGTGTGTGTGTGTGTGTGTGTGTGTGTGTGTGTGTGTGTGTGTGTATGTGTGTGTGTGTGTGTGTGTGTGTGTGTGTGTGTGTGTGTGTGTGTGTGTGTGTGTGTGTGTGTGTGTGTGTGTGTGTGTGTGTGTGTGTGTGTGTGTGTGTGTGTGTGTGTGTGTGTGTGTGTGTGTGTGTGTGTGTGTGTGTGTGTGTGTGTGTGTGTGTGTGTGTGTGTGTGTGTGTGTGTGTGTGTGTGTGTGTGTGTGTGTGTGTGTGTCCAGCGGACCTCCAGCTTCTGTTTGTACAGTTCTGCTTCACTCAAGCTCTCCATTATTTAATTGCACCTTTAATCTAAAGACTAATTTGTCTAATCTGCGCCCACACGCTCGTCCCTCTTAATGTTACGAGTTACTTTACCCATGAAATTGCACAAACCGCCCTTGCAATTTTCACGCAATTCCAATCAAAAGTCCAATTATGGAAATAAGAGTTGGAGTGGAACATTAAGAGGGAGACAAAAAGGGCCAGAAGTGTAAAGGCAGCCAGTCATGTGGAGGACAGGTGCACATTACCACACACAGCCCAACACCACAGCGCTGCACATTACCACACACTGCCCAACACCACAGCGCTGCACATTACCACACACAGCCCAACACCAGTGCTGCACATTACCACACACAGCCCAACACCAGTGTGGGGCAGTCATGTGGAGGACAGGTGCACATTACCACACACAGCCCAACACCACAGCGCTGCACATTACCACACACAGCCCAACACCAGTGCTGCACATTACCACGCACAGCCCAACACCAGTGCTGCACATTACCACACACAGCCCAACACCAGTGTGGGGCAGTCATGTGGAGGACAGGTGCACATTACCACACACAGCCCAACACCAGTGCTGCACATTACCACACACAGCCCAACACCACAGTGCTGCACATTACCACACACATCCCAACACCAGTGTGGGGCAGTCATGTGGAGGACAGGTGCACATTACCACACACAGCCCAACACCACAGCGCTGCACATTACCACACACAGCCCAACACCAGTGTGGGGCAGTTATGTGGAGGACAGGTGCACATTACCACACACAGCCCAACACCAGTGCTGCACATTACCACACACAGCCCAACACCAGTGTGGGGCAGTCATGTGGAGGACAGGTGCACATTACCACACACAGCCCAACACCACAGCGCTGCACATTACCACACACAGCCCAACACCAGTGTGGGGCAGTCATGTGGAGGACAGGTACACATTACCACACACAGCCCAACACCACAGCGCTGCACATTACCACACACATCCCAACACCAGTGTGGGGCAGTCATGTGGAGGACAGGTGCACATTACCACACACAGCCCAACACCACAGCGCTGCACATTACCACACACATCCCAACACCAGTGTGGGGCAGTCATGTGGAGGACAGGTGCACATTACCACACAGCCGAACACCACAGCGCTGTACACGTCCCATCCCACACTAGCGTGGGAACCCACCACAGCCAACACAGGAGGGGAGGCGACCCCCACAAGACACGGGGTGGGGGGGGGATGGGGGGGTGGGCAAGACGACCTGTTCAAACAATTCAGTATGTGGCAGGAAACAAAGACATGCCATGACATAATGTAGCTCAGCCTGGAGTCTAATCATCTTCATAACATGAATGTGCAGCGTAATACACACAGGTGTTAAACTGATTCACCTTACTGGGTATAACTGAAGAACAGAGGGGCAGTGGGCGATGACATCATCGTTGCCTTCATCTAAGAACACACCCCTATCTTTGTGTTTTATATCTTTGTCTTTCTCTTTGTCACTGACATTCATTTTCTTACACTTCATGTGTTCTTCTCCCTGCATGTCAAAGCTTCTGCAGGCTGAGGTCACAGTACCAGTGACAGTAACGCAGGCGCGTTACTGCAAACCACATGCAGAGAGCAGCTCACTGAGCATGTGCAGAGGGCAGCTCACCTCACTGAGCATGTGCAGAGAGCAGCTCACTGAGCATGTGCAGAGAGCAGCTCACCTCACTGAGCATGTGCAGAGGGCAGCTCACCTCACTGAGCATGTGCAGAGAGCAGCTCACCTCACTGAGCATGTGCAGAGAGCAGCTCACTGAGCATGTGCAGAGGGCAGCCAGTTCACTGAGCATGTGCAGAGGGCAGCCAGCTCACTGAGCATGTGCAGAGGGCAGCCAGTTCACTGAGCATGTGCAGAGGGCAGCTCACCTCACTGAGCATGTGCAGAGAGCAGCTCACTGAGCATGTGCAGAGGGCAGCCAGCTCACTGAGCATGTGCAGAAGGGAGCCAGTTCACTGAGCATGTGCAGAGGGCAGCTCACCTCACTGAGCATGTGCAGAGGGCAGCCAGCTCACTGAGCATGTGCAGAGGGCAGCCAACTCACTGAGCATGTGCAGAGAGCCCCTTCCTAAACCAATACACACCTAATCTGTTTAGAACAACAACCCACTACAAACAAACCAGGAGATTAGCCATCAGTGGCGATATCATCAGCACTTATTAATGAATCAGGACCCCTCTGAAAAACTCAGGGGGGGGGGAGTGAAGAAGAGAGATAGAGAACGCAAAAGGTAGGTGGGAAGATTGAAAGGAAATGAAAGTAAGATTAAGAAAGAAAGTGAGAGCAAGAGAGGGAGAGAGCGATAGGGAGGTAGAGACAGAGAGAGGGAGAGGAAGAGGGAGGCAGGCAGAGATAAGGAAGGATGTAGAGATCTTAAGGAGAGGTATGAACTTCACAGTCGCTGTCGGATCACTGTCCGTAGTGACGTGGACTCATTAACAGATTAGACGTCTGATAAGTGAAAGCAATTAAAATGAAAATAATTACAAAGTCACCCTTTACTCTTGTGTGTGTGTGTGTGTGTGTGTGTGCGTATGTAGGTGATCAAAATGGGCCCTCATCAACTGAATGGCCAAAGAATTTGAAGCCCCGATCGATTGCTTAAAGAAAGAGATCAGTGAAGGCATTACACCATCATGTCCGCATAGGGTGGTGGGGGTAAAGGTGGAGGGGTACAGGTGGGGAGGTAAAGGTGGAGGGGTAAAGGTGGAAGGGTACAGGTGTAGGGGTACAGGTGGAGGGGTACAGGTGGGGGGGTAAAGGTGGAGGGGTAAAGGTGGAAGGGTACAGGTGTAGGGGTACAGGTGGAGGGGTACAGGTGGGGGGGTAAAGGTGGAGGGGTAAAGGTGGAGGGGTAAAGGTGGAGGGGTACAGGTGGAGGGGTACAGGTGGGGGGGTAAAGGTGGAGGGGTACAGGTGGGGGGTAAAGGTGGAGGGGTACAGGTGGAGGGGTACAGGTGGAGGGGTAAAGGTGGATGGGTACAGGTAGAGGGGTACAGGTGGGGGGGTACAGGTGGAGGGGTAAAGGTGGAGGGGTACAGGTGGAGGGGTACAGGTGGGGGTGTAAAGGTGGAGGGGTACAGGTGGAGGGGTAAAGGTGGAGGGGTAAAGGTGGATGGGTACAGGTGGAGGGGTACAGGTGGGGGGGGGGGTAAAGGTGGAGGGGTACAGGTGGAGGGGTACAGGTAGAGGGGTACAGGTGGGGGTGTAAAGGTGGAGGGGTACAGGTGGAGGGGTAAAGGTTGGAGGGGTAAAGGTGGAAGGGTACAGGTGGAGGGGTACAGGTAGAGGGGTACAGGTGGGGGTGTAAAGGTGGAGGGGTACAGGTGGAGGGGTAAAGGTGGAGGGGTAAAGGTGGAGGGGTACAGGTGGAGGGGTAAAGGTGGATGGGTACAGGTGGAGGGGTACAGGTGGGGGGTAAAGGTGGAGGGGTAAAGGTGGAGGGGTACAGGTGGAGGGGTACAGGTGGAGGGGTACAGGTGGGGGGGTAAAGGTGGAGGGGTACAGGTGGAGGGGTAAAGGTGGAGGGGTAAAGGTGGAGGGGTACAGGTGGAGGGGTAAAGGTGGATGGGTACAGGTGGAGGGGTACAGGTGGGGGGGTAAAGGTGGAGGGGTAAAGGTGGAGGGGTACAGGTGGAGGGGTACAGGTGGCAAACCCATGTCAAAGAGGTAGGATGACTCCTCAACCTTCTAAAACTCCTCAACTCCTTCTAAAACTGCACTCACTAGAAAACAATCATTGTTTTAGAATACACACCCAAATTCAAGAGACGGGGAGACACGTCCACAATCAGGAGACAGGGAGACACGCAGAATGTCAGGAGACAGGGAGACACGCCCACAGACAGGAGACGGGGAGACACGTCCACAAATCAGGAGACAGGGAGACATGCCCACAGACAGGAAACGGGGAGACACGTCCACAGACAGGAAACAGGGAGACACATTCACAGTCAGGAGACAAGGAGGCAATACACAATGGATAACCAAGAAACCACTCAACAATGGTGAATGTCAAACACCACATACTGTAGTGAGAGGAACTACTTAAAGTGATGGTTCACACCAGATTCTCGCCGGTGTGTGACTGGTCGTGTAAGACTTGTGCCTGTGTTAACGTTGTAAAGCAACCTTGGGTATCTGGAAAGGCGCAATATAAATTGAACATTCATTCAATATGGGAGGGATAGACAAGCAGAGATGGAGAAGGTGCAAAGGATGGAGGGAAACAGAGAAGCTCTTTAAGTTCTATTCCATTTAGTGCTGAATAGCAGGAGAGCGCACACGTTGTGGACCAGCACAACAGAAGAATACAGAGTTCACACACGCAGTGTGAGAGTTGGGGCCAATCTGAACAGGGCCTTGAGCCTGAGCAGAGGTTTATCTGAGTTTGCCTTTCCGCCTGTCGTCTGATGAAGTGCATTTTAGCTGGAGTTAATCTGGCCAAAAAATAGCAAGAGGGTTTAAACGCGGGGCATTTGGGCGGGGGGGGTAAAAGAATGTGAGAGTGTGTGCTGCTGCTGGCTGAAAGGGCAGTTATTGATGAGTGGGCAGGTTACAGGGTGGGGGGCATGGGGGGGTTAGCGAGGGTTGCCCCAGTTTGGGGTGGTTCAGGGCCACACACCTGCAGGAGGGGATCAGTGGAGATTAATCTAGAGTTACACACAGTTACTTTCTTCATATGCAACATGCTTAAGCGTGCGTGCGCACACACACACACACACACACACACATACACACACACACACCAAAACATGCAGGATCAGGAGATTTCACAACTTATCTGCTGACATAAACATGAGATTTACACTCAAACTACCTCTCCTTGTCTTCATCTCTCCCTTCTTTAGCAGAGTAATTCCTGCTGGATGAAACTAAGGGCTTACCAAAGGGAGATTACCAACTGTTTTGTAACGTGTGTGTGAGAGTGTGTGTATGTGGGGGCATGCAACATGGGTATTGGAACGCTTTTCAAATGCTTAACTCATGAACACACCCCCCACCACACACACACACACACGCACACACACACACACACACACCTGGAAGGATAAGAGGATGATAGCAGTATAATTTTAGCCAGACCAGAACACCCACACATAGAGACACTGCCCCAGCCACACCCCCACATAGAGACACTGCCCCAGCCACACCCACACATAGAGACACTGCCCCACCCACACCCACACATAGAGACACTGCCCCACCCACACCCACACATAGAGACACTGCCCCAGCCACACCCACACATAGAGACACTGCCCCACCCACACCCACACATAGAGACACTGCCCCACCCACACCCACACATAGAGACACTGCCCCACCCACACCCACACATAGAGACACTGCCCCACCCACACCAACAAACACCCCATTAGTTATGATGAAGACCAGGTCAGAGATGTATTAGTGATGGGCCTCATTAGAGTGACCTGCCATAGACTCTCAGTCCTGGCAAGACAGAGGTGGGTGGGCAAAAAGGCCAGTCAGTACAAGCCAAATACGGGGCCAAGCGGAGGAGAAGAACCTACAATCTTGGTACCCGAACACCAAGAAGTGACTTCATATATTTATATGACCTGGGACATTAATATTCCCAGATGCACAGCTCCACCATAACCATTGCTCACACACGCCAACCCTCTGACAAACATACACAAGCACCTTTTACAGGTGAGGTAGGATCCACTCTAAGTTATATGAGGCCTTATGGACACTCTGATGACCACACCCACCTCCCCCACCACCACTCCCCAGCGAACAATTCAAACTTCTCTCTTTAATCTCATCAAACGTGGAGATATCAGTGATAAGAACCCAAAGACTCTCCTGGTTGGTGGGACCTCAGGACCTCCAGACTAAGTCTTATAAGCATCTCAGGTTCTCTGTAGAATCACCTAGCTGTCCAAGACAGAAGCCTCAAGTGTGTATAGGGGGTGTTGAGCACACTGGGCTCTGTTCTAGAGGATTATTCTGATAGGGTTTCACAGATTATGGGGCGGTTTGGGGGTCTCACTGCCTCTCCATCAGTGAGTCTCTGTGGCCCTGGAGCTCACGGGCCCCGCCAGGGACAGAATGCCTCTGTCTGGCCCCCCGTAACAGAGCCCAAAGTTTGGGACAACCACCAGCCAGCTGACCGAGATGAGGAGGAGAGGAATCAGATATTGAAGAAAATGGTATAGCCTCCTGAGAACCAGACTACACCCATATCTCAGGGTTGGGTTTTCCTTTACTTCTGCAACAATCTGTAACCAGTAGCACCTAAAACAACAATGAAAACTGAGAAGGAAAGAATATATTATTATATATTGAGACCTGATTGATTATTTAGCAATATGTGATATTGGAATGTCTTATTTCATTGATTACAGATAAAAACACGATGCATTAATTTTGCTCGTGGAACCGTAGCTGATACAATTGCCCAACATAGTTCAAAGATTAATAACATCAAACAAAATACTTGCTACGATGTAGCCAATAGCGTTCATTATGGAAACACTGTGTGTACTTAAAACAGTGATGGAGCTCTGTAATGTGATTTATGCCACATGTGCAAATTACCAGATCCATTATTGCTTTGTTAATGTTATAAACACACTCACCTACTTGATGTGATTATGTACTGTAAGTGAAGGGAACCTTCCATCCCAACCAACCAGCACAGGGCGAACACCCCCCAAAATCTGGAGAATAGACCTCTGAACACCCCCAAAGATCTGGAGAACAGCGCTCTGAACACCCCCAAAACTCTGGAGAACAGCGCTCTGAACACCCCCAAAACTCTGGAGAACAGCGCTCTGAACACCCCCAAAAATCTGGAGAACAGCGCTCTGAACATCCCCAAAAATCTGGAGAACAGCGCTCTGAACATCCCCAAAAATCTGGAGAACAGCCCTCTGAACACCCCCAAAGATCTGGAGAACAGCGCTCTGAACACCCCCAAAAATCTGGAGAACAGCACTCTGAACACCCCCAAAAATCTGGAGAACAGCGCTCTGAACACCCCCAAAACTCTGGAGAACAGCCCTCTGAACACCCCCAAAAATCTGGAGAACAGCGCTCTGAACACCCCCAAAGATCTGGAGAACAGCGCTCTGAACACCCCCAAAGATCTGGAGAACAGCGCTCTGAACACCCCCAAAGATCTGGAGAACAGCGCTCTGAACACCCCCAAAGATCTGGAGAACAGCGCTCTGAACACCCCCAAAGATCTGGAGAACAGCCCTCTGAACACCCCCAAAGATCTGGAGAACAGCCCTCTGAACACCCCTGTCTAACTAGCCACCCCAACCTGCAGGGTTCTGTAGTGCAAGCAAAGCACACAGATGGGAATGCGTATGAGATTTTAAATTTAGAAGAACAACGCACAACACGAGATTCTCATTCTACCGAGTAGTAAGCGATAAATGGAACTGGAAAAATCAGATGGTGCTGTTTTGACAGGACATGATGAGATAATTAGCCTCCTCATCCCACGCCATAAGGCTCATATCAAGTGGCGTATCTAAATGCCTGATAAATAACACCTTATGTGCAAAATCACAAATCAGAAAGGCATAGCTTGTCTTTAGAAAACAATACACTTCCGCATCATGTTTTTCAGTGCAGCGCATTGTATGTGTGCTATTGTGCAATTGTGTTTTTTTTAATCAAACCTGTTTTCAAATCACTTCTTTTTATCTGGTTTTAGTTTCCAGTTAGTCATGGCTGCGTGGTCTAGTGCAGGACTGGGACGTTTAGACTGCAGCGCGTCCCCTGTTCAACCTGTAGCACGCGGCCTCTGCAGCGCGTCCCCTGTTCAACCTGTAGCACGCGGCCTCTGCAGCGCGTCCCTGTTCAACCTGTAGCACGCGGCCTCTGCGGCGCGTCCCCTGTTCAACCTGTAGCGGCCTCTGCAGCGGCGTCCCCTGTTCAACCTGTAGCCGCGGCCTCTGCAGCGCGTCCCCTGTTCAACCTGTAGCACGCGGCCTCTGCAGCGTCCCCTGTTCAACCTGTAGCACGCGGCCTCTGCAGCGCGTCCCCTGTTCAACCTGTAGCACGCGGCCTCTGCAGCGCGTCCCCTGTTCAACCTGTAGCACGCGGCCTCTGCAGCGCGTCCCCTGTTCAACCTGTAGCACGCGGCCTCTGCAGCGCGTCCCTGTTCAACCTGTAGCACGCGGCCTCTGCAGCGCGTCCCCTGTTCAACTTGTTTTACGGGGCCTCTGCCGAGCGTCCCCTGTTCAACCTGTAGCACGCGGCCTCTGCAGCGCGTCCCCTGTTCAACCTGTAGCACGCGGCCTCTGCAGCGCGTCCCCTGTTCAACCTGTAGCCTGCAGCGGCCTCTGCAGCGCGTCCCTGTTCAACCTGTAGCACGCGGCCTCTGCAGCGCGTCCCTGTTCAACCTGTAGCACGCGGCCTCTGCAGCGCGTCCCCTGTTCAACCTGTAGCACGCGGCCTCTGCAGCGCGTCCCCTGTTCAACCTGTAGCACGCGGCCTCTGCAGCGCGTCCCCTGTTCAACCTGTAGCACGCGGCCTCTGCAGCGCGTCCCCTGTTCAACCTGTAGCACGCGGCCTCTGCAGCGCGTCCCCTGTTCAACCTGTAGCACGCGGCCTCTGCAGCGCGTCCCCTGCTGAATCTGTAGCACGCGGATAATCTCCGCCTGCCGACAACATCTTAGGCTCATTCTGATAATCCAAAAACAAAAACAAATAAAAAAACAGAATAAAAAACAGTCCAGAAAAAAGGGCAAAGACCTGATTTTTTGTTTAGATTCAAGACACGTAAAAGGACACGTTAAATGTCAAGACACGTAAAAGGACACGTTAAATGTAGACGGTTCTAAATGAGTGAATCATCGTTAACTTATGGGAGTAGTAAAGGAAATGCTAATTATAAACCATCTCAAAACCGTCTCTCTGCACTCCTGTTTATTCAGGAGTATGCTAAGAAAATCTTAGCATAGAACGCTGCAGAGTGAACACCCCCAAATCAGACCAGCACGCCAGAGTGAACACCCCCCAATCAGACCAGCACACCAGAGTGAACACCCCCCAATCAGACCAGCACGCCAGAGTGAACACCCCCCAATCAGACCAGCACGCCAGAGTGAACACCCCCCAATCAGACCAGCACGCCAGAGTGAACACCCCCCAATCAGACCAGCACACCAGAGTGAACACCCCCCAATCAGACCAGCACACCAGAGTGAACACCCCCCAATCAGACCAGCACGCCAGAGTGAACACCCCCCAATCAGACCAGCACGCCAGAGTGAACACCCCCCAATCAGACCAGCACGCCAGAGTGAACACCCCCCAATCAGACCAGCACGCCAGAGTGAACACCCCCCTCCCAACCCCACAAATCAGGCAGTCTGTGTTTACAGCAGGCTAGCTACAACACATTACCACAAACTCCCTCTCTAAATTATACAGATTTACAACTTCATTTACACAATCATTTGAACGATTTATGAAAGCACTTTTTAATAGACATTTCACATAAAAAAAAAAATTCAACAGCTCCAAAAAAACTGCCCTTTTACTTTTATCATGAGTGAGTAAAGAAAAGTCCCATGTGTTTAATTGCACTTTCATATCCTCCGAGGTTCGAACGCCACAGTGAACGTGAAGTCAGAGGCACAGAGCAAGAAAAACCAAGGGAAGCAGTGCATGCTGGGAAAAAAGCGGAGATGCAGGTCCTGATGAGATAATGAAGGTGAAGGTCTGAAGAAAAAGACCTTTACTCCTAGAGAGAGAGAGGGAGGGAGAGAGAGAGGGGGAGAGAGAGAGACTTTTCTTATGGGCTTCAGCTGTATACCCCCAAAATGACAGTATCCAGCCACTCACTGCTACAACACTCTGGGTGTCAAAAACCAGTAGCCTTCACAAGACCTTAATTAACAAAGACTGCAGCCTTGTGCGAACTCAATTAAATAATGTTAATTCAGTTTAATTTCAATTACACTCAGTGAGAGAGGATGAGAGAAAAAAAAGTGTGAGAAAAAGACAGAAACAAAGAATTGTAATCAAAGAGTTTAACGTCTGTCTTTGCCTCTCCTGCTGTGTCTTCTCCCGTCCTGAACGAGGTCATTTAATTTAGGCCTGATTAGTTTTAATGACTCTAGAAACAGTATTTCCTATTTTAATACAGAAATAGCTGGAAGGCTGAGGGGTTACAGCACATCCTACACCATCGACTGAGAGAAAGAGATAAACAGAGAAAGAAGGAGAAACGGAGAGAGAGAGAGACACAGAGTGAGCGGGAGACAACGGGCATGCAAGAGTGAAACTGTGACAAGTTCTTCAAATCCTCAAGCTCTTCTTAGTCTGCACTCCAACAGAAGTCGCCTTGGTGGAGGAGGGAGTTTGGAGAGATCGTATGCAGATCTGGCGGACTGCACTGTGACGACGGAGCCCTTTTCCCTTAGATTAACACCCAGAACATACTGGAATTTAGGAAGCATGAACAGCTCCAAATCCTCCCATCAGAGCAGCAGCGGGGAAGGTGAGTGAGACAGACAGAGACAGAGAGTCAGACAGACAGACGCAGAGACAGAGAGACAGGCCCAGATAGTTAGACAGACGTAGAGACAAAGAGACAGACCCAGACAGTCAGACAGACGCAGAGACAGAGAGACAGGCCCAGACAGTCAGACAGACGCAGAGACAGAGAGACAGGCCCAGACAGTCAGACAGACGCAGAGACAGAGAGACAGGCCCAGACAGTCAGACAGACGCAGAGACAGAGACAGGCCCTCTCAGTCAGACATACGCAGAGACAGAGAAAGCACATGTGCAGGAGGGGTGAAATCGATTCACCGGCAAAGAGAAGGAACAGAACATGGAGCCTGCGCGTGCGAGGGGCGGAGGAGATAGCACTCTAGTGAATCAGAGCATCCCTCCACCTCTCTCTCTGTCTTTCAGCGAGTGGGAAAGGCACATCTTCTCATCCTTTGTTCATTTACATTAATCTCCACAGCTGGCCTGCACAGATACACGACTCTTCTGCCCTTCCACAGCCACACGCAAAAGAGCACGAACAAAACGACGCCAGCGTACAAATATCAACACAGGGATGTTCAGAGCTGTGCAGTCAAGCCAGACACGGAACCCAAGCCCTAAAAACACGCACAACAGAAATAGCCCGAGAAACTAAACATTAATAATGACCGGCGGTTTTATGTGAGAGAAGTACACACCTTCATGCATGTATGCACACATGGAATCACACACACACACACTCCTTAGAAATGTACACAATCTGAGACATCAATCTGGTTTGAATATTCATCCGTGGCAGGTGTGTGAGCTGTGGACAGCAGTCTAGCATGGCACCATACAGGAGAGGAGAGGTGGGTGTAGGCACCATACAGGAGAGGAGAGGTGGGTGTAGGCACCATACAGGAGAGGAGAGGTGGGTGCAGGCACCCAGGACAGGAGAGGTGGGGCAGAGGTGGGTGCAGGCACCATACAGGAGAGGAGAGGCACCATACAGGAGAGAGGTGAGGTGGGTGTAGGCACCATACAGGAGAGGAGAGGTGGGTGTAGGCACCATACAGGAGAGGAGAGGTGGGTGTAGGCACCATACAGGAGAGGAGAGGAGAGGTGGGTGTAGGCACCATACAGGAGAGGAGAGGTGGGTGTAGGCACCATACAGGAGAGGTGAGGTGGGTGTAGGCACCATACAGGAGAGGAGAGGTGGGTGTAGGCACCATACAGGAGAGGAGAGGTGGGTGTAGGCACCATACAGCAGAGGAGAGGTGGGTGTAGGCACCATACAGCAGAGGAGAGGTGGGTGTAGGCACCATACAGGAGAGGAGAGGTGGGTGTAGGCACCATACAGGAGAGGAGAGGTGGGTGTAGGCACCATACAGGAGAGGTGAGGTGGGTGTAGGCACCATACAGGAGAGGAGAGGTGGGTGTAGGCACCATACAGGAGAGGAGAGGTGGGTGTAGGCACCATACAGGAGAGAGGAGAGGTGGGTGTAGGCACCATACAGGAGAGGAGAGGTGGGTGTAGGCACCATACAGGAGAGGAGAGGTGGGTGTAGGCACCATACAGGAGAGGAGAGGTGGGTGTAGGCACCATACAGGAGAGGAGAGGTGGGTGTAGGCACCATACAGGAGAGGAGAGGTGGGTGTAGGCATCATACAGGAGAGGAGAGGTGGGTGCATGGCACCATACAGGAGAGGAGAGGTGGGTGCATGGCACCAGACAGGAGAGGAGAGGTGGGTGTAGGCACCATACAGGAGAGGAGAGGTGGGTGCATGGCACCAGACAGGAGAGGAGAGGTGGGTGTAGGCACCATACAGGAGAGGAGAGGTGGGTGTAGGCACCATACAGGAGAGGAGAGGGGAGGTGGGTGTAGGCACCATACAGGAGAGGTGAGGTGGGTGTAGGCACCATACAGGAGAGGAGAGGTGGGTGCATGGCACCATACAGGAGAGGAGAGGTGGGTGCATGGCACCAGACAGGAGAGGAGAGGTGGGTGTAGGCACCATACAGGAGAGGAGAGGTGGGTGTAGGCACCATACAGGAGAGGAGAGGTGGGTGTAGGCACCATACAGGAGAGGAGAGGTGGGTGTAGGCACCATACAGCAGAGGAGAGGTGGGTGTAGGCACCATACAGGAGAGGAGAGGTGGGTGTAGGCACCATACAGGAGAGGAGAGGTGGGTGCAGGCACCATACAGGAGAGGAGAGGTGGGTGTAGGCCCCTCCAACCTATACTGGAACATTTCAGCTTCATTGCTTGATTCATTTACACGGAAGGTCTTGGAAGTGTGTTCATGCATGTACTTGTGTGGAAGTATTTGTGTGCGGGGGGTGTGTGTGTATTCATGTGTGTGTGTGTGTGTGTGTGTGTGTGTGTATTCATGTGCATGTGGGTATTCGTGTGTGCAGGTATTCGTCTGCAAATGAAATTCCTTTCAGCTGCTACAACACAAACCAACAGAGTCTTTATGATCTCCAGTATCAGCCTCTCATACAGTATCATAGACGACACAATGGTGTGCGTATACATTGCACTGCTCTGAATGTGTGGTAATCCAGTTTGACTTTACTCATGCTAAGGTCATTCACACTTTACACAAACATAAAAAATCTGCCATAGAATGTGAAAACAACACTACACTGGGAAACGGAGTGCACATCCAGGACTGATGAACACGAGGGCTTTAGAATATTTACAAATGAATGACACATCTATTTTTTTTAATTAATGAGTGCTGATAGGGTTTGATGTCACGGTCCTAAAGTTTGAGTGTTTCTGAGACGGCAGAGCCTGTGGATACATGACCAAGCCTCCCTACCTTGGGCGAGGAAGAGGCCAGTTCTCTCACGGCCAGTGCGGGAGCAGGTGAGGGCCCTGCGGGTGCTTTCTCAGGAACGGACGGTCTGGAGGTGCTGGGGACCAGAGGGCTGGCAGGGTTAACTGAGGTGGCAGCAGGGGGCAGAGGGGCTCGGCGTTTGGAGTTCCTGCCCAGGACTCCACCCTCTGTACCGGAGTGGGCCGGACTGCCAGGCCTGGGCTCGTAGAACGGGTTCGACCTTAAAGAGGAGGAGTGCAACCAATCACTGACTGAGTAGAGAGGCTTCAGTGTGAGAGCAAGTGTGTATCACCACAATGGGCTGATCAGTGCAGCTCAGTTCACCCTCATGCTGTAAAGGTAAAATGCATATAAATATCTCAGCACACAACTCACAATACACAGTACACAACTCAATCACACATGCACACAGACAATTAGTGAACATTATCTAGACAAACACAAATTACCATTAAATGGATAATTGACAGGTGCAATGAATCCATTTTCATCTGAAACTGTCAGGACGTGAAAAGGCTCACTGAACCCAACTCCTCTCTCACAGCTGTCGTCATCAGTGTCACTTTAATTCACACAATGGGAAATGTGCTAGAGTATCCGTTGCATCTCTCACTCCATAGAATGTGTGAGAGTGAGTTTGTCGGGGTGTTTAAAGGTTTTCAGTTTGAGGTAAAGGCACATCGGGGTGCAGCGTGATCCAATAAAATGCTCTGCTGAGCTCCAGAGGAACCAGATGCTCCATAGGTCACACCTTGTGAACTCTGACCTCTGACCCCAGCAATACACTCACTGACAGGCAGACATGCACATTTCACTGGCACCAATACCCACCTGCTGTGTAACGACCCATCACTCAGCACATTCGCAAAGACACACACTCATACTAACAAACTCAAAAACAGATACACAAAACAGGAAGAAAAAAACAACATGCCTTTTAGGTATTCATCCAAAATACGAGGTTAGAGAGACACAATGTGTCTGGATGAGAGGGGTAGAGAAAGAGAGGAGAGGAGAGGTGGAAAGAAGAAGAGAAAATGCAGCTCTATGTCTAATTCAATGTGCGTGAAACAAGCGTGAAAAGCACAGACAAAACATCGTGATGACAGGACAGGGTAAAACTATCCACTCTGGCCAGTATGGGTTTTAATGACGGGACTGACAGACTGTCTCTGAGTTACAGCAGTTTTAAAGAGAAGGTGAAAGGAAGCCTGAGAGGGACATTCCCACACACAAACCACAACATTTTAGGTTTTAAAATAACGAGCAGTAACTTTTAAATGCCCATTTGGAGCACTAAAATATGCTCGTTTTTTACAAGCTTGTACATACGCACAACGTTTTGACGGTTGAATATGGAATACACCACCCTCAGTGTATTTATTACTCCATAGTACCACATCAGCTAAATACATAAAAATGTACCGAGAATACACACAGAATTACGTTTTTAACACATGCGATTTTCCGCTGTTATTGGTTGGCAGTTTTAACGCTAGCTATCTTAACTAGTTCTAGCCAAAACCTAGTCATACTAGCAAGCTAGCGTGGTCACTTGGGTCCCTTTACTGATATATAGTCGTACACACTCTTTTCTGGTAATTTTCATACGGTATTCATGATTTGGTACTTAACCATGGTTATATAGCTAACTAGCTTAGCCATGTTGCTGCCATTAAGCGCTAACGACCGGGACAAATGAACACGCTCAGAATCGTATTGGTGTTTCAACTAGGTTGGGTTAAAGTTGCACAAAACGTTTTTAAAACTCTCTACAAAACAAAAAATACACATTTTATATAGTGAATAGCCAGGTAGTTACAGCCTTTCTCTTTGAAAAAATTCCATGTCGTTTTATTGAATATTTCATAACATTCTCTCTATTATACGTCAGAAGACCTTTTTGTAAACTGGTTTTAAATTTCGGTAGATTTAAATTTATGTGTGATAATTGCAATGCTCTGACAATACAAATGTAAAAATTTGTCAAGTCAATAAATCAGTCTTGAAAGAATCTTGAACTTGTCTCTCACTCCCACACACACAAACACACACACACACACACACACACACTCCCCTTTTCAGCATTCCCAACACTCACTCGTCTAGCTCCTCCTCTGTCTTGCTGCTGTCCGCATACAGGTATTTGCTCATGTCCACTGGTCGCACAGTCTTCCTCCCACTATCTCTGGGGGGTGACCTTTCCACCTGGACCTCTGGCTCCGGGTCCGGCTCGTCAAACGGGTTCTTGTACTCAGGGAGGTCTGGGTCCATGTTCTGGTCAGGATCGAGCTCTTCGAATGGGTTGAATGGATTTGAAGGCTCGTCGTCCTTTAGAGTGGAGTGTAGGGGGGGCTGTGGAGAGGTCTCTGCACCCACAGAACCCGAGGGGTAAGAATCAGTCTAAGACAGAACTCAGCGCTACAAAGGTGTGGCTGGGTATACTGGTATGACTGTTTGCATGTGTGTGCTTGCATACTACAGTTGCACTCAAAATGATTTAACCTCCTGTGGTACTGAAAGGATTTACAAATACAAGCTTTCATGAAGATGCAGACTATTTTTAAATGACCCGTGTATTAGCTGAGAAACCATCTCAAAGTGTTAACAAAAATATGTAATCATAAACTACTTAATACAACCATGTCATAATTTTGCAAGCCCTAATCAACTGTTTTTTAATCACTTGCTAGTCTGAAAGGCTACTAATTTGTGCTAAAACACAAATTAATCTATCGGGAAGTCTATGACGACTCCTAGTTATCTTCAGCTGTGATAGATGTATAAATTCTGCCCAATGCACAAGTTGAGTCTCAATAGGAAGCAAGTAAAAAGGACACCTGACTGGCAGGTCTGGCAGAGACACGAGGACACCTGACTGGCAGGTCTGGCAAAGACATGAGGACACCTGACTGGCAGGTCTGGCAGAGACACAAGGACACTAGACTGGCAGGTCTGGCAGAGACACGAGGACACCTGACTGGCAGGTCTGGCAGAGACACGAGGACACCGGACTGGCAGGTCTGGCAGAGACACGAGGACACCAGACTGGCAGAGACACGAGGACACCAGACTGGCAGGTCTGGCAGAGACACGAGGACACCTGACTGGCAGGTCTGGCAAAGACACGAGGACACCAGACTGGCAGGTCTGGCAAAGACACGAGGACACAGGACTGGCAGGTCTGGCAGAGACACGAGGACACAGGACTGGCAGGTCTGGCAGAGACACGAGGACACCTGACTGGTAGGTCTGGCAGAGACACGAGGACACCAGACTGGCAGGTCTGGCAAAGACACGAGGACACCAGACTGGCAGGTCTGGCAAAGACACGAGGACACCAGACTGGCAGGTCTGGCAAAGACACAAGGACACCTGACTGGCAGGTCTGGCAAAGACACGAGGACACCAGACTGGCAGGTCTGGCAAAGACACAAGGACACCTGACTGGCAGGTCTGGCAAAGACACGAGGACACCAGACTGGCAGGTCTGCATCCAAAAGATACAAATGTTAGAACAGCAAACCTATCTAGTCATGGAGGGAAAAGCTAAATATAGATAATTAGATTATTCACACATCTGAAGAGGGACAAAAAAAGTCTGTATTTCTGCCAAATGCCAGTAGGATGACCAGTTGAAGGCATAAAAAGCACCAGTTAACACTGGAGATGAACTTCACATGCAAGGATGCCGTGTCTAGACACCCCACACGCCCACGTCTATGCTAAGAAGTACATAAAAACTGGGTTTGAAAATGCAAATTTCACAGGCCCGTGGAGTTCTGGCAGAGGTCTGTGGTGTGTTGACACTAAACTGGCATTCTTTGGACCCATAGTTCAGCTGTATGTGTTGTCAAAGAAAGGCAAGAACCCCACAGCCAATCACAGACGTGTGTCTGTCCTGCTCTGAATGCGCTGCAGCAGGATCTGGCTTTCTTGACCATGTGACGGGTGTCCCGGATTGTTTGAAGTAGGAAAGATTCCAAGAATACATCCATGTGGACCAAAGCGTGGTTCAGAGATCAGTGCTGGAATGTCCTTGAGTGGCCATCACAGTTTCCAGGATTAAAATCCCAAAATCTTTGGTGGAATTTAAAGAAAGTCGGCACGGAAACAAAGGAATGTTCATGCGCTGGGCAAATCTGCATGTGCAGAATGTGAAATGTTCTAACAGAAGGTCAGATGCTGCACTGTTGAATCATTTCAGAGATGGTTTTTTTTATTAGTAGTAGTAAACTCTTAAAATTGTTGTAGGAATGAAATTTGACTATTTACTAAAGCCTCTAAGGATATATTTTTAGAAAATTAGATTTTTATATGACCAGATTACTTTGCATTTTAAGAGGTCTGTGCATGTTTGAATGCAACTGTATATCTTAACCATGAATATGTGATTTTGAAATGCATAATGGCTTTACATATTCAAACCAACATATAATTAATTACATATATAATTACACATTTCTAATTATGCAAAAAGCAATGCATACACTCACACTGCCCCCCCACCGCACACACACTCAATCAGTTGGAGTTTAAAACCTGCTGAGCTAAACCTTCTAAGCATTCCTGCCTCAAACCTCGTTATGTTGGCTAATTCAGCCATTACATGCTAACAAGGTCAAATGGCCTCCTCTGTTTCTGAAACACAGGGGAGTGAGAGGTCAAAGGTGAACCTTACCTTCCTCATCGGGGTCACCGAAGGGGTTGAGGTGTGCGGGGTCATCGGGCTCCTCAAACGGGTTGGCGCTGGGCGGGATGTGACCTGGGTCGGCCTCCTCCAACAGGTTCAGTTTATGGATAAACTCTGGGGGCAGCCGAACAGAACAAGAACGCAGAACACAAGAGAGGAAGGAGAGAGGAACCACACATGCACATGCACACATGCACACACACACACACACACACACACACACACACACACACACACACACACACGCACGCACGCACGCACGCACGCACGCACGCACACACACACACACACACACACACACACACACACACACACACACACACACACACACACACACACACACACACACACACACACACACACACACACACACACACACACACACACACACACACACACACACACACACACACACACACACACACACACACACACACACACACACACACACACACACACACACACACACACACACACACACACACACACACACACACACACACACACACACACACACACACACACACACACACACACACACACACACACACACACACACACACACACACACACACACACACACACACACACACACACACACACACACACACACACAAATGTTACTTTATTTCCACAAATTATAAGCAAAAAATATATATATATAGTAATGACATTTGTACTGCTTAAAAGTGATAAACCAAACATGCAAGGAAGATAAAATAATAATATGCATAAAAATGTGCACAGTAATGAAGCAATATGTAGCCATAGCAACAACAACACAAAAAAACCCCTGCATTTTGGAGTGAACCGTTCTATGCAAACATGAGTACATCCACAGATGTCAGTAGGAAGACAGTGTGGGATCAGTGTGGATTCCCTCTGGCCCTGAACAAGACTTAGAGCTCTGCAGGTTAAATCTCAGTTCTACTGCTTTATGTCACCCCTGTGCAGATATGGAACGGGCCAGACTGTAAGGACAGTGAAGTGAATCTGAACTAGCTGGGCAGTCCCAAAACTTTGGGTGGAGGGGGGGACCTGGTGTTGCAGCGTATAAGTTCACTCGGAAAAGTTCACTAGTTCACTACAAAACTACAGGAAAAGGAACTGAAAATAAAACAGAACAAACAAATTAAACCCCAACAAAACAAGCGATATGGATAGAAAGGAAACACATCCAGAATCACTTTACATGTGTTTGATTCACACTGCACACATCATGATACGGGAGGATGGCGCCCACACACACACACACACATGGGGGGCGGAGGAGAGAGGGAGTGGCTGGGTGAAGGGGTTAGTTGAAAGCTGGAGACCTGCAGAGGTACAGGCAGCGTTGAGCTCTGCGCAGTCGTCTGGATCTCCATCTACACTGCTGAGGGCATTTAACTGCCTGACTATCTCTGCAAACAGAGCAGTCAGGCCACACGACAGAGCAGATCAATACAGGCCACACACACACACACGCACGCGCACACACGCGCGCGCACACATACACACACACACACACACACACACACACACACACACACACACACACACACGAGAACACATCCCACATCCCAAACAGAGCAGTCAGGCCACACGACAGAGCAGATCAATACAGGCCACACACACACACACACACACACACACACACACACACACACACACACACACACACACACACACACACACACAAGAACACATCCCACAGACAACTACGTATCTACACAGCTCTCACAGATGGGGGATGATGTGCAGCTACACTAC